>JNDP01001303.1:0-109902 GCA_000696975.1 Apophysomyces trapeziformis B9324
TACCCCAGCCTTCACTTTGGCCTAAAGCTCTTCTATTGAGAAAGGGAGACTAGTGAGAAAGATAGAGACATTTGCATCCTCTTTCTTCGACCAACTGCTTAACCTTGACTGGTGTATGGATGGGCGCATTATCCATGACAAAATAATAACCTTTCATTCCGTGGCAATCCAATCTTTTGTGATTGCCTAATAGACAAAGTTTAAGATACAATAGAAGAAAAGGAGAACATAACTACATTCAGCGAAAATCAAAGTGGAATTTAAAGCAATACAATTGAGAAGAACCGGAGCTGGGGTACATTGCCCTGACAGCTTCTAATACCATAGCTGACAGAAACGGATATGATAGCATCAATGGTGTATAGAAACGAACGAAGAGAGTTTATTTTCCTCTACAGATGTTTCATTCTGTTCCAGACCTTCTATCGGACTGAGTCCATTTTTACTCTTGGGAAAATTGATGTCTTATCTCTGAATTGTTGTCATCCATAACACATCCATCGATTTCTTATCCATGACTGTGATTTTTGGTTTCAGTAATCTGTACTATTTAAATGCGAAGAGGCAACGTCTTTTCAATTCTTTGGCTCTGTTCTCCAAAACATCCCCGGTATGTACTTCGCATTGGTACTATGTACAGAATTACTCATACTTTATGTTTACATTTCAGCCTACAAGACCTCTGATCGAACGACCTTGGCTGAGTGACTAGCTCTCTGTGTCCCATTCGGTAAGTGAATAGTGTTATCCATTTGCATACGCTGTGTCGCTCAACCTTATACCCCTTTCAAGTCCTCGCCAGGTGATGCATCGTCCACGTCCTCTGTAGTGCGTTACAAAGAAAAAGTTGGCAGCCCTTCGCCACTTCCCCTCTCTCACCGGGCCCACCGGTAACAGGTGCGGTGCCGGTCCCCACGATTACGTGGGAATACCCTTCGGGGGTAAGTAAAAAAAGATGTCAAGCTATTCTTCCATTTACTAACCATGAACATTTTTTCACGCTGCTCGAATGAATTTTGTGTCCACTGGAGGACCAAGTTGAGGTAAGCAAAATATATTTCCCGCATAATCCATTTACTAGTAACGCATATTTATATCCCTTTTAGCGCAAACTTGATCCTTGCATGGACGCAAAACTTATTTAGAGTCGCGTAAAAAATTGTTCAATAAACAGTATCTACAGTTTGACACGTGCGACGTATGTGTCTAACCTATTCACTTTAAGGTCAGATGGACACTGCATCGAATAATATCTTATGTTATCGTAAGCAAACTTTCCCATCAGTCAAAGAGTCTATGTTCGCGCTAAGAAAGCAAACAACTATGCGTCCATACCCCAACCTTGATGATCCAGTGGATTCCAAATCCCTTCGTATCGCATGGTAACCCGTCCATGGTTTGAAAAAGTGACGATATCTTTCTGTCTTCACTTATCGCGAACAGTTATTCCTTCCAAACAGGCAACAGTTTCCTTACTGAATAGTTCCCGACTACCAGAATAGATATACGTATACATCGATAACACCTTCCCTGTGCTAATGGCTATTGTGTGAAAGCAACACCCGGTTTTGGTGGCAGTAAAAGGGAACTATATTGCAGTTGACATATGTTACCAGTCGACATAATAATAATCTTACAAAGGCTTGTAATCAAATGTGCGGGTGATTTCCGACGAAATTGAATCGTCACGTCTCTTCCTTTCTTCAAACATCGCTTTGCAGCAGTGATGGGATCTTCCTCACAAACGAATTTTGGCGAAAGCCTGGCAGAAGATCATGCCGCAACGATCGCTCATGTACAATATTTCGTGGAGAAACATTTGACAGATAATCTGTTAGCTCAAAGATCAAAGTTGGAAATACCAATACGCGATTTCTTGCAGTAAGCGATTCTTGCAATGTCATGACTGTAAGATCCATAACACGGATACATAGGAATACCATTCACGAAGCATGCCGTGTCGCTCAAGAGAAAGAACGAATTGAATCCCGGTTAAAGCGTTTAGTTGCGCTTAGCAATGACGCTCATCAACAAGCGTACGTGCCTTCGAAAAATCAAAAAGTAGCTACTTCTATCCTAGGTAAAAGTTTAACATAACTATTTCGTCAATAACACATTTTAGATCATAAGATAAAATGTATTGGAGATGATTTTGGAAGCAAATTATCGAAGTATGTGGAAGCGCGATCCATGTATCTCCTTGCTGACTTTCTCTTCCTAGGCTGGAGGAACATGAGCAGATCGTCGCTGATGTATTTCAACAACTATTAAATGATGTTTCTCAAGCAAAATCAGAGAGACACAACTTCGTGAAGAAAGTAATAGATCATGCGGTCCGCTATGCAACGTCCAAATTCAGAGCGGCTAGCCATACTCAATTAGAAAGCGTTCAATATACAGTTCGAGCGTTGAACCTTGCAACAGTAGATAAATCGGAAAATAAGACAATTTTGGACGAAATCGAACGTTTTCAGCAATTGGCATACGAAACCCTAGAGTGTGATAAACAGGATCTGCTTCTTGCCAATAACCCGTTTATTCAAGACATGTCCCGTCGCTCACATGTGCTTTCCCAGATAATTCGTGAGAAAGTGGATGAAGCAGTTAGCGTCGATTGGGAGGCATTGATCCATGCTGCTATGGGATTACACCTCTTGGGAAACTTGTTTACACTGTACTATAGACATCCGCCAAGTGCAACAACACCAGCATTAACAGCCGCTTTCGTACAAGAAGAAGTATCTCGCAGGGTAGATTCGGCAAACGTAGGCGAGCTGATATCAAACTCATCAGAGATGAAAACGTTGAAGAATAGTGAACAGCAATTAAGCCAAGCTGTGCAACGTACCCTGCAACAGATAGATGAATTTAATCCAGAAGAAGTGTGGAAACCGCCAAAAGAACTTTTGCAATTGGAGCAAGACTTGGAATCCAACGAGAAGTTATTAGAAACTATCAGTAGCTACTTTCCACAGCCTTTAGAAAAGCATCCCGAGCTGCCAGGATCAGAATCTACACTTGAACTGGAGTCATCTCTCAGAAATTTAACGAGTGGAATGAGGGAATATAACTACCAATTGGTTGATATGAGATTGCAGCAATATGATCAGTTTGATGATCTTAATGACGGACTATTTCCTTTGAGAAGAAAACGAAAACGACCGCAGTTACAGTTCGACAGCTGTGAAGAATGGATCGAGTCGCTTGAAAACCGTCTAAGGGAAACGTATGCTGAATGTGATCCCGCAACACACCCAATGTTAAAGAAGGAAACATACACTAGCTTCAACCAGTCTTTGCAAATGATTGCAGAGACAACAGAGTAGGTGATGCTATCGTTGACAGCAATTCAAACTTAACTTTATTCATTTAGAACTCACGAGATGTTCCTGTCTAAATTGGCCAATCCCTGCAGCGAAACAGGGAAGATCTCATTAACAGATCTATTCTTACCGATAATACCGCTACCCGAGGAAAGAATCGCAACGCAAGTCATATTGTCTGGTCCAGTGTATATTGCAACGGATACAATAGCAAGGACATCGGTATTAAGCAAAAGAGTCAAGATTGAGCGACGATTAAATGCAGTCGAGAATTCATTGGCACGTCTCGAAAAGAAATCCACGTAATAACTACTTTGCAACATCATCAAGAAACCTTTAGCACAAAATGTATATTTTATTTTACCCTGTATATATTGTACAGTTATTCAAGGTTTAATTTCATCAGGATGTCAAAAAGCCTGTCCGTAAACATAAGCCTATCAGCTAACAACAGTGTCCAACTGATTAAAATGAAAATTTTCTCCTTTACTTTGCGTGTGCCTTTAAAGCTTTATACGAAAACCACTATCAGCCATGCAACCGTATAGACAGATACCATTCGGAAGCGTCGATCGCATGAAATATAATACTTGATAATGAAAGTCGAGAGATAGAGAACAAGAACTTACCTGATACACTTATTTCCGACCAATACTTTAAACCGCGTCAAATCGATTGGAGATTAAGGGAGGAAGAGATAAGGTCTGCATGATGGCCAGATGTTGTGTAGGTACTTACTATCTTTGAATCGGAGAAAGTCACAAGTGATAGAAGGTGATCAAAGGCATGCTGATGACAGACGAAAGCATGTATGTGATATGAAATGCTATTGGCATTCTACATATCCACCATGATCCAAACCAGAAGATGCACTAGTAACAAGCTTAATTGTTTGTTTGACAGAGCTGCGTGTATTTCCCAGTGAGAAAAAAGAAGGCTTGATGGAACCTGGTGACTTGTGATGTCTGGCTGAGATTTTGCTATCTCATTTGTTCCACGTGAGGGCACGAGGGGCAGAATTTCTCTTTTGCTCTCTTATTCCATACTTTTTTTTTTTTATTTTGGTCACCTATGTCCGTTATATCAGAAAAACTACACAACGACACTTTGGGATTCCCGCCAGCTAAAGGTGCCTTAGGCGATTCTCCCAATAACGTACAGAACGACCCTCCTACATGCGACACCATTATAGACCTCACGTAAGTTTAACGGTAGACAGAATAGCGGAGGAACAACTATTATCAGATAATTTAACCTTCCATGTAGCGTTCTGAAGGGTGACAATCTCAAACAAGCCGTGCTTGACCTTGCACGATCTGTTTTACCCGAATGGCGTAATGTTCAGAATGTAGATCTGATCCGTGTGAGTGGTGCTATGACAAAGTAAAGTGCTAAATCCCGTACATGGGAAAGCCTGATAACTAAAACGTGGTTCTCTTTCTGCATAGCGCTGTATTTTTTGTGACTTCTGACAAGAAACAACGTGTACTTTTGCGAGTATACGGTATCGGCTGTGACCAGATTGTGGATCGAGAAAAAGAATTGGTATGGCTTAGTCGCCTATCGTCGCAGAGTCTCTGCCCGAATCTATTGGCCATTTTTGGCAATGGAAGGTTCGAGGAGTATCTTGCATCCACCACTCTAACCTCGAAGGATATACGTGATCCGGAAACTTCAGTTCAAATTGCAACCTGTTTACGTCAGTTTCATAGCAGTGTCAATGTGTATCCACCCTCTGGGGAGCTAGAGATCTGGCGGTGTGTGAATAAGTGGTACTCTACCGTCTTTAACCTTGTACCAGCTCTGAAGCAAAAGACTGATCAAAATACTTTGGAAGAACTTGATCTACGTCGTCTTCAGCACGAAATCCAACACTGCAAATCCATTTTGGCACGTACTCCCAGTCCTATTGTGGTTGCTCATAACGATGTAAGCTCAACAAAATCGTGACACCTTGCAGCATAAATATTCACATGAATGCATTTTAGACTCAATATGGTAATGTCCTGAGACTTGATCGCACAGGAGAACTTGTTGTGGTGGATTTTGAATATGCTGGTTATAATCCACGAGGCTTTGATATTGCCAACCATTTCTGCGAATGGATGTATGATTATCATTCTGATCAACCAGCTACTTTCCGGGCTGAGAAATTCCCGACAGATGAAGAACAACTTCGCTTCATTGAAGCGTATCTGAAGGCTTCGGACGATCCGCACGATGAAGCTACAACCAAGAACGTACAGAAGGAGGTTTCGGTATGGGTCATGGGAAGTCACTTGTTTTGGGGACTCTGGGGATTGATTCAAGCCAGCCAAAGTGAGATCGACTTTGATTATTTCTCATATTCCGCTCAGCGTTTGAAGGCGTTCCGCTCTGAACTCGCCAAGTGGTCCGCGTAAGTATGACGCTTAGGTACTTGACCCGTCTGAATACCACCTGTCCTTCGTATACTATCACCTTATTGTAAATCTAGTCTCTGTTTTATTTTCTCCTCTTCCTCTTCTATTCTTACTAACATCTAATAGTAAGAGAGATTTGTATCTTATATAAAGGGAACTACAGGTTTTTGCATAGTATTTCTCCACCTTTCCAGCTCCGTATACTTCGTTTTCTTAGCGTATAGGAAATCTTCCATAGACAAAAAGATATATCTGCAATAGCATAAGCCCCGCACAGTAAAGAAACAGTGACGATGGAGAAACAAAGTCGCAAATTGATGATGCTAATATATAGTAGAGATAACTAGCTAGCAAGCGAACTAGAGCAAGTTGTTTAATATGGAAAAGACCAAGTTATAATATTGCAACGTATTTTTCAATTCCTTTTGTTCTCATGAATGCGAAAGTGCCTTGCTCTACACGGTTCTCAAGCTCTTCTCTGATTTGCTTCATTACCGTGTCGGCCGGCATTTTGATCTTGTATGACTTCATCTGCTGTTCAACTATTGATCGGGTTTCCTGCAATGTGAAAGGAATTGGCACTTTGCCTATCTCCTGTATCGCGTTGGTGACACACTGCTTTAAAGTCAAAGATGATGCCGATTCGGATGCTTCTATTTCGCTGTTTTTGGTTTTCCGAGGTGGAATAATCAATTTCTCGTTCAATGCCTTCAGCATTTCAGGTTTGCATACAGAGTCTATCGCTTTCGTAGCACTGGAGCTTGGCGCTGCTTTCTTCGCCGCGGGTATATTTCCTATTTTACTAGTAGCTTTCCGTTTGGCAGCAGCAGATGCGGAAAGGGAAGTCTTCGTAGTACCCATTAATGGTCTAGACATGGTTGCTGCCATGGTAGAATTGTTTCTCAGTAGATTGGCAGCACTGATGAAACCAGGTAGATTGCCACCGATTTTCGGTATATCGGCTTTCGAAGGGGTAAATGATGGGGTGTACCGATGATATGAATCCTTTTCCATGCAGCTATCGGAAAAGAAAGTCAAACACAGCTAACTTTCATCGATCCTTATCGTCTGCAGCGAAGGACGTGGTTACTTACTGCTTGTAGTCCTCATCACCGCCCTTCCAGATTTTGTTTCCCTTATGTTCTAGCTTTGTATCTTCTTCCGGCACAGGCCTACCTAATACACGAGCAACCCATTCTCTAACGCTAGCATTCCAGGCAGGCGTTTCAGTTTTGTGGTCTTCTGTAGAAATCGTAGTTAAAAATCGGGTCAACGACCGGCGAGACGATTCGCCCCACAATTGCCGTTCCTCAGCAAACGAACAATATACAAAACCTATCAAATTCAATTAGTGGCGCATAATTGACTATATACTCACATTTAGCTCTAGTGATCCCTACGTATAGAAGACGGCTTTCATAACATTAATCAAGAAAGATATCGAACAAACATATCATAGACTACCTCTCCTCTTTTACGTCGGCTTTCGAATGCGGAATGATTGTTTCCTCACACCCAACGATAAACACGCATGGCCATTCAAGTCCTTACGTGGTACTTAGGAAATAATGAAGGTAGAGCTATCAGTTACCTTTAGCAGTGTGTAAGGTCATAATCGAAACTTTCTGTGTATGAAAATCATTCAGTTACGACTTTTTGATACCCCCATTATCTCATACCCCGTCGGCCGCTTCGTCGTGCTCTTTCTGATCCGCACTAAGCGAGCTTGCTTCCAGAAAAGCTGCAATTGGATCAACAGCGTTGATACTTAGAAAACGCAATTAGATACTACTATAAACATAGCCCTACGCTTTAACTGTACCTAGTCTCGTCGTCAATCTTTGGATCCTGGAAACTGGAGGCAAAGGTGATCAATTCACCAACGTTTTCCCAGCGTGATTCATAGTCTGTGCTATAATGGTCTTTCAAGTACTTCTGGTAGTCAACGGCTTCCACTATATATTTGATAATTGCCGACACAGGTTCCTATAGGACAATTAACAATTCTGATTTAGTGCTCCTCTCACGAACCTTACGGGCAACCATAGCACTGAATTCATTATACACGGTAAGTAAATGGCGTAGACCTTGTTTGGCCTTGTTGTTGATAGAAATCTTAACAGGAGGATCGGATCCGCCTTTACCAGTGTTGCTAATCATCTCCAAGACCTTGATGATATCCCATTCCTCCTGACAGCACAGCTCTTGGATACGCCCCAACGAGACTTCACCAATGCCACGTTTGGGAACATTGACAACACGTTCGAAGGACGACGCATTTTTGGGGTTATAAAAGAAATTTAAGTAAGACAGAATATCTTTCACTTCTGCACGCTCTAAGAATTTGACACCTCCAACCTAAAGCAAGTTTAATAAACCATCATCAACGGAATAGAGCAACATGCACATACCACAACATATGGAATCTGGTGCGAGCTCAAAGCTTGTTCTATGTTACGAGACATAAAATTCATTCGCACCAAAATAGCAATGTCTTTATAAGTGATTAAGCCCTTCGAATACTTGATAATTCGATCGATTTCATCAGCAACAGATGCGGCTTCGCGTGTGTCATCCTTCATCTTCAGCAAAGATAATGGGACTCCGACAGGATTCTGCGTGAACAATTGCTTCGGATGGCGATTTTGATCTATTTAGATTTTAATTATTTATCAAACGAAAAATATACTACGTACCGTGATTCACCACGTGAAGAGCCGATTTCAATATAGAGGCAGTACTTCGATAATTTTCTTCCAAATTGACAACTGCAGTGCCTTGAAAATCGTGGCTCATCTTCCAGAAGTTGTAGGTATCGGCATTACGCCAACCAAAAATACTTTGATCCGGATCTATCATATTCTCGCAGTTAATCGATAATATTTTTGAACTATCAATCATCTAGCACCTCCTACAATCGAAACATTCTTTCCTCCGGCAGCAAATAATTTCACAAGTTCATATTGAACTGAGTTGGTATCTTGAAACTGTTAAGATATATATGAACTTTATTATTCACTTGTAACACCTTTCACTTACCTCGTCCACTAAGACATATTCAATAAATCCCGTAAATTCCGGGTTATGTTCCAGAAGGGCTCTGGTGCGAAGTAGGAGATTGTCAAAGTCCTACAATTTGTGAGCTTAATGACAATCAAGAAGAACGATCCATACCACCATATTTTCCGCACCCAAACGTTCTTCATACGCCCTATACTTAATTTAAGATGCATTCTTTTGGGCGGATACAAACATACCGAAATATAAGAATATGGTCTTTTTTGCCCCTGTCACCGTTGTGCTTGGCAACATAGGCATCGACATCCAGGCCTTGGTTTCTTGCTTTTGTAATTTCATTATAGAAGTAATCTTTGCAGGAAGTCAATACTTCTGTGACTAATCAAACAATGACTGATACAGACCTGCTTTTTGTTTTTGTCCCCAAAGGGTAAGCTGGCTTCTCAGTTCCTTGAGCAGATTGGTTACCATCTTCTTGCTGTCATGACGACATCAGTGGATCCCTATTGGATTGCTCATTTTTTACCTCATGTCAGCGTCAGCAATAATAAAGTTATTCTTTAAACCAGCTTCGGCGCTATGTCTGCGTAAAAACCGAGCGCATATAGAATGAAAGGTTCCCATAACCAATTTGTTGCATGTCTTTTCGCCAAGTAATTCTGGTCCTTGTAAGCGCTCTTTCATTTCCTTAGCCGCTTTGTTGGTAAAGGTAACCACAACAATACGCGAAGGGTTCACTTTCTTTTCTAGAACTAGCCATGCCACACGGGACGTCAAAACTATAGAGCCAATCAGTCCTTGATCTCTTAATAGCGCTTCGCGAACCAACCTCGCGTTTTTCCGGATCCAGGCCCTGCGAGGATTTGTAATGACTTTGCTTCTGATTCTACAGCTTGAAGCTGGACAGGATTTAACTTTTGCAAGAATTGTGAGTTGATCATGAATCTTGTTTGCCGGAGATCGTTGTAAAGCTGTTTTCAAAGGAACAGCGACTCCCATTATTCACCGCTCGATTTGGAAATCTTTTCATAATTCGATGCAGCATGGATCGTCCGGTGTTGCAAAAGATGGCTTCCTATCCGGCTTCAATCTTTCTTGTGGGATTCAAAACGATAGTACGATTGATGCGCGATATAAAAGCGAAGCCAACAAGTCATTTGCACTACTTACCCTACGTCATAACGATGGATACGTTGGGTAAAACGACACAAAAACGATCATGTTGATAATTAGGGCAGAGTCCCAAGCGTGAATCAGTCATGCTAAATAGCATGCCACTTGGCTTTTATCGCAAATGGTTATTTTTTGTTAACTTTTGTGGCAATGTTTCTGTCCAGAACAAGATCGATTGACTTAAGTACTGAGGAAAGCATGGATTGAATGCAATTACGAGCATCAATTGGTTAGCTGAAGTTGCAGAATCAGTAAGCAGATTAGGAACTGAACGCGCGTTACGGAGATTTAAATGGGTGCTGTAAATGAAGAAACGAGGGACTCGTCGCGTATCGTGTGCAGATAAGAAAAAAGGCACTTTATCATTGTTGCAGAAGCAGTTGCAAGGGGAGTGTATGCGTTGCCATCAGCGCTTGCTAGAGCATATCACTTGCTGTGCTCGAGTGAATTTTAAGTTCCAAGGCGTATATTGCCACGACGACGCATAAAGGAAGCCATTGGCACAATACATACGATTTAATACATGCCCCTAAAGCAGCATCGGGGCAATTTAAGACACGCGTCCTGCAAAATCCATCAGAAAGTCCCCTCGGTCTTATCGTTGGAACAAGCAAAGACTCCAAGATTGTGAATCCTCCGCTTACGACGATTCACAAGTACTTGCCCATCAGGGCCGAGTGAAATAGCAAAGAGCAAAAGTTTTGCAAGAAACAGGCCTCAATAGCAGCAGCCTAAGAAGAGATGAGAAGGCCTTCGCTGGGATATCAAGCTTAGATGAACAGTTTCCTGGCTTCTTCTGCAATACCATGAACTTTCACCCTCGTTGTTTTTGCATTCCTTTCTTAGCCCCAGGGATTGCGCGGTTTATACGCTTCAAAAACTCTCCAATGTTGACGGACGTCACTTACAACGGCTTCGCTGACGGATATTACCTTTGCTCGACTGCTGTACTCACGCAAGACATTGATCGGTATTCCGTCAGTTTCCAAGCAGTTTTGGGCGGTCTAACCGAGAAGCATTATGAAGTGTATTTCTTTTTTTCTTTTTGAATAATAAAACATTCAATTTGCTGAGGAAACCTACTTCAGTGGGATGGTGGTTGACTTTTCCCAAGCGCAGTAAAACGGTTTCTGTGCTGCTTACAAGACGATAACAGGCAAAGACGGCTACCACAAATACATCAAAGGTTGTTACTTTCACCACAAACAATCTGTTCAAAGCTTGGTGGCAAATCATTCCGTCGTGCCTCACCAGAATGCAAGCAAGTTCTAGGAGTACACCAACCTCACGTACAACACCACCAGTGTCCATGTGTTTGACGAAGCAGTGGCCGCAATTAATGATAAATTCCAATGCTGCTAAATGGCTAGCTTGTTTAACTAATGACAAGTAGTAGTTTTCTAGCAACCGCATCGAAGTATATGTCGCCTTGGAGTGAACGCATTTTGTTGAAGGAGTAAAAATCGTTTATAGCTATATTAATGTTTGTTTACATCGCGATTCCGCCATTAGATAGATAGATCTTTGCCTTTACACGGCGCTTTTCAATCAGTAGATGCAAAACAAAATGACCATCACTTAATCATCCTATGGCACATCGAAGTCGGTCGATATTCTGATAATATAATGGTTAGTTTCTTCTGCTATCGTAGAAGGTTTATCAGAAGAAAATTGCACTAACTATTTCTACTGGAGCGGTACAACGGTTGGACTTAACCGGTGCTCTTTTTCCCTAAGCTTCCGTTTACTCTTAAAGATAGATTTTAAAAATAGTATTTTTTTATGCTAGAGTGATTACATTGTAGGAGGCATTTATGGAGGACAGTGATGTGTCAGCCAATACCTGCGTTATAGAATGCAAAAACCGGATTGGACCATCTTATATCTACTATTCAAGGAGCAAATCAGTGGAAATATGCTATCCAGCCCATTTATTCATCAGGGACTCGGACCTGGGAGCTGCTTTTTTTCGACTGTTCGGCACAGTGAGGCATCATCTTCGGGCAAAAATCGATCCAGTGTCAATATCTCATTGTAAGTTTTGTTGACGTCATCCGGATAAGAATTTCCACTGGACTTAAGCGAATCTGGGTCTTCTTCTCTCTGTGCTGCATCGGCCATTTGCACTAAGTGATATGCAAAATGTCATTAACAGGATACCTGTTTGGCAATGTGGATGAACAAGGACGTCTAGACAATGATTTGGATGAGGTAATGTTGCCGTGGAGATCTTCTTGTTCTGGTGACTGATACACACAGTTATTTTATTAGGATCTTAAAGAGACACTTCAAAGAGTCGATTCTGGTGTTATTTCGAAAATCTTCAGTAATGACACGTTTGGTTTGGATCAGGAAACAAAGGACGAAGACGAGGACGAAGGACCGACGGAGCAAGTGCGACCTCAGCCTACTGCTCATGCTTCAGACGCCATTGATTACTCCGATTTCAATGAAGCTGTTCCTGACGATGCCATGTTTTCAGACAAATATTATCAACGTGGAATGAGTGTACTGCAGAGGAAATTACCTCGATCACGGCTAAGTATGGTCAGCGACAATTATGACGAGGAAGAAGAGGAAGAAGAGACACAGGCGCCCATACAACAAGTGTCTCATCCTACTGCACCATCAAGCATGCCTGTCATTCCCAGCACAACCATTGCCGACACGGCTGCTGCACCCACATCCCGAGAAAGCATCGATATTACGAAACTGTTTCCTTCTTTTGAAAAAGGAAAGATTCTCAAGTTTTCGGATCTTTTCATGACGAAGTTGAAACGACCGCCAAAGTTGCAAATGCATAACAGACAAGGTAATAAGCTAGATTATTGAAGCGTAAGTGGAATGACTGTGGCAATAGTCATATTTGGATATGGCTACGAGTACGAAGTTGAGCGGGACGACCGAGTATTGTTTACGAGGGCGAAAAAGACAGATCGGCTGCGGACCGAGTTAGGTCGGGCGCCTATAAAACGACGGAAAATTGAAGCAGACGAAGAGGAATATATTGTCACCAGCGAATCCGACAATGAGGATGATGAAGATGATCTGGGAGAAAATGCGGCAACAGTACGTGATGTGTGTCATAGAATGACGTTCAATACTGATATGAGGACATGCATATAGGCTTCTGCCGAAGATATTGCAAAATTAAACCTCGACGATGATAAGATGTACCATTCGGTAATGCTGGACCAATGGGAAGACCGAATAAAATGGGGTGATGACAGTGAAGATACAGGGTATGTTTTTTTGAGCAACCGAAAGATCAACTCATTAATCCTTGCATTTACAGGGATGAAAGTGTGCGACGAGAGGTATGGTAATTACCAATGACAGGAAGTAACGCTAACAACGTAACGTCACGCAGGAAACACAGGTGGAGATTAAACATATCAATCGGCAACTTGACGAAGGAGATTGGGAGGATGCAATCATTTGGGATAAGGAGCGGCCAAATGCCAACTTTATGAAGATATCGTTGGATCTGAACGATCCTTACATGCTGTTTGATTGTGAAGAAGTTGAAGCCACGAAAGCACAATTAATGATTGAACCTAAGCATGTGAAAAAGGGTCGTAAACCCTTGCCAAAACCCTTGCCAAAGGTATTTCATTCTGCTACTGCTTTATTAATTTGCTGAATACGGACTGTTTATCTAGATCCCTATCATTTATCAAGTTGACACGGAACCACATAGCAAATTCCCGCTTAATAGATTTAATTTGTCGAACGATAAGTATTACATATCCGATTACACTGGCCGCCTTGTTCGCGTGCGACAAACATTCGGTCAATTGGTGGTTCAACATGCTTTACCAGCCTTAAGATTGCATCCCGTATTCGTAAGTAGCAATGAACAGGAGTTAAATGTGTCTCACATGTATACTAGTACAAGACCAAATTGTCCAAGGCCGAACTGCGTTCGTTCCATCGGCCGCTAATACAGCTACCTGTTGGTACTGATATACAATTCTCTCGCGTCAAAATCAGCAAAAAGAGGAAGAAAGACAAGAAAAAGGGATACGCAGATGCAATGCGCAGTACTAAGGATCTGTCTTTGAAGGATAATTCTCCATTTGTGCTGTTGGAATACTCGGTACTAGCAATATGGACACGATCGTTTGAGTTTTACTAACTGCCACGTGTAGGAAGAACATCCACATATTATTTCCAACATGGGAATGGGGACGCTAATTATAAACTACTACAGGAAAACTGAGCCCAAGGACGAGTTTGTCCCATCTGTAAGTCTGAGTTATCTATTAGTTATGATTATGCTGATATGAGAATGTAGAGCGATATCGGAGAGCCATTTGTATTGGATATTGGGGATACGTCTCCGTTTATGAACTTCGGGAATGTGGAACCCGGGCAGCAGATACCCGTCTTGTACAATAACCTTATCCGAGCCCCCTTGTTCCGCCACGAGGTGAAGCAAACAGATTTCCTGCTAATCAAGAGCACATATAAGGGACACGTCAAATATTATATTCGTGAGATTCCGGCGCTATTTGTGATAGGTCAAACATATCCTGTGCAAGAAGTACCCGGACCACATTCCCGAAAGGTCACAACAACCATCAAAAACCGATTGCAAGTTGTCGCATACAGGCTGATAAAGAAAAGCCCGTTGTACAGATTGAAGATGAGCAAGCTCTCCCAGAAATTTCCTGAATACTCAGATATCCAGATTCGGCAACGTCTTAAGGAATTCTTAGAATTTCATAGGCGTAATAAAGATGGTGGTGGTGGATATTGGAAAACAAGAGGTGGAGGGGAGCCACCGTCGGAGGAAGATCTACGAAAAATGGTGACACCCGAAATGGTATGCTTGTACGAGAGTATGCTTGTCGGTGAACGTCATTTGCAAGATCTTGGTTACGGCGATGTGAATGATGACGATGAGACGGGCGACGGAGATTCGAAATTGGAAGTCGAGCAGCAGCTAGCGCCATGGTTTGCTACTCGAAACTTTATCAATGCCAGTCAAGGCAAGGCCATGTTGAAGCTGTATGGTGCCGGTGATCCAACCGGTCGCGGCGAAGGCTTTAGTTTCATTCGTGTTTCTATGAAAGATATCTTCTTGCGTGCAGGAGAATCGGCAGAAGAAAAATTAGGTATTTGATACGGTGTTAATGTGAGATTTCAGTTAACGTGGATAATGGAACAGCGCAAATCGAAGCTCGGCCAAAGAGTGCACACAGGTACAACGTTGCCGAACAACAGCAGATCTATCGAGAAGAGGTAAGTTTCTTTATCTTTTGACCTTATGGTATCTTTCTAAAGGTTTTACATAGATTGCACGTATTTGGAAGGCTCAATTAGAATCGCTTGCAAACCCAGTCGAGCCAACTCTATCAGATAATGAAGCGGAGGATGACAGTGAAGCTGATGTGGATCATGTCGACAGCCCAATGGTACGTATAGGTCAAAAATGTTTAGCAAATGTTTGACATATTTCCAGGCTGATTTAGACTGGAATCGACGGGGTATATCACCTTCTCCTGGTACACCGTCATTCGGAAGGCGTTTCGAACGTGCACCTTCAGAGAGCGTGGATGATGACGAAATGTCTGTCAGTTCACGCACAAGTTATCATATGAATAATCCAAACAAGTTTTTGGTTATTCGACGATTGATTCGGCAGAAGAACGGAGAAAAAACTTGGCAACAAGAAGTTGTGCGCGATCCGGTGGTGATTAAATCCTATTTGCGACAAAGACAAATGATTGAAGAAGAGGCAACAAGGTACGCGTAGCTAAAAAGACAAGAGAACTCTTGCACTGACTAATGCAATTTTAGTGCTGAAGCGCTGGAACCTACGGATGATGCGGAGAAGAATGCGCGCATGAAGAAACGCATTCAGGATCAGTTAGCCAAGTTAAAACGCAACGCAGAACGACGCCGCCAGCGACAGCTAGCGAAGCAAGCCGCTCTCGCCGAGAACCCTGTGTTGGGTCTCATCCGAGGCAAACGGGAAGGTGCTATGGTAAGTCATATTATACATGATCAAAAGAGAAACTCATGGAACCTGTACCTAGCGACGGTGTGGTAACTGCGGTCAGCTTGGTCATATGAAGACAAACAAGAATTGCCCAATGTTTAATGTAGCGAACAACATTAATCCGCCAGCACAACCGCCGCCGGGGGTAAGTAAAAAACACATTCAACATATCATTTCATGTACTAACCTTGAATTATATTTCACGCTACTCCAATGAATGTTGCGTCCACTGGAGGATCAAGTTGACGTAAGTAAAATGTATTGCCCGCATAACTCATTCACTAATGACGCATATTGTCTTATTCTTTAGCGCAAACTTGGTTCTTTTCATGGACGCAATATTTATTTGAGAGTAGCGTAAAATATAATTCAATAAACATTAGGACTCTTAAAGCACCCAAGCGTTGAAACAGAGTCAATGCCATTCTTCGTAGTATCAGAAAATTCTCGAAGAAGACTTCGAACTATACATTATCCTATATACTGATAAGTCTACTGAAGAAGTGATCAAATAAATTTTGGACGAATTAAGGAAAATATACAAATCGTATAGGAGAACCGGCAAAGTTGAAAAACCTAATTTCCATATATGGGGATCAAGCGTTAAAAGTGCTTGCAGTATAGGCAGTCGCAACCGGCAGTGTAATTGAATGGGCCACATGGAACAGTTTGGTAAGTTTGTTAAGGAGCATTCATTAATTTGGGCCCACCTGCATGTTTGTTCGGCTGCACATATTCTGGCGCTACATAGCCTTGTTGGAGACGTGTGCATATAGCAAGAATCATTCGAATCACTTAATAAATATTTGTGTGGTAAAGTGCTTGGATAACTTTGTTCCTTGCTGCGATGGATTCTTTTTCATGCGTTCAAGCGGGAAATTTGTGAACTTTAATAACTTATCTTTAATTGTCCGTTAGTATTGCTTGATAATCATCCTGAATGGATCATGTTGCTCAAAAAAAGAAATAAAGAAATAACAAATCCATGTTATCCACCTTTTACCTTAGCCTTAATTTTTCTTTTCTTTTTTTTTTCCGTTCCTCTAGTAAGTGCCAGGACGGATTGGGAAAGAAGTCTAAGGCACCATTTTTCTAGGGATTGGATTGAAAGCAATACAAAGACCAAATGTAGTTTCTAGGATTCACCGGGAAAACTGAATTCGGAATGTGATCCGGAAAAGGAGATCAAAACCAAAAACCAAAAAAAAAAATAAGTAAGCGAGGCATTTTGGAATGTATGAGTCTTACTTACGTATGGGCTCTTGCAGCATCCTGTGCGGTGATGACCGATGTGCAAATTTACAGTTTAGCGAGCGTACTAGCAGGGGGTTTTGCCAAAGAAGCGGTCTATAAAGAGGAAGTGTTTCGGCTGCATATCTACGTCATGCTTGTGTATTTATTCTCACAATATCATACACTCATGGCCATGCCAATTTGGGTTCAAGTCAAAGCTCTGCATTTGATCAAAGCGCGCTTGGTTTGTGAGGCTTAGGTAGAAGAAAACTAAAAAGATTTGGTCATCTCTACTATGCATGTCTGTCATAAAGAACGTTATTGCCAGTAATATCTGGTGTATTCAGATTGGTTTATATTCCAGTATATTCACTTTATCACCTTAAGGATCCTTAAGGGTAAACTTGTTGTTGTTTATATATGATGTGACCATGATATTTATTTACTATGAGCGTATTAAAGTTTATAGGCCTGCCGGAAACCCCTGTCCTGAATGGTTGCGGAAGATGACATAGAGTTCATCCTTAAATCAGCCTAAATAGACCGAGTCTAGACAAGAAAGGCTGCTGTATCATAAGTACCGGATTCATTTTGAAATCGAACTTTGTGACATTGCAGATTTCTAGTACAGAAATAGAAAAACAACCTACTAACAACGTGTCGCCGAAGGTTTTCAGTTTTTTTTTTTTTTTTTTGGCTTATATAACACACCTGTAAAGACTAGCATATCAATACTGTTTTAGCTTTGAAAAGGATGCTTGGTACTGTTGACTATATAATTTTACGTGGATCTTTGGCGACCAGAGTGTTGCAACACCCTATCAGGGCCGCTACAAAGAATGTAATCATGGGTATCCAGAAAGGACGGACAAGGGTTCATTCAGCTACTTTCTTTGTCTGGTTCTAATGCATGTACTACTTTTCACTTAACGAACAATAGTCTATCAGGCGCCATTTCCTAAACGAGGATTGAAACGCTTCCATGTTCAGAGTATGTGAGCAATTGGTACATGCAGGTAACTGATATAACTCCCAGCTAAACCGTTCCAGTATATAGAAATGAGATTGCAAAGCACATTCAGGTATCCGGTATCATAACGCATGCTTTACCCGTACAAAAACGATTGATTTCCTGTATATTGTTATGCGACGTTCATCATAAGTTATAGTCAAGATGCACCGAGAAATTCTTACATCACGTGTTCATAAAGTTGTTGGCTACAGCGTCGGCACCACTTTTACTTTCTTATACTTACTGAGCAATAGTACCATGAGGGAAGGGGGGGAGAGCGCCGTCAAATAAAGTAGGGTCTTGTACTTGCCCTTGCGCCAATCAAAAAGCGGAAGTGTCCAATCATTGAGAAATTCTTGTATTACATCATAGATTTTTTTTGTTTTGTTTCCGCCATCTTTGTCCATCTGGTGTTATTGAATGGGATTGTTGTTTTCCAAAGCCCGATATCCGTAACTCGGCTCCTTCTCTTCCGATGCTTGATGATCCACAGTACTTTAGCTTTGCTAGACCTATTCAGTCTATAAGGCTGATGTTGCGTGGGAACGTTTAAATGTTATGTCGTTATTTTTCTTTCTATAAAACAAGCAAGTATAAGGCACTTGGCAACCATGCCCTGGTTCCCGCAAAATCGGAACGGTCCCCTGTATCGGAGTTAATATGAGCGGACTGTTTTCTTTTCGAGTAATCGCGATATGGACATCTATAGTCATGCTTTTTTATCGAAAGAAGCTTATTGGCTGAGCAGAAAACATCATAGCGTTGGGACGGATGTAGAGAGCGAAAAGGAATCACAGTGGTTCCGCAGGTCGTTTCATGTCCGTCCCGCCCCCCTTCTTTACTAAATATTGAAGCTCAACCCCTTTTCCTCCCCTGATCTTCTAGAACGTAACTCACAAACATGCTATCACATCAAGTTCGTGATAATAAAGATGTCACGTTGTTGGCCATATGACGTGCAAGAGAAATACTCATCTCATGTGTGTCCCTCTTACCTTCTGACAGTTTTGAAAACGGTGACTCATGAATCATCTCTATGTCACAAAAGATCTACACTTCTCTTTCGTTGAGAATTGTTTTTTTAATAGCGAAAAATCTGAAGCGATTTATCCGACTATGTTCTATGCCTAATATATAACTAAACAAAGAAGGGTGGATGATATTAGTCAACCGAGAACAAGCAGGTTTATTTTCAGTAGAGTCAAAAATACCCTGAATACAACGGCATGGCCGATGCATAACCATTTAGCTACATCATATATGTTTATCTATGCATCTTTGGGAGCGGCTGACCAAAGAATAAAGAAGACTAAGAATATCCGAGCACACGTTATGCACTATGCGACAGACAGAGGGAGGAGAAGAAAATTGACTGGTGATGTGCGAATAATGAAAAGCTTTTTCTTTCTTTTTGTTCACTGGCGCAACGTCGATCTTGAATAAAATGACGCATGTATCAGCTGTAGATAGCTCCTTTTTCCTTTTAGTCTTGCCTCATGTGCTTCTCAAGGTTTATGTTTCAGAAAACCATAGGATCGGACGTACAATAAGTTTTCTTGGGGGCCGATGGACCTAAACCATGCCAAGACACCGGAGGAAACAAAAGATCTGATTATTAAGGTTGTACAACTATTTACCTACGTTTGAATACCTGTCTATTTGTCCAAAGGCTTTTCTGCCATGTTCAGCTAGATAAATAAAACCAAGTGTTTTGGGCACAAAGAAGTGCCACACGTGAAACTAAGCCAAGCTGCAAGCATGGCTTCGGAGTTATGTCCAGAACAGCACATACACACATACACACACACACACACACACACACATGTACACACACATCACTTTCGCACATGCGCGCGCGAACAAAAAAGCACAAGCATCCAACATGCGAGAATGTATTTATTTTGTTTTAATGCAGCTGTATTATGAAAAAAGATGAATACTTTAACTTTGTGGGAAGGGTGAAGAAAATGGAAAAAGAAAATGGGTTCTTAATGACGTGGAACGAAGGCTAACTCTAATACCTTTTTCGATTCCATCAGCCCCCAGACTTGGAATAGGTTTAGGGAGGTTAGTGGGAATCATTTTATCCAGTCAAAACAAAAGGAAAATGAACGTTTGGATACACTCCGCCCTTTGAGTGATGAAGGATGAACCGAAATGAGGTATTGGTTCGATCTTGAACAGCAGCCTTTCCTAAATAGTGCAGGACACGGGTCGTCGATCACTCATCCTCCACTTCGAATGGCTTTGTTTCAGAGCGGACAGGTAAAAAATTTTTATTCAGAAAACGTGGCAAACCTTGTGTATTCGTTGCTTTAGTCCGCGGGATGGGAGTGTCAAAAAGACAGTAAGCGAAAAAGACAATGGTAGAAATGAAATAAAAAAAAAGCAGTATTCAATAGGGAAACACGAGATCATAAGTATATGTTTCAGAAGTTTTCAGACTGCTCATATCACTGACATATATATATAACTATAACCTATCTTTACGTATTGTTGTTGGCTCGTGCTTTCCGTTTTTCTTTTGCTTGCTAACTCCGGTTAGAGCATTCCCATGACAGCACAAACACCAAAAAAAAAAAAAAAGGTATATAAAAGAACACGCGATGGTTCCCCCAACTTTCGTGTCCTTCTCTTTCTTTCTTTCTTTCCTCTTTCTTTCTTATTTCTTCTTCTTCACACATGGATATTAGCAATCTTCTGAATAACGATAAACAATTATTGCCTCAAAAGCCATTTCAATGTCAATGGCCTCAATGTGAAAAACGGTTTTCTCGTCGATCAGATCTTGCACGGCATCAAAGAATACATACTGGTGAAAGACCTTATCAATGTCACTGGCAAAACTGCGATAAACAGTTCATTCAACGTTCCGCATTAACCGTCCATCTTCGTACACATACCGGAGAACGTCCCCACGTTTGCGAATACGTTTATTGCAGAAAATCTTTTAGTGATGTAAATATATTTTTTACATATATTTATCCATTGATCTCAGCTTTCTTATATTAATATGATACTTTTTTAGTCTTCTTCTTTGGCAAGACATCGTCGAACCCATACGGGTAATCGTCCCTATGCTTGTCATTGTGGTAAATCATTCACCCGCAAAACAACGCTTTCTCGGCATCAACAGAGTCATCATCCAGGCAAGTAAGTAGAAAAAAAAAAGTATTTATATAGTTTGTTTATTTGTTTACCTTAACATATAATTGAAGCACACATGATGGTTTCAAACAACCTTGTCTCGCATCACCGCCCGTGAGTTGTGGTTCCCCCGAATCGGATGCTGATGCAACCAGCCCGTGCACGCGACACAATGACACCTTGATGAAACAAAGCATACTATTGCCTCCTACTCCACCTATGAAGAACAATCTACTTAGTTTGAGATTGCCTCCCCCGCCGCCGCCAGTATCAACTACTTGCCGTGATATTTTCCCTATGTCTATACCATAAAAAAAAACCTGGCCTGCCTCCCCCTTGCCTAGCCTACTCTTTTTTCCTTTCAACTTGCCCCAAAACCCTCTTTTTCTCTTCTTTCCCCGAATAGTGTATTTTTATTTTGTGTATACATAGTTTTGTTCTATTCTACTGCTTCTTCTGTATATAAATCTTTTCTTCATTGGAATAAACACAGCCGCAAGATCATAGGACGGTTTAAATCGCATTGTTCGATTTTTCACACTTTGGCGTATTAAACTATTCAATGACTGACGTAATACGATCAATAATTGACGTTCTATATAATATTAAAACAATCGAATGGGCCCAATAATCCATTTCTGTAGATCTCCATTTCCTCTTTTGGTATTTTTTTTACAGTTCTTTTTGGCGGGTTAAAACAAAGAATAAGAAAAAAGTACGCACAGATCGGATGCAAAAAGACCCCCCCCCATTGCGGGGAAAGCTCGTGTGGGAAAAAATATCGAAAGAAAAGAACGTCCGAATTGTGACTATTTTTATGCCAGTGTTTTGAAAAAATTCAACGCAGGCGCAGAGTGCACTCGTAACAATCTCTGTTTCACTTTTCTTCTTCCTCTCTCTCTCTCTCTCTCTCTTTTTTGTATATATTACTGTCCCTCCCCCTTTTTGGATGATATGATACCTACTGCTTTTGATTCACATGGATTACCCGTGACTATTGAGACACATCACGTGAGAGGCCGAGAGTTTATAGCCAAAGAACCTATTGATGCCGGACAAACCTTGTTCACTGTAATAAAAATTAAAAAGAATTTTCGCCGTATCCTTCTTTTTTTTTTCCCTTGCCATACATAATCCATATGATCTGATTTGATCTTCTTTTTCTCTTTTTCCAGGTATATCCTTATGCTACAGGTAAATCCATGAATTGACCTAAAGTAAAAGGGAAAATCCCAACATAATAAGGGTTCAGCCATATTTGACAGTTACAAAAAACGTGTATGTGCCTGTTGTCTATGTGTTCACCCGACTCGCTCATTTTCAACCCGGTGCCAAACTTGTGATCAAGTCTATTTTTGCTCCATTTCATGTGCCAATCAGTATCTTCCTTCTCATTCCCTTTGCTGTCACACTCTGCGCAAATTGGCTACGCTCAAAGCCGATCGGCATCAGAAAAGCGTCGCTAAATTGGTCATCCTGCTATGGTGGGAAAAACAACGGGAAGATGCAGGTTTACATTGGGATCGTCCAGATCCACAAGGCTTCACAAGTAATTATGATCACGTACAGGCACTGGAGTCACATTATGACCATTGGCCATCTTCCGAAAGACAAGATTGGCGACGAATCCAGCAGTTTCTGCACGCGCAGCTGCAGGTTGAGCCAGATGAAGTCATGCATTTAGTCTCACGTATAGAATCCAATGGCTTCGGCATCTACCTGGAAAACAAGACATCCGATCCGATTGGTAGAGGTATATTGATCACAATGGTTCGCAAATCACTTACTTACTTTGATCTATCCCTTGTTGCCGCCAACAGCCTTGTTTCCATTAGCCTCTTTGTTCAATCATGATTGCAATAATAATTGTGAGGTCGAACAGTATACGGAGAATTGTGAAGAAGAAGGGAAAGAGATCGAGGTGGATCCAAAAGAAGTGGAGAAGAAAAGCGGGAAGAAAAAGAACAACAAGAAGATCGACGTCGGTCCGTGTCTCAAAATGGATTATCCTCCGGTATTCAGCCGGACACGAGGTGAATTTCGGTTGATGCAGATCCGGTCACTGCGGCCGATTCAACCAGGTGAACCCTTGACCATCTCTTACATCGATTCATCATTACCTGTGGGTGCTCGACGCCAACGGTTACTAGAGGATTATTATTTTGAATGCCAATGTGATCGATGTCTCCAGGAGACACCAAGAAAGAAATAACCCATTGAAATGCATTCCAAAAGGAACCTTTTACATAATAAACGATAAAAAGCCATTAGAGAAACTAGAGGATACTTTGCCCTCATGGCTAATCAGTAATGATCTCTTTGTCCAGCAGATATGATTACATTCTGCACTTGTGTTATTAGAAAGATTAAGCATAAAAGCATGCTTAGCGATGATAAATGCATACGTCGGATGATATTTCCGCCATTGTGCTTAATATATCCTACTTTTTACTTAGTCAAATATAGATTCACGTCTTGGAATGTCTTTCTATCTATGTCATTGAATACTTGCTCCACGGATTGGTTCTCGTTTTCAGTGATTGTCGTCATGTCAGTTATGATGAAACTTGGAAACGGCATCCTTGAAAAGCTCTGCCTTTATTTCACCACATGTTTTGGTTTTCATCTCCACAGCAATATCTTTCTGGTTATTGTTATCTTCTATCTTCATTAATATTACAGGTATTTTAAATAGATGGCTATCCACAGACGTATTACGACTGAAAAGGATAGGAGAACTTTCGTTGTGAAAAACAATGTACAATAGAGGCTTGAAATGGTTAATAGCATTTAGAGAGGGAAAAACCTTCGCAGTTTCGCTTCACAAAATTGAACCAACTTGTTGTTTGTTGGCGTGTAACCACCAGTGACTTGAGATCATCTGAGGTGCCTAATGATATCAATTAACAGCAATTGTTTTGTAGTCTAGCAGAAGGCATATTCAAATGTTGGTGGCGGGTAGAGTCAGCTAACACAATTCACATGGAGCAAATCCATTGAGCGAAGCATAAAGAGGTGATACTTCACTGTTCCCGAGCGTGAGGTGCTGAATGCAGCAAATCAGGATGGCCTCTAATCGCTTGCTAGACTCTGGCGCGTAAGCTTTCATGGTACATTAACCATGCAGCAAAGTAGGACTTTTTCCTCGCCATCTGCTTTTGCTATTAGTCTCCCTTTTCCTTGGCTCGTTTCCCTAAAATCCTTCTTATTCTCCAGCTTCTCTGTGTTCACTATTCCTATCTCGGATTACCTTGTTTTCTCTATAGCATCACACAGATTTTTATCTTACCACGCTTATCTTTATGCTCTGCCCTGGGACGCCAGCTCCATCACCGCAAACTTGGTATATTCATGTTCACCCACAGATAGTATTGATTCTGATAGGTAGGACGGAGACGATCATTTATTTAATGAATAAAAGCACAGATAGGGTCGATTCTCTAAGACTATCAAGTTTAAAGCTAGCATGTGTTTAACTTTTTTAGTGATCATGTGCCAATAAATCTTGTTATTTGATTGTGTCATGCCCTGATAGCAGGTACAAAAAGCGTCATATGGTCTCATCGTGGAACAGTTGCAAAAAAAAGTAGGCAAAGACAAATTGTGTCGATATACACACGGACACAAACTACTAGTCTATGTTTAGTAGTGCCTATGGCGTGCTTCCGTTACAACAGAATGAAAGAATAGATACATTTTGTGTTCATCTATCCAGTAGTCTGGACACCTCAGAAATGCTGCTTTAAGAATGTTAACTCTAGCCCGTTAATCACCGTGAATACAATAAACTCAAGCAGCAATCTGCTTTGTTTCATGAGGATCATTTCCCGCGAAGGCCCGTATCTAAAATATTGCACATTTATTTATACAAGTTTTTCATATAGTGCGCTTGGTATCTGAACTACAAGGCTCTGCTCCATCCCGCCTCGCTCATAGGCCTATATATCATCTATGCTTGATAGTTTAAGCAATGACTCTTTCCCTCATTAGTGAGTCTCTTCTGCAAAATGCGGCTTCCATAACGTAGATTGCAAGTCAAAAGCAAAATGGGCCCAATTGCTTTGTGTGATATTTTGGTTCAAAGTATATGCTATCGACTGATATCAGTAAGTTATCACTTTTCTAACATAGACTATTTGTTCGTCCAAAGATGGGTTCTCTTTAGATCAAAAAGGTAGAGGAATAGATGGTATAGATAAACCTTTTGCTTAGTGACACCCTAAATATGTGGAAAATATAGCCAGCTTAAATATGAACCACACAAGACCGAGCTTTGTTTTTACAGATCTTGCTACTGAATCTCCCAGACCTCCTTCTCCTGGGCATGCAAGTTTAGCATCTGGATATGTTCGTTGCGGGAGCAGCTGAAAGTCATTCGAAGTCGCCATCCTACAGTAAGCATAACGCGGAACAGGCTGAAACCAATATTCCTAATTTTGACCGGTCATATAAGAGAGCACCATGTTTCACCCGTGTTTTATAACAGAAGAGTAAAATAACCCTTTTCATGCAAAAAAAACCCTTTTTCTTTGTTTCTTTTTATCATTTCTTGCAGTTTTTTTCAAAACATGTCGAACCTTCTCCAATTTGGAGCACGCCACGTAGCTCGGGGCATAGGCCGAAGCTCAGACCTCATCATCCAGAAAGGAAAAGGCGCGTATGTCTGGACCGTTGAAGGAAAAAAATACCTAGACCTCTCCACGGGTATTGGAGTCACTAGTACCGGTATAAGCAAAAAGAAAAGAAAAAAAGAGAAAGAAAGAGATCCTTTCATTTTAAGTATCTCTTTTTCTTAATCCAAATACTGAAGGTCATTGTCATCCTACCGTGGTGAACGCTGCGCAGGAACAAGCTGCCACGCTAACACATGGCCAGATCAACATCTTTTATCATAAACCCATGCTGGACCTGATAGCCAAAATGAAACCAAAGATGCCGTCTCCAGCATTGGACACTTTTTTCTTTTGGAACTCTGGAGCAGAAGCAGTGGAGGCTGCCGTGAAACTGGCGCGTCAGGCGACCAAAAAACAGAACGTGATTGTCTTTCAAGGTTCTTACCATGGACGCACGTTTGGCACCATGGCCATGACAACGTCAAAGACCATCTATGGAGCAGGCTACGCGCCATTGATGCCGGGTGTCCATGTGGCTCCTTTCCCGTATTATCAACATTGGGCTCCCTTTTGTATGGATCCTGAGAAATTCACACCTCAAGCATGCGCAGACGAAGCCTTAGAGCAGCTTGAGTTGTTGCTAAAACAACGTTCAGCACCCCAGGACACAGCTGCCATGGTGATCGAGCCTGTTCAGGGAGAAGGCGGTTACGTCGTCCCTCCACAACGTAAGAAAGAAAGAAAGAAAAAAGAATTATAGAAAACAAAAACTGTTGTTCTAATGCACAACGTTTCTTCATTCTTTTTCTAGCGTTTCTTAAGGGGGTACGTGATCTGTGTGATAGGCATGGGATACTCTTCATCTGTGACGAAGTACAGTCGGGGTTTGGACGCACAGGGAAAATGTTTGCGGTGGAACATTTCGATGTTGAGCCTGATATTTTGGTTATGGCCAAGGGCATTGCATCAGGTTATCCCTTATCCTGCATTGTCTCACGCAAGGAGATCATGGATAAACAACAGCCAGGCTCCATGGGGGGCACTTACGCTGGGAATCCCGTGGCTTGTGCCGCGGCAAAGGCAACGTTAGACGTGTTCGATAAAGAAAATCTACTGATCAACTGTAACGAAAGGTAAAAGGGGGGAACTTTCAAAAGTGGAAGGGACGCGATTGAACAATGCACCCATAAACCCTCACATGGTTATCCTCTTTCACTAAGGTCACAACAATTTTTCTCGGTCTTGCGTTCCAAAATACCGTTACTCATGCCCAAGGGTGTCCAGGTCGATATCCGAGGATTAGGGTTGATGATCGGCATCGAATTTATCGGTGCACCCTCCGGTTTTGCTAGCGCTGTCACTGCAGAAGCTCTGAAACGCGAGATGATCGTCTTGACCACATCCATCTATGAAACTTTGCGTTTAATACCGCCACTCAATATCACCAAAGAAGAAACAGATATTGCATTAACAAAGCTAGAGCAAAGTATTAAGGCGGCAGTACAGAACATAAAGTAATATTATTAGTGCATTAGGAGGTCACCTCCTAATATGCAAATGTCAAACAAAAAAAGAAGTCCACATGTCCAGTTCTATTTGCTATACATTGATATAACTAGAATCGATGCGTACATATGCTAGTAGAGGCCAGTGCGCAGACAAAAGAAAAAAGAAAAGGGGTCTAGCATATTCCCCATGATCTTTTGATGTATTATTTGGATTTACCTTTTGTTTGGCAAGAAGTTTCTGTTTTTCTTCAATATATATCAAATTGTAGATTTGACTACTTGATCCTTCATGACGAACTAAAAACCATAATAGGAGAAGTCATATTGGAAAAGGACTTTATGAAACAAAAACAGGATATCAACATGCAAGAAAATGAATAGGGGAAAAAGGGAACAAGCGTGTCCTTTGGAAGGACATGTGGAGATTATGATACAAATGAAAAAAAAAAAAAAAAAAGAACTGTGAAGGGGAGTTTCTTGTCGTCTATATGCGACGTCGCCTCCTCTCGATCCACTCTTTCAGCATTTCGTCTTCCCATTCTTCCTTGGGGATGCCATGAGCCAGGTATCTATCTGCTTGTATACGGTCCGGTACTTCATGCCAGCCTAGATGATGCCAGTCTGCCTCCCATGTATTCACACCGGACCTAATATGATTCCATAAGCAAACTGAGCACGTCAACAAAAAGGTATAAACAAACGCAACTCGTCATGCAGCCAAATGCCACTCCGCTTCTGTAATTGCAGGGATGGGTATCGTTTTTCTAACTTCACTGCTAGTTGGATAACAAGCTCCACGTCAATATCTTCCGGTACATGTGTTATTAATGAATGCAGAATATCCGGATCCGTTCGAAGGATTTCAGACCGTCGGAGAAGTGTGATCTAGGCCCATCAATTTAGTATTAGTGTCGCCTATTATTGGCTTTAATCAAGACTTACCGCACTCGCGACATACACTGGCATGAGAGGTGAACTTGCCACAAAAAGGTCGAACAGTCGGCTAATTTTACCAAAATCTTCGATATCATGACTGAACCATGTCAAAATCCAACTTAAGGCGTAGTATGGCATGATGTTGGACCTTGCTTCTGGCTGAGTGACACATTGCCTCTGTGTTATGTTATCTTACCTTTCGAGGTAATTTGTCAATTCAACATCTTCATATTCGATAATCGAGCTCATCAACCGTAGCTGTTTCGATATGGGATCAAACGAGTCTAACATCGCATCCGTAAGATAATGGTTAAGGATGAACAACAGCGACAACTGATGAATAAAAGTAAAAAGCTAGAAGTAAAGCCTATAGGCGGCATTCCCGAAAAGGATATCTCAAAAAAAACAGTGCAACATTTTCGGCTGCAGGAATGGCATCCTTTTTTCCGAGGACTAACAAGAAGCAGGTGCATATGTCATGAAACCCCTGATCGCATCAATGTCAGTCCTAAACATACATACAGGTACAACGCTCACTTGATAGTATTTCAGCCGCGGGTTTCTCCAAAGAATTTCTACAATCATCCGATGGAGTTCCTGTTGCTTATGTGCTTTCAACATGGGTGAAATATCTGTAGAGACATGCGTCAGTCTTTCATCTTGAACAATGTCCCATCCAATTCTTCTCTGACCTTGTGGATAATAATAAAGTGATCGCTCTACGTCTTTAGATATCTGACTGGGATCCGCAAGATCATTTTCTATTGTTTAATAGGTTAAATCCTGCACAGAAATAAAAGATATTTCTCTATACTCTTTTTTTTTTCCTTACCTATGCCTTTTTCGTCGATATAACATCCATAATGGGTACGAAGCAAGATAGGCCTGAGAAAACGAACAGCTATGAGTCGACTGGTCTTTATTGCCATCACGAAATAAAAAGCAAGGATGGTCTGTTCATGTACCAAACCAATCGTCGTATGCTTCTGTGCAAGAAACCTTCCGGTGCTCGTGCTAGTTGTGCTAATGCTTTCAGGTCGTTCCTTGCTATGGCCCTTAGTATGCAGTCGAGTTGGTGGGCACGACGCATGGAGTTGGCTAATTTCAAAGTGTGAACGGTCATGAGTGCATGAAAAGAGGTAAAGGGGAAAGAGCAATAGAAGAAGAGAAGAGAGAGAAGGAAAGAAACAAAACAGTACCCACGGACATCTTTACCCCCATTAAGACTTGCATAACTCTGATATTTTTTGGTACCGGCGATGTCAACCTTCCAGGAAAGAAAACGACCCACAATTGCACCCTCACGGGCACGCCATAACCATATTAAGCAATCTCACAATTCATTGGGTAAATTTTGTCTTCTGGAAACAGATTACACCAAATTTCCTGCAAGTCCGCTCAGTAAGTGGGCTGAAGGGATGAAAGGTTCATAACTGACAAAAACGGGATAGACCAAAAAAGAAAGCAAACCGCACTTGTTTGTTGAGCAGCAAGAAAGCCTTTTATTTTTGTTGTTTAAACTGTTATAGCATGCCGGATAACACCAACCCGAGCTTAGCTTTGAAATGAACGGAAGATGCTTCCTTGGAGTCATTATCATTCCGCCCTTAAACTCTCCGATACCATGGCACACCTGAGTTAGGGCAGTGTACCACTACGAAAACTCAGAAGACCCTTTCCCCAATGTTTTGTTGTTAGAGAGTAAAAGAAAACAACAACAACTCAATCGCCACGAACTCTCAGTACCAAACACACTGTTCGATAAGGTTTCTGTTGTTAGGAGAAATGAACTTGTGGTGGGAATACACCAGAATGCTGGGCAGAAAAGGAAGGTGACATTAAACAAAAAGATGTTTACCCTTTCTCCCAATAAGAAATTTAGTGATCCAAAGCTGATACATTCTAGCATGTCATGCTTGACTACACTTCCCACACTGGCATTTGTCTTATGACTGAACTATCGTCCAAGTTCCCTTCATCATTTTTCATTATACGGGGAAAGATAAAGTAGGCTACCACAGATATCGAGAAAGGAACTAATAAGACCTGTAATGGACATTCGTGAAATCTAACTCTATTTCTCTATGAGATAGAGTTGTAACTTGTAGTTATATCAATTTTCTCATTGGATCTCCAAAAGATATATATATATATTTGCCAAATCTTTCCGAACGGAGACCTTGCTCCTTTTGCACTTCACACGATCAGTTACTCATAGGATATAGTTTTCTTGATTGTTGTTTTAGATCAGTAGTCCATTTGACATAGATTTTCTGTATGATAGCATTGCCGATAAGCACAGTGCTGAAAATAAAGGAAAAATGAAAAGATATACATAGTTCGTGAATTCCGAGCCACCAATAAATTTACAAGTGCTTGATATTCAGTCCATAAGCACAAGGAAATTTCTATGGCACATTATGCCTGGTAAGCCTGCTTGATGTTCTTTAAGCAAAAATGTCCATGGTTAATGGACATAAAGTTAGTCCTAACCTAATAATCTTTCTGCTTAGACTATCCTTCAGTAAGCACAGAGGAATTCTTGTACATCACTCAGGTGAAAGTGTATCGCTGCTCGAAAATGAGCTCTCATTGCATTTTAAATAGCCTTTTGAGTTTATTAGGTATCGATGGGACGCAAACACATTGTCCTGGTCTGGAAATGAATCTACAGTACCTCCAAAGCTGCAATGCCATAAGAGTAAGTTAACAGGGCGTCGATCTTGTGTCACCCGACTGTATCACTGAGCTGCTTTTATATCTTGTTTTTACCATTTCAAGCAGCTCCTCCGACATAGAATTCTTTGTATTACCCCTCAGTATAACAACACTTGCCTATAACAAAAACATATGATGAGAAAGGCTATATGAAAACGACTACGTATTTTAGTTTGATGTTTGCTGCGGCGTGACGATGGTAGGAGAATACGCGCAAACAGCTTTTTCTTTCCTTTTTTGAAAAGTACAGGCGTGGGACAGATCACGGATAACTCGGGATGACCTCCGTGTTTACTCTGCGATGATGTCTCTGTCTATTCATGGCCGCCGTGAAAGAGGAAGGTCCATTCAACATATGCATATCGAGAACGCTGAAAATGAGCTCGCTCTCCTGTGGTACCGAACAAAAACAAATACATAACATTGACAACCGCAGCCACTGGTTGCACAACGTAATGTTGCTAGGATAAAATTTTCTGTCGCTTTGCAGAGATACAAAATCGTGGATGGTTTATTTGGTTTGGTTTGTTTCTTTAAGAAAAATAACAAAGGAAGAAATATTTTTTTTGCACAAGGTACGTTATCATAAGTGTAATGTTACTTTGCCATTCATTTTTTATCTGCTTAGGATAAACAAGAAAGAGAGTTCTAAAATATATGTCTAGGGCAATTCCTGGGTAATTAGAATGCAACCTTCTACTCTACCTAACAGTTATACAGCGACGCGCCGCAGTTATTTCTTGCGTAGCCACAAACGATGTGGGTCAAATATAGTTCGAGAAGATCTATTTTTTCTTGCCTTCGCCTCCCTATTCGCAGCAGACTGTGCCACTTGGGTGGTACAAAGCATAGTCATCTAGGCTTTGATCCGAGGGACTGAGTGCCTCGACCCGAGAGATACACGCATAGACAAAATCCTGTCCATTTGTTATTGGTTATTGTACTACTGTCACCTGAGCCCCAGATAATTAGCCTTTTGATTTGCAGCATTGCCAAGGGGATCTTGTCTTGGAAGCTAATCAGCAATTTAGAAAGTGGTTCTAAAAAGGGATCCTGTTACTTACACCTGGGATAACAAGGTCCGTTATATGAAGAACAGAGGTTATATTCACCAACACTTTCCATGTCGCATTTGTTATACATAAGACCTAGTTAACTATCATTTCAAAAGAGATTGACTAGGAGTGAATCAGAGCTTGATCTCCTACATTGTATTCAGTTCTGTTCCTCGATTTGCATTTAGGATTCTATTACCGCGCACGTAGAGGCTGTATCACGATTTCAAAAATGGATATTTCAATGGCCGATTCATAATTTACCACGGTTTGCAGGTTAATTTGCGCCACTTTATAAAACGTGTTTACGCTGATGGGAATTAAGTTAGGCGCTGACATAGTGCCGTAGCAGAGTGCTCAAAGGTTCAAAAAACCAGCCACGCTTCCACTGCACATAGTCCAAATCTTCCAAAGATCCAAGATAAGGATAACAATGACGTAGTATGCTTTTGCTACTTTACGACAATGTTCATTCAAAAAAATGAAAAATGGAATAGAACGAGGAGAACCAATACATCCATCAATGTCACTACATTCTCGTAATCTACACTGATTACAGAAAGTTCAGTTAAGGATGTTACATGGGCTGGTGGATGCTGACTTCCTACGGTAATATGAATAAACAACGAGTGATAATAAAATAAGCTTTCGATTATTGATCGACTGACCAAATATGCCCTCCAGTTCATGCGTATAACACTTGTCAATTCAGACATATAATCATTTCATCGATAGGTGGCATCGTCATTGGACATACTGTGCTTTCAGTCCCTCTTAGATTCTTTGACGCGGCTTGCTTCATGACATCCATCGACGACAATTGCCCTATCTGCGCGACTACACAAACGTTAACGTGGAATACCATGACGCGCCCCTCCATTGATAAGACGATATGTCGTCATTATTCATGTTTTCTTTTGGCTTTATCTCGAGCTGCACTTTTAATTACATGACCTATGATACGTTCATCACTCCTACGTATGACAAAAGCACGTTGTCAGTCAAAGCGCACAAACTTGAGAAGACTATTTTAACTTTATCTCTTCCAAGAAATGACAAAATCTTGAATAAAAAGGTATGAATAAGGCAAATTTAAACAGAAGCATTGGATGAAACAAGTACGACAAATTGGATGTTGTTACTATCATGCAGCCATTTAACCTCATAACACAATAGATCTTGAACAACATACTTGAGACATCTCTCATTGCATACTCTCTTCTGGTCAACTGCAGTAACTATCTGTCTCTCATCTATTTTCCCTGCTTCGCTAACATATTGTCTTTGGAACCCACCTCCACATGTCTGAATTTGGATGGATGCGCTCATCAATTTGGCTTTTACACTCCTTCGGGAAACCCTCTGTCACGGGTTTTTGCGTCGACTTTTCCAAATATACGCAAAAAACGCACAATCAAAACGCAAATAGGCATGGAGAAACCAGTACCAATATTTTCAGTAGATCGCTCACAAATTGTAGTCACGGTGCTATTGGGTCTGTTATTCATACTGTTTAGCAACAGATCGCATCAATTTTTATTTCACAACTACTTACTGAAAATGAATATGTGGTTTGAAGTATAGTCAGAGATATTCCAAGTCAATAAATGAGCATTGGCAGGTCTCCAATGATTTGTACCAACGATAGCTCATCTGCTGATCAATCAATTAACAGACTGAAAAGTGCTGAAACATTGTGCAGTTAAGTGCATGACCGCAGAGAAAACGAATTTGGGCATCATAGCTAAAACACTGGCAACTCGATCTGCCATATCCGACGGCATATATGTTTTCCGGTAATTTGAAGTCTAATCCAATGTCGTCATCGTTCGCTGTGGATAATGCAATTGTTGGTTTATTTCTATTTGTTAGTAATAAGCTTTTCTTAACAACGTAGGGATAAAGTATCCTGTCCAGCTGACAGGTACATAGGATGCTTGATAGCAAAAGGGCCGTTTTATTTACCGCTTCCGTTTTTGCTCCCTAGTATTCCATTGTGCGACATACGATATCACGAAAATCACCGAATATTACTAAGACATTCTTTGTTTTTTTTTTTTTTTTTTTTTTTTGGTATACTAAGGTATCTCGCAGCAAGATAAGGACTCCAAATGGGAGTTCGACAAGGGATGGGGGGGTCACACGAAAAGAGAAGGGATGGCTTCGGGTTGATTCGCCCGGTCAACCTTCTTTTTGTTTCCAACAGATTTACCGGTGTTTCAATAGACCGTTTGCCACGTTTGAATAAACGGGATGCGTCATAACAAGTGGCGCATAGGGACGGGTAATTGTGCATTTTTCCCTATTTTGTCATCTTACGTGGCTCCTGCGTATTAGCTTGGCTTAAATTTTTACTGTTCCATTACCGTCGATGACTCATTCGGACTAAATCTCCCACAGAAAAAAAAAGAGTGACAAAGAAAAAGAAGTAAACAAGGGAAATAGGCTATATAACTTACTATTCAGGTTAATAACAGTTATTCGATAAGTTTATAATTACTAAGACAGCGGTTTGAATGAGTTGGTTGGTTGATATCTAAAGTGGTACTTCAAATCGCCTTTCTTGGAGTGGGCGAATTCCATCACCCGAAAAAGAAAGAAGAGTGGACTTAGCGGGGTGACTGCGGCTGAAAGGGTCAAGCGAGTGTGACGCACCTCGTTGTCATGACAACCATAGCAGATGGGAGTGACGTTCCCCAACGTCGGGGTCTAGATAGTGGTTCGTGCTGCGCATTTGACTGAAATGCACCTTTTGCTTATAAATTGCCCCTGACTTTCTCTTCCCGCTTTCTTTCCTCTTTGTTATCTCTTTCCACTTTGTTCTGAATTTTGATTCGTTTCCATTGAAACAATAACCAATGTCTTCTTACACTTACTCCTCCCAAGACGAAGCCTACTTGTTTGGTTCTTGGAATGTAGAAGGTAGGCGATCTTGGCAAAATCGCAAGAATGGCAGCCTGATCTCTTGGCATGATCTGTTAGCTTCCACCATGAACGTTAGACAAGACCAAAAACAGCTTCGCTTTGACTTGGCATATCCTAACAGATCTCCATTCTCAATGAACGAGATCGAAGCAACCATGGCAATGGACGAATCACCCGTCATGGACACACCTTACCTCGATGCCGGCATGGACACTCCTCTTTCTACCAGTGCCATGTTCACACCATACTTCAGTCCTTACTCAGCACTCGCTTCACCCTGTATTGAACCGGGATTGACTTACAACAATGCGACCAGTTCGATCTCCAACGGCGATGTTGATGTCTCGAACTATCTTGGAGGCGAAAACGAAGAATACCACACGCCAATGCTTGGCTGTGCAACACCTGCATGGAACACCACCACTACCACCGGCACTATTGATCCCGTGGCCACTTTTAACGGTGACCCTTCGCAGCTTCTGATTGACAAGACCAAGACCGCTCCTCTGACGCTTCAATCGACTGCCTCTTCTGATTCACTCTTTCCTCCTCTCGGCAGCCAAGACGTTGAAGAAGTCCCGATTAAACATGAATTCGATTGTCAGCACACGGACAACCATAACCCTGTTTTCGACTTTTCTGGTTTCGACTTTAACGATGCTTCTCTCTCCGAGGATGCCGGTCACCAGGTGCAGGATCAGCAAAGTGGGGATGAGTCTGCTACCCAGACTCAACCAAGTGACGAGGATGAAAACGAGAACGAGAAAGACAAGGATGACGATGACTACTCTCCGGCTTCAACCTGTCTTCACTCTGACGAAGATGTGAAGGTAACTTCCAAGAAGCGCTCAGCCTCTTGCCAGGTTGACTCTGGACGCCGCAAGCGCCGCAGCTCACCCGAGGAACGCCGCTATCAGTGCCATCTTTGCTCTCGCATGTTTAGCCGTCGATATAATTTGAGCACACACATTCGTACCCATGACAAGAACCGACAGAAGGAATTCAGCTGTGAGCACTGTCCAAAGGCTTTTGACCGTAAACATGATTTGGCTCGCCATGTGGCCACCGTTCATCATGGCGAACGCTCCTTCCCTTGTCATCGATGCACATCCATCTTCAGCCGCAAAGATGCTTTGACCCGCCACACATTACAGAAGCACGCAACGACTTTCGATGGGGAGTGAAGGATTTAAGCTACAAACATTTAAGCTGTTCTATTCTATCTTCGACGTAACGATTTGGCTGTCTCAAGTCTATGCAAGGTTTACCTCACTCTACCTTTCTCCCCTTTCTGCGAACTCCACATGGTCATCGATCCAATCTACAAGAATACGATCCAAACGTTCGTTCCTTTACTTTCGGGCTGTGGGAGCCTTCCTTTCCTTTTGTTCATTCCTCCCGTCTTGAGGAGTCGATGCAGTACAGACATAAGAAAAAAGCATGTTAAAAGTACTGACAAAAAACAAACAAAAAAAAGGCCTCCCAAGCTAAGACAAACAACATCCTACGTTTGTCTACACGCTTTCTCTTCCCTTTATCCACATTTCTCTCTCTCTCTGTATCACGCACACACTGTCACTCACTCACTCGCACAGCATCCCTTCCCTTCGCATTTCTTTTTTGCTTTTGTTCATCATTGCATATCATTATCTTTATCTCATGGTGTTTTTCGTTTCTTTTGTCTTTTCTATGCTCCAACTCATACTATGATCTTATTTATGCCAACAATGAAAAATAAACATTCGGACCAGTTTTAATATGATATACCATAATGTTTACTATTGATAGCGCTGAACCACAACTGCATTTAGTAATCCAGCCTCTTTCAATGTTTGCTTCTCATCTGTCAACTCCTTGACAGGGAATGTAGTTTGAAGAATAAAGGATCTTCCGCCAGGACGGTTTCTATTTCACACAAACAACCCATGACATGCTTTAGTGCTCCTGTCTTCGTGTTTCCTTTTGTATGCTCTACTTACGCTTCAATATGTTGTCGAATGTCTGCCACGGTATGTGTATGGTTAAATTTGGCTACCAACCTATAAAACCAAATAGATCAGAATCCGGTAGGTCCCTCAAAAAAAAAAAAAAAAAGGGGTGGCACAGTCAATGAATTGCATTGGTTGGCCGTACCTAGAACCATCGCCAAGACGGATCTGCAGTGATGTTGTTGGTTCGTTCTCATTGATTTGAGGTGCAGAAGGTGTTGCAGCGCTTGTAGCTGATGTAGCAGAGGATGATGAGGATGGATAGGCACCTGGAACGGTTGAGGACAAACCCGGTGCAGGGCTTCCCAGACGGTGTCCAACACCTTCAAATGGTTTGGGAGGAGCCTTGGGAGGTGGCGTGTAATCCTCGTCTTGGCGTCTGGACACACGAACATCCACCGGCTGACCATGACTCACCTTGAGTAAAGACAACGGTGCCCGACTATTTCCGGCAACGCATCACGGTCCGCAACTTTTTTTTGAGTCATTCTGATCCCTCATTGTTCTTTCCTTATAGGACCTTACCCGCTATTAATTGATTCTAACATAGCTGCATTCGCAGGATCGTCATACCGATAAAGCGTTCCGTCATCCACGCTAAAACCATTTCTCCAAAAGGTCAAGTAACGGGTCACCTACACCGATCAGAACAAAGGCAGAATTTAGAACTGATATGTCATAATTATACACAACATGACAGGAGATGGATTCCCCCCTTACCGGTGCCATTGTCTCTTCCGCTGCCGCAGAAGAACCGCTTGGTGTCACTAGAGTCGAAGGTTCTTCTTCACTTCCCAATTTATATCCGGAACCGGTAAAATACGATGGTCCTTGCGTAAGATTCTCATCTTCCTCTGGAATCGTACCAGCCCTTATTTTTTTTTTCAAACGCGATGGTTTATAAGCAGGGATCAAAAGGAAAGAGAAAATGGGGATCATGACTTACTCTGTTGCTTTTTTCAGAATAGCATCTATCACATTCTGCGCTTCGCGTTTGTTTGGTCCTTGCACGGCCATTCCTCTACATACCCCTTTCTTTTTTAATTTCCCAAAAATAATCCCTTCTCCTGTCTTCTTGTTTTTTTTTTGACCTACGATTTTTCACCGCCGGTATACAAAGTTTCATGTTCATCTTCATCGGATTCTTGCTGACTACTTGAACCGAGATCGTTTAAAGTGCGTACTTTGGACCTAGAGCAAAGAATATATATATATATATATATATATGTGATCTACAGAGAGAAACAACTACAGATAGCAATGGACATACGTGTTCTTTCTACTGCTTCCCGAAGATGAGCTTCCTTTGGATGATTGAAATGCTGCAGCTGAAGGTTGAGTTTCTTGAGAAGGTAGGTTTGCTGGTTGGCTAGTCTGGGGACGCTGTCCCTCCGCGTCAGCATCATAGAATTGACTCGCTGCAAACTAATGTGGAAAAGAAGAGGGTAAACGATCGATGAGAGTAAGGAAACCGATAGGTAGAAAGATCGCCTGTATATTTCTTTTTGAACAATGAAGGTCCTTACATTCAAATCCCAGTTGCTCGATTCCAGAAAGAACTGAGCTTGACTGGCAGTAGCACCGGTCATGGCGACAAACTGGTATAAAAGTTCCTTGTGGTCAGCCATTGGGAGGGTTGTGTATTTCCTTTGGGTTCGAGCAAGAAAAAACAATGCATCCAAACGCTAACGCGGACATATTTACGTCAGTTGAATGGTGATTGGACAGAGCGGGGCTTGAGGCCCACTGACTGCCAAAAATCCATGTTCAGCAGTAAAAGCACTTTGAAAATGACAAGAAAATCTCTATGACAGTTCAGGCTATGCATCACCTACTCCAAGTTGTCCTTTAGCATGACATTGCTCAAGCTAGCAGCTTCCGTAAAAATTGATAATCAAACAACGGATCATTTTGGCTTTAGCAATACGTTAATATATCTGTTCTTTTTTTGATGGACTTTTACCTTTACTAATCCTTGTCCTATCCGCTTGACTAAATTGAATTAGTTGTCAGATGTCGCTACGCGTCGGGTCCTTTTATTGTCTTCACTTTTAGGAGATCATAGTATACCCCATAGAAATGATCCACTGTCCTAGACTTCACCAAGAAGAGGCCGACCAACTTCCGGCCGTATCAGCGCGCATCATTGCCGTATTTATGCAACTGTCTGTGTCTTGCTTAGTGTGATTGGCTATAGAGGTGGATGTACTCATTTTACCCATGGTAAAATCATTTGTCCGTCGATGGGGGGCTCGCTATCTCGTTCTCAACCAGCCCAAAATTCGGAACTATTTTTTCGATTTTAGCTTGAATAGACAAAAAAAAAAGTTGGATCTCGTGTAGACAAGTTGACAATAGAAAAAAAAATATTGATCTTTTTGCATGAGTTCATCGAAGGATCAAATCTTAGGAAAGGTAAAAAGAAAAAAAAAAGATCTAGCCTTCTTTCTATGGAATTGACAGCATGAAGTAGGAAACAAAGGGATCTCATGTGTAATAGAAACCAGCACATGTATTAGCTCGAGGTTGATAGACACGAGTGACATGGGAATGTCAGATGCTCGGTAGTACAATCCAACAGCCTCAGCTTGAACCCTCCCCAAATCTGGCAACCTTTGTCCATATGCTTGTCGATAACTGATGTAACACTCTCCACATGAATAACAAAGGGATATTTTTTACCTGCTTATATTAAAACTTTAACCGTACCTGACAACTGTATGAGCGGAAAGGGAACCTGATTTTACCGTGGTTTGAACACATGTATGACTTGCATTACCTGTCTTCTTGTGGTCTTAAGGGCACATTATCATCTCGTAACCAAAAAAAAAATTGTAATTAGAGAGTTTCCACACAATGGACATAATAATAATGGATTCTTCCCATTCGTTTTAGCATTGAATGTCTTCAGGTTGTGATGATGATGCACAGTCTCTACATACATAGAAGTATACGTATCACTCTTTCAAAGGGTCGAAGGTTGGTCATTGAACCAACTGCAATCCAGAGAAGTCACAGGGACGCAATGTGGTCCTGTTTGGACATGGTGAGATCTACACCTTTTTGATAGTACACAGCCTATGCATGAAACCGGGGAAATGGCGGAGTGTTCAGTTGCGACGTGTCCCCTCACCTTTGCAGAGTCTGCGTACTCTAATTGAAAATGAAATAAAGAGACACTGTGAGCCTAATTACAAAAGAGAAAGAGGCGCAGAATTTTTCCGTAGAAAAAAAGAAGCGTATACAATTTCCATTGTAACCTGTGTTCTAGATGATCGCGATACGAAACTTGCATTTTTGATTTAGATAGACACTACGTCCTCACTGATCAAAACAACCAAGGAATCCCGATACTATCCAATTACTCATTCTATGCTATTGATCATCTACAGTGTTATTAATTAAAAAAAAATACATCAGGAAGTCAATTGTCTGAGAGGATAAGGTACCTCCTACCTATTCCCTTGAGTTACACGTGATATAGCAGCACCGCGCGCGGTGTTCAGACGACGCCGCTCTGTTCTGGGTCACCCTCTCTTAACTTTTCGTGTCCAAAGCAGGCAGCATGGGTTTGGCCAAAACGATCGGCATCGTAACTGGCTTGATTGTGTCGTTGTATGCGGTAAAGCTCATTTTGTTGTTGGATTTGGAAGGCTCCCATGGACACCCTCCATTGTCAGTATAGTATGCATGGAAACTCATTATCAAGGCTTTTTAGGCGATTGTCATTTTACTCAGTTTTCCAACACCTCAACGTCTGTAAGTTTCGCGCGAAAAAAAAGGACACAAAACGAACGGCTCCGACTCATGGACTCTTTAGCATCATTTACTGTCATTGGGTTCGGTTCCCCTGGAGTCCTCAGTTCACGGTTCCCGAGTATTACGGCTTTGCCCGTACGTTTTTGTTTCAATTCTTTCTTTTCATTACTGTCACCTATTGTTATCTACTACCATTAGTGGCCATGAATACGCTATTTTTTTTTTATTTTATTGATATTGATATTGATTTTATATGTTGAACATTTGGGTAGACAACAAGGTCCGATCGGTTCGGATCAAAACTGCTGACAATGTATCCATTGGTAAGTTTTTACAGGGGGGGGGGGGGGGGGAGGGAAGTGCGCGGGGAGAAACGGTTATACTAAAATTCCCCTTCCCCCATTTTTAAGGTGCATGGCATATACTACCGACGGAATATCATGAACGGCTTCATCTTCGTGAGGTTGGTAAAGTAGAAGATCATGTGTTTGATGCAGCCCTCTCCGACCCCAATTATGATACGGTGATCTATCTTCATGGTAATTCCATGAATCGGGCCGCTCCTTGGAGAGTCGATCTGTACAAGGTAAAAAATAGAAAGCAAATTTCAGAAGGGCATTTATCATGATAGGTGACACGGGCTGACATAAACTAAATTCCTTTGACTCGTGTAAATCGGTCCCGTCGTATTTTAGATTCTTGGAGACAAGTTTCACCGGCTGAACGTTCTGACGATCGATTACCGAGGGTTTGGAGATTCCGGTATGAAAATCCTTCTGAGTTTCAGAAGATCATGTGGCATTCTTTTTAATATGAAAGGCCAACAGAGGGTGTACCATCTGAACAAGGTCTAAACCTGGATGCGAAGGCGACATTGGACTGGTTACTCCAAAGGAATGGTATGTCACCCAAAAACGTCAAATAAGCATGCGATTCACCCTCCTTTGTATGGTGATTACCTTTTTTCTTGTTGAACCATAAGTGTCACACACACGCATTTCTCTTATTGGCCACTCTCTTGGTAAGAAATCTTTTTTTCTTCCATTTGGCTGGGGTAACAAAAAAAACCTTCTATTTTAGGGACGGGTGTTGCCACTTCATTGGCATATGAAATGACAAGAGCAGGTAAAATATAAAGAAAAAGAGAGAGAGAGAGAGAGAGAGAGAGAGAGAAAGAGAGGCGGGGTAAACAAACAAAAGGAAGTTACGCGTTTTAATCTTGTCAATCTTTAACCACTTTTGTTCTTTTTTTTAAGGATTGACGCCCAATGCTTTAATCTTAAAGGCTGCTTACAGTTCATTACCGAATCTGATATTTGAGTATCGTCTGTTACAATATATTCCTATCCTGGGACCCCTTCAAGCGATGCCACCCGTACAAAGTAAGGGATCTCCGAAACTTTGTTTTTCTTTTTTGTAATCTAGACTTTTTGTTTTCTTCTTTTTTGTAGATTGGATATTATCCAAACTCATGCATACTTTTGACTCGTTATCACGAATTGAGGTAAATCGATTTGAGAATCAAATATTGTTATCATGTGAGACAAATAGCGTTAAGTACAGCATGTCCATTGCCCTGTCTTGATACTCTACGGTGCATCGGATCTTGAAATCCCTGGACACAACTCACATCAACTGTTCCATCGAGCAGCCTATGGGTCTGAAAGTCCTGTACCATTCAGTTCCAACTGGCTTGAAAGCGATGAAGAAATTGAAACTAGTATCATTGCTGGAGAGGCGACAGTCTATAAGCGACAGGGAAAATCAAATGTTCAATTGGTTCGATTGAATTATGCCGACCATAACAATGGTAAGTTTTTTTGCTCTTATGAAAAAAAAAAAAAAAGAAACGAAGCATGATTTAACCACTCCTTCTTCTTATTCTTGTTTCTTATTCTTGTTTTCTAAAAGTGGGCTATTTTGATTACACATTCAAAGCAATTGCAGATGTCACTAAATGGAAAAAAGAATGGGTTATCTGACAGCTGCGGGGAAACAGCATGGGATGCTGCTAAATTAGGGCGGTAAATATCGAGATTTGTACATTGTATCGCACCCAAACCTAACATAAAAAAAAATTAAAAGTAACGTTTGCCGGAGTCTAAGATAAGGTAAAAAAAAAAAATAATCATAGATCATGTTTTAAATAACCGAATAAAAATAAGAATGTCTCTCTATTGTGTCTTGCGGTCTCCTTTTCTTCCATTACCTCTTCCTTCTTCTTCCTTTTCATCTCTTGCTCTCGATGTCCCTTGACTCTATTCATTATTTACCATAGCATTTTAATTTCCCTTAATCCCTTTTTTTATTTTACTTTTCTTCCTTTTTCATCATGGGCAATACGAGTTCAAAACAAAAACCAGTCTCATCCATTGTCACGGCTACACTTTCTGCTAAAGCACAACGACGTCTGTCGAATCAACCCTTTTTCCAACATTTGGATTTCTCCTCAACCGATTCAGATCTCTCCTCTACTCGTAAAAAAACGAGTCATCGAAAATTATCCAGTGCAAGATCATCCAAAGTCAGCAGTGAAGCATCCTCGATCAAAACTGACGACGTTCCGCCTCCCCTGCCAAAGATTCCCCGAATATCAACCAGTGCTCGTGTATCATCGGAATCAATCGAAAATGACACACGCCAGTCATCACGAGGAACCACCCAACAACAAGAACAAGAACAACAACAAATGAACCTTGTCATGTTGGGCGGACGCCAATATTTCGTCATGCCAGGTATCTATTTTTGTTCACCTTGTGACGATGATGAGGCAGACCGTCTAGTGATCTTGGTAAAGTGAAATGCCATAGAAAGGCAAAAAAAAAGAAGGCCATCAAATTTTAACACACCATATTTTTTTTTTTTTTTTTTTTTTTACTTTGGCGGATGACAGCATTTTTTGCTCAAGTATGCCTTCCATGGTAATTTTGTGGCCCCATTCAGGAACACTTTGGACCCTAATTTACCAACGGGTATGCAAAGACCCCAGGTACTCGATATTGGATGTGGCCCGGGTACTTGGTAAGCTTCTATTTTTTGCCCCTCCCGTATATTTCTCTATCAATCACAGTCGGGAAAAGAAAAAGAAAGGAAGGATTTTGGGGGGTGGGGAGAGATGTGTATGAGCGAGAGAGGAAGGAGAGACAAAGAGAGAGAGAGAGAGAGAGATGGCGCAAAAAGAATAGTAAAGCTTTATCGATTGGGGGGAGGTTTTGCTTTAGGATGATCTTAGCTTTTGTATCTATCAATCTAAACCATTTTGGCTTATCAAAAATTCAATTCTTTTTGGTTATAGGATACTTGAAATGGCCACCGAATATCCTCAAACAGGTAAAGTTATGGTCTTGTTGTTTTTCCCAAAAAAAAAAAAAAAAAAAAAGAAAAAACTGTCAAACCCAACGAAAAGCAAAAATTTTAAAGCTAACGCCAACTTGTTGTTCTCTAGATTTCCATGGTATTGATTTGCGAACCATGTTCCCAACCACCATCAAGCCAAGCAATGCTCATTTTAAGCAACATAATTTCTTCGAAAGTTTACCTTATGAAGATAATACCTTTGATTTTGTGCGGATCCGTTTGATGCTGTGCAATATGACCCAGGCCCAATGGATGCAGATCTTGAAAATGGCCACCCGTGTCCTCAAACCCGAAGGCTATTTTGAGATCACGGATGTTGAAAACCGTATCCAGCGGCCAGGTCCCTTGTGCGAAACGTTGCTGAATCAAGAATGTAAGTAAAAAAAAAAAATGGAGGTTCTCAAGTATATTGTCCTCCTTTCCTGCCCGCCCTTTTTGCCACGGACACACACGATGCTGATCTTTTGTTTTCCGATAGTGACCCATGCCATGCGTAATTATGGTATCGAGTTTTATATGGGTCATCAAATATCCACCTTGTTGATGACCCAAGGCTTTGTCAATGTGAGGCAACAGCGAGTCACCATGCCTCTCGGTTGGGGTGGCCAAATGGGTGAAGTACATGCTCAGAATTTTGAGGGCTTCTTTCGATCCATCCATCCCAGTATCAAACCAACCACCACCACTTCGACCAAGCAGGTATCCCAATGGCAACCGGCCGGGATGGAGCACCGCAAGATTGTCTTCAGTGATGCTGCTATTCGTCTGGCCATGGAGGAGTGCAAGAAATATCAATCCCATCTTAATTGGTTTACTTGTTACGGCCAGAAACCTTCGCCAGCGGATACGCCCTTATCCCCTCGGCTAGACGGCCCAGGTTCTGCCGTGTCTTTGTTGGCCACGCCCATGGCGAACCCTACACCCAGCACACCCCCCAATTCTTTGGAAGAAGGCACTTGGGAAAATATCAAAGATTTCATCGATGGCTATGTTGACTAATTCCATATATTCTTTATTTTTCTTCTCATACCCACTTTAATTGTTTGGCATTTCTTTCCTTTCCTTGTATATAATTTTTCTGGCATGTCCTCTTTTTCTCTTTTTTTTTATAGTATTTTATATGTGTTTTGTTTACATCTGTTCTATCTATCCTGTAGTACTTTTCTTCTTTATTCCCTTTTTTTTTTTTTACATATCCCATTCTTTTGTTTTTGTTTTACGCCGAAAAGGAAAAAAAAATACCACTTTGTTTTAGTAAGAAAATCAGATGGGTTTGCTTTTCTTTTTGGGACCTGATTCGACACCAAATATGGGATAAAGCGGTTCCTATTTTCTTTTTCTTTTTTTCTTTTTGATATGCAAGTTGCGTGTGTGTTGTATGGGTTGCACCATCTATCGTCGTATTTGGGACAAAACATGAACTATAAATCTCAGCATCGGTTACACGACATCTCCCAGCGGGGTGTTTTAAGATAGATAAGCGCATGCATAGCTTTTTTTTTGTGTTTTAGATAGGAATTATGGTGAAACGTAGAAAAAGAAAAGATTTACTTTTTATTGGATGCTCTAAAAAGAAGAAAAAAAGAACGAACTAAAATAATGAATGCAAAAAGATAAAAAAGAATAGACTAAACGTAGAGGAGAAATATCATCATCATGAATGAATACAAAAAGAAAAAAAAAGAAACTTTTGTTTTTTTTTTTTGGTTTGTCCTTATTAACGCTTAACACTTGTCAAGGCCTTGTGTGCCTCTGAAAGCTGTTGTTCGAGAAATTTGATGCGATCTTCCAAAGCCTTGTCTTTGGATTCCAGACCAGCCTTTTCGGACTCCAGCACAGCAATCCGAGTGGTCAGACGCGTGTTGTCTGCTTCGAGTTCGGTCACCCGCTTTTCAAGGGATTCCATTTTCATCAGTTTCTTGAGACGAGAGCGACGAGCGGCATCGGTATTCTTCTGACGCTTCATGGCAATTTCGTCTTTCTCCCGGTCATAATCGAGCTTGCGTTTTTCTGATACACAGGTAGCATTGACATGACTACTACTGTTGCTACTTGGAGAGATCGGGCATTGAGCCGTCTTTGGCAAGATTTTCTTGAGAGCCGGTTTCTTCTGGATTTCGGGGAAAAGCGGGATACGACTCGTTGGGGTAGTAGTGGGCGATTCCAATTCAGGAGATTGTCGCGACACCACAGTACTCGGAGGACTGGCGGTAAGCGGGGGAGATTGAGGCGCAAGATGGGGGAGAGGATAATCTCCATAACCACCCAATAAAAGACCTTGTTGACAGAGTTCGCTAACGAGCCAGGCATCGACAATCGAAGGTGCGATTTCTGTAGAAGGTGTGTGAAGCGAAGGGGACATCATGTCCGACAAGTGGTTGTTGTTGGTGTTGCTATGACAGCTCATAGCGGCCATGAGTTGCTGATATGTCATTTTGCTGTTGTTGATCTTTGTTGATTTTTTCTGGTTCAGTTTTTTTTTCTATGTTGGATCTTGAATCTTAATTTCCGGGGGTTTTCTGAAGGGTTGTCCTTTTTCTGGTGCAGGTGGATGGTTCGTCAGTACAATAAGAGAAGAAAGGCTTGGAAGGCATGTAGGTTGAGACACAGAGGTGTTTGCGAGACACACAAGAGAGATTTGAGATAGACATTTGACTTGACACGAGACGTTTAAAAACGAGACACTTGAGACGATAGATGAGACGACACGATACAATTTGAGATACAATCGACACGAGAGAAAAAAGCTTAGAAGATAATAATAATGGCCACCATCTTGGGCAAAATATATCAATCAATCAAAATAACAAAAGGGGGAAAAAAGAAGAAAAGAAAAAGATTTAAAGATCTCTTGGTCAGAGCCCAGACAATGTTCTATTTTATAGCCAACCATTTCATTATGACACTATGGAATCTTCTCTTTTGATTGGTTAGCTGGACTAGGAGCACATGACACCATTACTCATCTATATCTGTCTTCAACCCCTCAGATGGTAATGTTAGGCAATGGATCCTACCCTCTGATTGGATTCAGTGATCGCTTATCTCCTTACCACCGATACATTCAGGTACCGCCACTGATTTACAGTTCAGCCCACAAAAAAAAACAAATAACCCATCTTAAGTCTCTACCCTTTTCCTCATTTCTACCTTTTCACTTTCTCTCTTCCTTTTCTTCTTATATTACTTTTGCTATTCTCATGTTTCCTATTGTTTTTGTATACTTCTTCCGTGCTATCAGCGGTCTAGATCGGTAAGTAAAAAAATAAAATTAGCGTGTGAGTTGCGCAATCGGCGCCGTTTTAACTGGTTTCACTTTTTTTTTGCTGTGCAGAAATAACGCTCTTCAATTCCGAGGAAGTCATAGCTAAAATTTTCCAGATCCATGTGAAATGGGTTTTGAGCGACCAAAGTCGTGTCACCAACAGTTGGTTAAGACCTTCCATTGGGGAGGCCAAAGCGCCATGCCGTTTCATATGCTGTTTGGATCGCCCAAAATAAAAAAAAAAAAAAAAGGGTGCTAGTGCTGGAGCTACTTTTTCTCCGAAATGATGGAGGAAAAAAAAAATTGAGCGCAGCAGTGAGATAGCCGCGCCATTCATATGGGCCTCAGCTTCAGATAGGCTGTAATAAGTGGATTATCTGGTATGGACCCTAGATAGAGAATAGAAACAATAGTTGATTTATATTTCGAGCGGTTTCAATTGAACCAGCAAAAGATACACAGTTGGGATATGGTAATGTACAGATAGAAAGAAAAATAAAAGGGGGAAAAAAAAGGGAAAGAATGGTTGGTTAGTATATGTTTCTTTTTTTTGGAAAAAAAAGATCATCTCTATCGCTTTGCTCCGAAAGAGAAGGATTTATGGTTTTTTGCTTTAATAGACCGTTGACATATGATAACGGGATTCTTCGAAATCTTTGATTTGTTGGTCATGTAACCTATGATGACGGGCACCATTTCGCAACCTTGATGCGTAAGCACTCACCACAGAAGCGAAGTAGATCTAAAGTCACGCTCAGAATCTCCCAGTCTCTCTCTCTCTCTCTCTTCCCTTCCTCTTCATTACCTGAAGCATCTCAACCAAGAAAATGACCACGCCATAGGTGATCAAGAAGACTTTGACGCTAGCTTGACATTCTTCAAGCGACATGGCATTGGAATTGAGTGTGTTTGGATATCTCACAGGGGCATAGTAGGGGCTATCACTAATGACAGCGGGTGACATGGATGTCTGTGCATTCGAAAATCCAGCGAAGCCTGAGCGCAGACATGATCGAACCATGCCATCCCGGAAAAGTGCCATGAGTACAAGGGACACTAGGTATTTGACAATGGAAAGGACACAATTGACCCAGACCACAATGCTAAAGATCTTTGCAAACTTGCGGGATGCCTACAAACAATCATACGAAAACCAACGTTCTCGTTTGGTGAAACTATTCTCTCCGGGGAAACTCAGTAGGGCATCACTTACGAAGCATGATCCGAGGATGCCAAAGAGACCGCCGAGACAGACGAGGACGGTGAAGACAAGATCAACGTAGTACCATGCCTTTGCTGATTGGCCAGAATAGACAACGACGGCTATTTACAAACAAAGAAAAGAGGAATATTTAGACAAGGTGGTACATAATTTATGACCAGAGGAAATTCTTTCAACTCAGACATGGAGACCATACCATTGATACCCAAGAATCCAGTGATGGCATCGAACAAATATATCACCTTAAATTATAGGAAAAAGAAGCAAGTATATCAGGATATATATGTATATGAAGGATAGGAATCCAATATGAACTTACAAAGAACCAAAGGGCGATGATGAATGTTCCCAATCGAAGAGGGATGAAGCAACAACATTTCTCCATTCCTAAACCCATCGTGCTGACGCGATTAAGGTATAGGCCGAATTTAAAAAAAAACAAGTGAAGAGAAACCGATACAGAGCGAGAGTGAAAAGAGAGAGTAAGAAGAAGGAAGGAGTGTGTGGGGCTAAAAAGGTAAGCAAAGGGACAAAGAGCAAAGCAAGAGAGCTAGAGCAGGAAAAAAAAAAGGAAGATTCTAAAAGGGCAACTCTCCTCGATTTGCTCGTTCCCCCGAATAGCTCATTTTAAGTGACGCAAATTACCTTGCCAAAACCTATAAAAAGACCACACTCTGGCCTTGTTCTAACATATTGTTTGTATACACAAAAAAAAAGCATGAATGATGTTGGTTAGCGCTTATACTTGAATACATCTTGGACTATACTAAACAAACCAGAATGGTGTAGAGCAATCGAAAAGAAAATCATGAATAGAAATCTCTATCTCTAACTATGCAACTATTCTCTATTTTCATAACGGAAATCAACTATGCATAAATGGACGGTTCTTGGTTCTTGGTTGTTTAGCTTTGTTTCCTTTCTAACTGAGACCTGGGCTTCCTGTGTAACTTAATGAGTAAGGTGTCCTTGTTAGACCCCCCCCCTCCTTGGTTGGACCAGACAAATGATCTGTGCTTCGGAAATAAGAAAGACCTCAGAATATGTCTTCCTGAAAGGATTAAAAAAAGAAAAAAGAATAATTTCCCATTTCGTCCCGGTGTGGCGTGTTTATCTTTGTAGAAGCCTACTCCGCAGATGAAATTCTTTAGTTTGCAGAATTCATGACGATGGAAAAACAAAAAGATTCATGTCCAATGTCCCCTTCTTCACTTTTTTGGTTTGAATTCAGTTACTAAAATAGTCTCCATAGGTCATTCCATGGATCATCTAAGACTGTGTGGTCCATTTGTTTCCATCTCTCTTTTTTTTTTCCTTTATACAAAAGATGATCATTCTATGCAGTGTTAATGCAACTGTCGAAGCGCATGCAGCTTTCACAGTTTTCCGTGCAGAACATCAAAATAGATAAACCTCAATCTAATTCCCCTTTTCTTCCATGAAAGGGAAAAGCCGCAAATACTGGCTTACCAGCTATTGACTTGTGTTTGCTGCTTTCTTTGCTTTGATGCATTTTCTGCAGGAAAAAAATTGTTTAATGTCAGGAATACATTAGCCTGCTAAAATGACAAATAAATCAATGTTTGAAAAGAAAAACGGAAACGGAAAAAAGTTACAAGAGAAGCACTAATTTCTTCTCGCATGTCTTTGGGTCCTCCCTACTCGGAAATGAATACGACAGAAAGGGAGGGGGACATTGCCATCAATAAAATTTTGAATAGCGTAAAGATCTGCAGAAAAGAAAAACAAACAACTGTTCTTATCGCTATCAGTCACCGGTAGGCAAATCATCGCGTCGACCCCATTAGGAGAATAGCGAAGAGAATGATGAAGAATTGGTCTACTTTGGCATGTACGAGCTTCATGTGACTAAAACTGTTTAAGAAAAGACAAAAAAGAGGGTCTCACTGTGTTGAGACCGATTTGGGTATAAATAACTGATCAACGCATCAAGACAGCCTTTATCTTTATTCAATGGTATCGATAGTCGATACTAACGGGTGGCACCTACGGTAAGATGCGTATATAAAAGCGTAATCCTGGGGTTTACCTTCGCATTCCAGGTTTTTGGAAAATAGTCTGTTGTAAAAAAGGGCAAGGATTATCTGCATCACCGTATGAATGCTACTTGGAAACTGTTCCCCCCCCTTCCCGCAATAACGGACGGTAACAGCGCATGTCACAGTCCTTACCAGGCTCCCTTGTTTACTGTAGAGCGCTGCTTCTCTGCTTCGGTCCTTGTATGGTCTCGATACTCTTTTTTCATACTACTTTTTCATTCTTTCACTGTTCTCTTGTTTTGTTTGTCTTTACTGGCTTAAGCAAAATTAAACATCCTGCTGATGGTCGACCTACGGCTGTCCTCCTTTACCTCATTTACTTGACCAAACCACGGACGCTGCAACAGATAAGCGCTATGCTTCCACTAATACGGCCAAGATAAGGCTTGCATGGATAAGAGAAGATAAACTCACTTCTAGCTGCACAGATTAAGCAGATTTACTGCTTGCAACCGCATTCGATTAGTTCTTTTTATCGAAATAGCATGTCATGGTTCGTTATTTCCTTGTGCACATGTCAACTTTACATTCGCGTGGCGTAATTTTAAGCTGAAAGTTAAATATCTTAAATAATATGCGAAAGGGTTAAGAATCAATTCCTCTCCTCGCCATGACCACACTAACATGGAAAAAGCTCCAAAGAATAGAGGTACACTTCTCTTTTCTCCTGCGTCATTTGTTCCCATAAGGATACCAATCGGGTTAAAAAAAACACACTCTTTCTTTTGATCAAAAGTTCACGGATGTGCACTTGATCATAACCGATACAATCTTGCTCCTTGACAAGTTTGTAATTTAAGCCGATTTTGTTTTACAACAGAATTGAATGACAAGCGGGAAACCAAAAATTTATCTTTCTTTTCTTCCAATATCAGCTTTGATCCATAGAACGATAGAAAAAAAAGAAAAGGAACAGTAGCAGAGCTGAAACCGAACGATTTTCCATCTGTTGTTTCGTTGATTACCTTTTCTAATTTGGTACGGGCCATGCTGTAGGATTGGGCGCATAATTCACTTCGTTAGTTGGCGCAAAACGCATATCCCCAGTAACACAGACTCATCCAACTGAAACAAAGCAAACCATTTTCTAAGGAGGCACACAAATGACTTTGGAGAAAAGAACCTATAAATAAAAAAAAAAAAAGAAGGGCCACCTGAATTGAGGGATATAGGACGTATATATATCCTTTAACTTTTTGTTTTCTAAAATATAATATGCAGCAAAAGATAAAAAAAAATAGATAAGTTCATGTCTAACTTGACCAGCAGCGATAAGCACAAAAGAAAAAGAAAAAGAAAAAAAAAAGAGGTGTGGAAGAAAGAAAAAAAAAACAGTCGATCGTTCAGTTGATTGCGATGTTAAAGTAGAATGCTTTGGATGAAGACAAATAGGGGAACAAGGGAGAGGGAAATACACGAAAGATAAAAAAAAAAGGGGAGGGTTGGCAAAGGAAAAAAAAAAAAGGGGGACGCGGGATGAGTTTTACGGCAGTTGTGTTGGAACACCCATCACAGCTTGAGATTCTTCTCCAGCTACACATTGGATTCTAGTAGGTCGTCGTTCCGCATGTTTTACTGAAGCACCTTCCTCAGCCAATTGTTGCTGAAGTAGTTCTTCACCTAGTCGTCTTCGTCGTTGTTCATCTGTTTCATGTGAAGACCAATCTGATCGATGTATGGCAGCTCGGAACGTATCTGTTAACATTGTACCATCCGACAGTTTACTAGTGGAGGCATATCCCGCGATGGACGGCCTGGATGAATTCTCTAGAGCTGAAAGTCGCTGCGGGTCCGTGAATCGCGCATTTCCGTCTGCAGATATCATAGGTGTTGTGGAATAAATCGAACCTCCGTCATAGGGTGGCGCGGGTTTGTTTATCACGTCGTAATTTCGATCAACCCTGTCCATGTCCCGGGCTGTTGCAGATGGCATCAGTTTATTGGTGCGTTTGCGGCGGCGTGTTCTCAGAACGGCAAGGATGATCAACGTTGCTGCTGTAGCAAGTAGGGCAACAGCACCAATCACGGTTACGGCTATCGCCCATGCCGGCAAGAGGGCTCCATGAGAAGTTGATTGGTCTGAACCTTGTTGATCGTCGGTTCTTGCTGCTCCTCTTCCTCCGCTCACACTACTGCCATCAGTTGCATAGGCAAATTCTTTGTAAAGAAGCTTCGATTAAAAATGGGCTGCATACGGATAAAGAAGGATAGATATCTTTCGCTCGATGACTTACGAACAGCTGAAAAGTTGAAGGGTCGAGGATATTGACTTTCGGGGCTAACCAGTTCCGCAGTGGGATCTAGTCCTGCTGGGAGATAATATCCATACAGTGTCCAGGTCTTGTTTCCCGATCCGGGTTCGAGCTGAGTGGGAAACCAGGAATCGTCGACTGTTACGGGCAACTCGCCGTCTTTACGAACAAGGTCGGTCCAATTTTTGATGGCTCGGTAAGCATAGTTTTCCTTGTAATATAAGAAAAGATTGAGTCTATCCTACAAAGACGGGAAGAAGCAGTTCAGATGATATGGTTTTTTTAAGGATCACCAATTGCAAGGTTACCGAAAAACTATAGAAAGGATAACTAATAAAAAGGGTGTGAGCGAAACCAAACCCCGAAAACGAATATAAAACCTTATTACTTGTAATTCCAGATGAACTGGTAATGCGATCCGTTATACCAAGTGTCAGTCCATAGAGGTGAGCAGAAGGCATAGCCATTGCCCTTGTCTTGACAAGGTATATCTATGATAAGAAAGGCAACAATTTTCTTAACGTAAGTATTATTTGTTTCACTCGGGCTTGTTTGTGTTTTGTGTGTGTGTGGTACCTTGCCGTTTCTCCATGACGACGAAATACAAAGCTATTAAAGTAGATTGTGTCTTATATTAAGGCAGTTTTTCGTTTTCCCTGATGTTGCAAAAGGAAAAAAAAATAAATAGCAGTGTCGGTATTATATAAGAGAGGGGTTATAAAAACTATAACGCAAGGGAAAAAAACTAGGGAAGGAGAAAGAAAAAAAAAAAGAAAGAAAGGAAGTAGGAACACAGCTGAAAGCAATATTTTTTGCACTCTATTGCATTTCCATATTTGGACATCAAAATTTGGCCAATTCAAAACGGGAAGTTGTTCCTTTTTTCTTTTTTTACCTTTTTTTTTTTTATACTCTCTCTTTTATGGAGGACTACATTCAGCAACAAGGGCTTAAGCTAGATAGCAGCAAAAACCTTCTTCTCACGTCTCAGTATACATCTGCGGGAACCACCCTGCTTGCGCAGTCTGCACTCGCATCCATCCCCTTACCTACCGTCCGACGACATCGATGTAACTATTGTCTTCGTAAAGCATCACTTCAATGTTGTTCGCGATGTCGTTCTGCTTATTTCTGCAGTAACGAATGCTTCCGAAACGCTTGGCTTCATTTTCATCGCGTTCTATGCGAACCACAGGAATCAGATATATACGCTCACGTTGATGCGGATCGTTGGTTGTTGGAACGTTTGGCCCTTACCTTGCACAGTCATGATCGTCTGAATAAGCAAAAATCCCATTCTCCGCCACATCTTCCGCTTGCAATTCAGGCACTCCAGAAACATACTCCGCCCGAAAACCGTGACACGAACCACTCAATCGAGTCGCTGGTGATCAAAAGCCTGGCTCCGTTCGGCTGCCACTTCTCTCTAGATGAACTTGTCAAACTCTGGCAGTCTGGTCAGATGGCATCCTTTCAAGTGCAGGATACGGATCAACATATGGAACCGGTAGCTATCGGCATCTATCCCATCACCTCCCTCTATGTCCGTCACTCTTGTCGCCCCAACGCGGGCGTGATCTACAAAAAAGATACTCAGATATTAGTCGCTTTAGAAGATATTCCCGCAGGTGAACCTATCACTATCAGTTACGTCGATTTAATGGCAACCAAGAAGCAACGACACGAAGCATTGTGCAAACGTTTTGGTTCCGACTTTGTCTGCGAATGTGCCCGTTGCGCTGGTGATTTCGCTATCATCGATCGTTTGCTGGAAAAAGGAGAAACGCTCGGCATCTCTGAACAACAGGCTAGAACAGAACTAAAACAGCATATCAAATCGTGGAATATTTTACATCAAGTAAAAGAATGGGCTTCCATAGACGACAATCTTCCACCCATTCAGGATGTGTCGACCTTTGCGCATTTTGTTAGTCGCATTATAGCACCCACTATTTATTATCCTCCAAGCGAACACAAACATCATCCGTCACGAGAACCGCATGCATATACACAAGAAGATCGATTGGCGGTGGAAAAACGCATCTTGCCTACCCTTCATGTCATCGCGAACTTACCAGAGTTTCCACGTGCTTTTACCCTTAGTACAATTCACGCAGCCGAGAAACTGCTGACCAGACGAATGGCCCAAGGTAGATGGGTCGAAGCGGCAAGGAGCATGATGTACTTGTATAGCGTATACCGGCTGATTTATCCTTCGCTTCACCCTACCATGGCTTATTATAGTATAGTTTTGGCGAGAACGAGCTGGAACTCACTCGTGCAACTGGAATTGGCCGGCATTGGCAAACGACTCGAAAAAATATACGGAAACGGTATCCGTGCTTGGATCCAGATTGCAGGCGATGCGATAGGAAACAGCTTTGGACAGGACTGCAGTCTCTGGCGCGAACTTGTGGAACTACAATGGATATATGAACGGGACCAAAAACTCAAATAGTAGGCCCCTCTTGTTTTCTTCTTTGTACAGATAGTTTAAAAAACGTTAGATCATAATCAACAATAAATAGCCGTTGCAAAAACCTAATGGATAGCGTTAAGAGACAATGTTTACAAGTGATTCGGCTCGAAAAAGCAATCTGACGTGGTGCACTCGATATGAACACGCGATTATGGCTGCCGGTCCACTGGTGAAGTCTATCAAAAGCTGAGTGCAGAATTGAATGCAACCTTTGTAAGTAATCAAGTGCATGTATGTGCTTGATCTACCGACACTGTAGCACTGTGTCACTTCATCCATATCTCTTCCAGTAGGCAATCTGTGTGACTTCGGTGTTATGCAGCTAATACATAGCAATTAGAGTAATTCCATGGTGAAACGCTTGGCCAGAATGTAAAAGTCTGGCGCTGACGATGACATAGAGTCCATTAACAAATTCCACTCCAACGTATTGAGTCTATTCTACTTGAGGTAACGGAGCAGTATAAGTACGAAGCTTTCAATTGAAGGCGTCTACTTTCAGCGAGTTGAAAGGCATATAACATGGCCTGATGCCATGGTGTTAATAGATTTCCCGGTTGCACCTTTTAAGTCTACAAACTCGCCGACGTGACATCACGTCGAACGACTTCTCTTCTATGACTTGCGCAAATGGTGGGGCTACTGAGAGCAGCTGTGAAGGTAGCTATAAAAACGTGCACGCCGAGCTTGAGATTGCTCTGCTTTCCTTTGAAAATAATGATGTGATTTACATGGAAGCTGAAGAGTGTTCATTAGATATAGATGGTGTTACATTGTTTGATGTTGACGTGTCTAAGGACGATGAAACGAATAAACGGGTTAAATTGCCTCGTTTATGTGCAGCTATTTTGGGCGAAGACTGGCGAGAAAGTAGTAGTCATATGAATGATGCCATTGTGCTTATGCGCACATTGGCAGATGCTAGATCATCTGCTGAGGATGCTGGAGAGAAACCCTTAACAGGCCTCGTTCCCTTTTTAAAGAGACCACGCGCGCAAGTAGAGCGTGAATAGAGGAACAAAGCTAGAAGGAGATATTCATGTAGAAAATGTACTCCACAGCAAATTGAAAAGCTGTTTGATTTAGTAATTGAAGAAGGACGAACAGCAAAGGAAGCAGTGCTTATCGTCGGTATAATGTCCGAACCGCCCAACATTATATTAAAACGTACACTCTGGATGAAGAAAGGTGTCTTGCCTAGAGTTAAGAGGACGTTTTGTATTAGATGTTATGGTAAGCTGACCGAAGCTCACTCCAGTTTCTTGTAGATCACATTGATAAACATCCGATTGTTATCCTGACTGACATAAAGAAAATCCTATGTGAGGCGTTCGAAATGTTAGCTATATCTCAGAATCAGCGTTGCACAGACACTTAGTTAATAAATGCCGTATTAACTTTTGAGAAATTGGAAAAGCTTTCTGCAGCAAGGAATTTTGAGTGGATGATAGCTTTGAGAAAGGAAAAAGTTGAAGAATGGGAAGAGATGCAAGACTTGGACTTCAGTAACAACTGCGTCTTTATTGACGAAGCTAGTTTCAACTTGCGCACTCGAGGAAATTTCGGTCGTTCTTTGAAGGGAGCACCAGCAAAAGACGCTGTATCAAATGGAAAGGGAGTTACGATTACTATATTAGGTGCCATATCTGAGGCTGGAGAGATAGATACATCTTTGAGAAAGCCTCAGGCTGCATCTGTATCTAAAAAGAGAAAGCTAGATGGAAAAGAAACAAAGACGTTCAATGGTAAGATTGGTACTGGAAAAGAAAACTTCCTGTCTTATATATCAAATGTAATGGATGTGCTGGATAAACATGATATAAAAGACCATTATATCGTGATGGACAATGCTCCAATGCGCACTCCAGCGCCTGCTCGCAACCTGATTGAGAATAGAATTATAATTGTCTGTACTTGCCGCCATATTCACCGTTTTTAACTTCCATTGAAGAATTTTGGTCAAAGGTAAAAGCAGGTATCAGAAGAAATGCGCTGAAAATTGACAATAAACTTAAAAATCGAAATCTGAGAGTCAGTAAATAGAGTAAGCAGATCAGACTGCGAAGCTTGGATTAAGCATTCAATATCATTCTTTTATCGTTGTAAGAATAGGGAAAGAAAGAAACCTATGAAGGAAAGCTTACAAATAAGTAAAATTCTTTCTGCATATGCTATAAATGCTCGTTCGCCGTTGAATTAGCACATCGCTTATATTTCAAGGGATTAGCGTTTATAGACAAAACTAAAATCAACAAGGGTTCCATTGGATCATCCAAATAACAGAGATCGACATTGCCAATGTCGTCAATCTTCTTCAATAGCCTCGTAGCATTCTCCTTGCTGAATTCCTAGCAGAGAAATATACACGGAACAACCTAGGAACAAACTCCGTCTAGCTTGGACCAATTTTACAGTAGATGCGACTATGTCCCGCAAATGCGGGCCTTTAACTGAGAGATCCACCTACCGCTGGCTAGGAGAGTATATCAGCACTGACGGGCTGTATCGGTATTAATTGTGTGGGCATTCCACTTACTATATTGTCCCTCTGTGTCGGAAGACCACTCATCCTAAGTCGAACTACACCCACTGGCGCATTTGGCTCCGCAGCATGTAGTTTATCCAGATCTATCATTATTTTTTTTCAACTGCGATTTTGCCTAAAACAAGTAGAAACCAACTGTGTCTAAGGACGGTTCCTAAAATAAGTGGCAAACTCTGTAGGCTTTCCTTTATTTGTCTTTTTTTTTGGACAAAGCACCCCTTTTTTCTCCCTTAAAAAAAAGAAGGAACAAGTAGGTGACTTTGTCTTTCGTAGATTCATCTGATATGTAAACAACCGTTGTTTTGATGCTTTCCAGATCTGTAATTCTTGTTACAGTCAAGCACAAAGATATGGAAGAACAGCAAGTAGATTGTCATTTTCTTCTGTATTCTGCAACTATTATTCCCAGGCTGTGTAGTCCTGCAAGTGACATATCAGCAACAAATCCCTGTGGTGGTTTGTTTCAAGTGTTTTGGCTTCTATAAAGGGCAAAAAGCCATTTGTCCACGGTAGGTAGGAAAGCGAAATGTTTCGATCAAGAAAAAGACGATCTCTTTTTCTCTATTCCTCTATAACCATGTCAATATTTTGATGAGCAAGCTTTCATCGTCGAAGCAAAGATATATATAGTCTTGCCATTCCATGAATAAAATAGCATCGCATCATCAGTCAGCATATAAGAGTACGTCATGGGTTTTCCTGACCGATTTTCCCCACTTTTTTTAATCCAAATCCTGCACAACTTTCTCTTTTTTTAACCTTTTTCTCCTTGCATTTCAAACTCCTTTCTACCGCATGATACCTCTGCACAAAGTGAGCAGGCGTCGTCCAAAGAGCGTCACTGCGGAGAGTGATGTCCTTACTACATGGGACAAGGAACAAATACCTCATTACGTTGATATGAAAGTATCTCGCATTGAAGATCCGGATCATGTGGTTCATGCCGATCCGTCTGTCGGAAGGCGCAGGCGGACAAGCGCACGACCCAGGAAAGTGATTGGCAATTACACCTTGGCCACTACATTAGGGTCAGGTTCAGTGGGCAAAGTAAAGCTGGCTGCACATAATCTGACAAGCGATCAGGTAAAGAAGAAAGAAAAGAAGAGAGTTTTGAACAAGAGAGAATTGGAAAAAGTCAGACTGTTTCCTTGTTACAGCTCGCTGTCAAAATTGTTCCCCGACAAGAAAGGCGGAGAAAAGAATGTGAGGATGAGAATCGAGAAATCCGAACGATTCGAGAAGCCAGTATCATGTTACTCCTAAGTCATCCTCATATCGTCAGTCTCAAGGAAATGATTGTCTTGGATTCGTATTACTACTTATTCATGGAGTATGTGGACGGTGGCCAAATGCTAGACTACATCATCTCGCATGGAAAACTGAAAGAAAAACATGCCCGAAGATTTGCGCGTCAAATAGCAAGTGCTCTAGGCAAGTAGATGTCTCGTGGTTTTAGTCTGAAAGCTTATGCATCTTTTCTTGCTTTGCAGATTACTGTCATAGAAACTCTATTGTCCATAGAGGTAAGAGGCCATTGCTTGTGATGCGATGTAACTGGATCGAAATTCATCTTTGTAATCGTTCACATCAGATCTTAAGGTGGAGAACATCCTGATATCTCGCTCAGGCCAAGTCAAAATCATTGATTTTGGTCTTTCTAACTTATTTTCGCCAAGATCACATTTGTCAACTTTTTGTGGATCACTTTATTTCGCGGCGCCGGAATTATTGAACGCAAAGAAGTATACAGGACCAGAAGTTGATGTGTGGAGCTTTGGCGTCGTTTTGTATGTCCTGGTCTGTGGCAGGGTGCCTTTTGATGATCCGGACATGGCATCGCTTCATGAGAAAGTCAAACGAGGTGTTGTGGAGTACCCGGCGCTCTTGAGCTCAGGTTCAGTGACATGGGTCTTTAAGCAAGTAGAAAAGCTGATTCCTATATTTCGAATAGATTGTAAAAATCTGCTGTCCAGAATGCTCTTGACCAACCCTTTGCAACGAGCGACGATGTCTGAAATTCTGGTACACCCATGGATGAATCGTGGTCAAGATGGGCCAGTTGACAACTACCTACCAGAGCGTGCTCCCTTGTCACTTCCGGTCAATATGGAAGTTATCAAAGGAATGACCGGCTTCGAATTTGGCACAGAGGCACAGATAAAAGCACAGCTGGAGTCCATCATTACTTCGCCCGAATACCAAAATGCAGCAAAGAATCTTGAACCTCGAGCATCCGGTGTCTATCATTCCCAACATCACCATGGATCTATTTTAGGAAGGCGGACATATTCCATCCCAAAGGACGATCCCCAAACAATCCCTGCAGCATACCATCCTCTCATATCTATTTACTATTTAGTTAAAGAGCGTATGCAACGTGAAGGTCGACTTGCGCCGGATGAACCAAATGAAAAAGCTGAATCGTCATCGACGCATTCATCCATACCAAACCAAGGCAACACGCCCGTTTCGGGAAATATGCTTCCAAGTCCATCCATGGATGGTGTGACCGGCGTTGCTTATGATACCAAAGGAAAGACAACCATATGCATTGACGATGATGGCCAGATTCTCGCAGCAGACCGTTCTTCCCGATTTTTAGAGAGCGGTTTTCAGAAGTTCTTTCATAATCGTAGTGCGAGCCGACCTTCTGACGAGGAGGAACCATCCTCTCCTTCCAAACGAGAACCAGGTGTATTCCGACGACTTAGCCAGGCTTGGCACCGACATTCTGCGGATACACCATCGAGCCGTCAGAGCAGAAAATCTCATACCCGGAATAAAAGCGTGGGCGTTGACATGTCTGCGTTTGAGCCATCACCCATGACGCAGTCGGAACTCGTGGAAGAGCCGATAGGCGATTTGGTCAGCAGCACGATGGAAGGACAGCCCTTCCCAACATACCAAAACAAGGCCGGACGGCGACACGTGCGAGCCAGTACAGCCACTGCGGCTGTCTCAGACATACCCTCACCAATACAGAACCAAACCATGCCACGACGACTACGACTGTCCACAGCCGATGGAGAAGTTGCTTCTTTCCATGGACACACTTTTCCCTCCCACCTCAACCATGCCTCTTCTTCATCTTCTGGTACAGCAGATGAAACCATTCGACCTGTATTTCTCAAAGGTCTCTTTTCAGTCTCTACCACATCGACGAAGCATCCGTCTGTGATCCGCGCTGACCTGATACGTGTTTTGGAGCGAATTGGCGTCAAATGGCGAGAAAGCACGGGACGCTTTGAGTGTGTTCATCTTCCTAGTATCGATATGAACCGCGTTCTTGTTACAGATGAAGAGGATGAGGACGAGGATGCCATTTTTCGGTCCAGTACGCCTGTTACTGTGCCTGATCTCATCGTCCGCTTCGAGATCTATATCGTCAAAGTTCCATGGCTTCTTGGGATGCATGGAATACAGTTCAGACGAGTCAGTGGGGATTCTTGGCAGTACAAAAATATGTGCAGCAAAATTTTAACAGAACTCAAATTATAATGCTTTTTTGTTCTTATTTTCTTTATTTTATCCATTTTGTAATATTAGCTATAGCAAACTTTCTTTTCTTTTTCTTGAAAACAACGGTTGGTTGATTTTAATTCGCTCGTTTCGAATCTAATGTGGAGAAACGATTCACTGTTTTGTTAAGGTATCCTGCAGCTCCCTATATAGGTGATTCTGATGATTGCTGGACAGCCGTCAAGTCTCTGCTGTAGACTAGATTTAATACCAAAGAATAAGCGAGAGAATTCATCTCTCTCTTTCTCTATGTGCCCAATATAACCTTCTTTTATATATATATTGATCGTCATTGGATTGTGTATGCCACTCGATATCGCTACACGTACCACCGAAAACTGCAAGATGCGATGACTTAGCGTATCACTTGTGCAGTGTACTTTCTACATTAACAAGACCATTCTGAGGCGTCAAAAGTGTAAAATCCGGTATGTTAGGGGTAAAGCATTGGTACATCATGTTTCTCTTAGGCATACTCCATATCTACGTACATTTACACAGTTGCTCTTGAACTATTACAGAAAATTAAGACATGATTGTAATCATCCTTTTGTTTTGGGATACAGTCAGTAGTACGGGAATATAGAGAGGCTATCATACTACAAGCAATCCAGCAGCGGTAATATCTTCTTGACCATGTCTTCTTGAAACGAAGGTCTATTACAGATGGCAAAATAAATGCATGGAAGAATCGAGATGCTGTAGTTTTTTTTTTTTTTTTTTTTTTTTTTTTTTTTTTTTTTTTTTTTTACCTTTGGACGTTTCGACGATCCAGACATGTATCCAATTCCCTATATGTTCGGTAAGAGAAAAGGACAACATGTGCCACGCTTGTCTTACCATGCTATCGGTAACATGAGCATACCAAAATTCAATCCCTAGAAGCAATAAAAGTAAATAAAGCTAAGCAACCCAGACCAATGCACGTTGTAGATTTCTTGTTCCTTACTTTTTGCACTATCCATACGTAAAGCAATGATGCCAACCGATTTTTCATCGTACATCTGAAGATAGGGCGAGGCTTTTTGTTTTGTTAGAGGTCATGGTTTGTCAATCTCTGTGGTTTTCACTCTTCTCATGTGATGTACCTAGAAATTCTTTTCGGATGGTTCGCGTGATAGCTTCTTGCATATCTTCTTCCTGAACCAAGTTTTGAACGAAGCGCGAAGTCAACATGGTTCGCATGATTTGCTCACCCGTACCTTACTCTAGATGAGATTCATACACGTCGTGATTCCCCCCGCCTCTCTACCACTCCCAACTTATTCTTTCGTTATTACCTGACGTACTGCATGCGACGCCTGATAAACCTTCTGTTCGGTTCTGTGCCCAACATCCACAACCATACATGGCAGCCTATGTCAATTGCATATATGTTATATCACGGATGAGTTATGGACTTTTAGTCTCTCGCAAGCGTTTTTGGATCGCAATGCTGACAACATACCTCACCAACACGTCCGGGGTATTTCATCGATATGCCACCGCTGCTTACGCCTGCGGCAATATTGCCCTCGGCGTCCACACAGATGGCTCCAACTGTATCGTGTCCAAGATCAAGTGAATCCTGGGCATGTTCTAATCGTTGTTTATGGTTCACATACGTTTCGATTGCCTCGCCTAAGAAATGTTCCAATTTTCTTTTTTGAGATTCTGAAGAAGAATCAATGGGTGTACTTCTTTTTTTTTACGTGATAATAATTCGTGTTCTTTCCGTAAAACTGGTATGTCATGCTGTTCTGCCCATGATTTGGCACCTGAACCAACGAGAAACCTAGTATGGGCCTTTATCGTTTTGTAAACGAATTTCTTTTTCCTTCCTTCCTTCCGTCTTACATGGGTGGTATCCTGCCTAGCGACATTAATCCTTTCTGATTTTCACGAATCATCCTTTTGGTCATTAGGATTGGGTTTTTTAAACCCTTAACAGCCCCTACTGCGCCAAAACTACCATCGCGTCCATCCATCAAACTGGCATCGCATTCTACTGTTGCGTCTATAGTCAAATTGGAACCATAACCTTAAAAAAGTTTTCGTTTAACGGGTGAAAAAGAAAAAACAAAGCGAGGCATCCTTTTTTCTTCTCTCTTTACCTGCATTCGTCACAGAGTCGTCCTTTTTTTTTTTTTTGAAATAGTAATTAACGTTAATATTTGCTTGAACTAAGAGCAAACTAAGAGCAAACCTCTAGTGCAGCAATGGCCTGTGCAACAGCATCTACAGCTGACATATTTTGTTTCAACATAGCCATGGCTTGTTCACAAGCCCTATGAAGGAGAAAGCGTGTTGAGTGGGTCATGGCAAGGCAGTGCTCTGTTCCCATGTCAGACCTTGCACAGGCTGATCGGTATCGCGATTCTTTAGATCTTGACAAGTAACCTTAATGTCTTTGTCAATGTCTTGTACACCATTACTGGTAGTGACATTCATTGTTACCTGCCCCCACATGTACAGCAACAAAAACGGGTGCCGCATTCACGTTCTTCTCCATGTCATGCGTCTATTGCCTCCTGAGAAAGACTGGTCCAAGTAAATTTTTTGAGCGTCGATGCTATATAAATCAGTGGCCTACTAAAAACGATACTCCCAACATGTCCCTTGATTGTAAGCAGCGAGTCATTGTTATACTCTGTATTTCTCTGTCTTAAACATTATATATGAAAAGAAAGAAAACCTATTTTCGCCAAAAGGCCATACAAAACATGTAGACTGTTATTGTACGTTAAGTAACAACTATACGTATCGCTTTGTTGTCTTTTTCTTTTTTCGAAAAAGATCGGTGATATTTATTTTTTCTTGTTGGTCTCAGCGGTTTCGGTCGGTCCATAGGACCTTTAGGTCTTCCTGTGATGGCATTTGTTCCTGCCATTGAGGGGGAGAGATAGTTGGAGGAAGTGATATTCTTCTATGTACAAAGCGATAGCGATACAGTTCGGTTGCCTCTGGTGATAGCAGACGAGGAAGACTAGGTGATCGGTCATGGGTAGGAAGTTCATGATCAGGCTCCAGATTCTTCTTGTTTACTTCGTCAGTGGACGTTGAAAAGGTTTCACTGGTCCGTCGCGAGCTACTTATCGTTGGTGGTAGACTTGCCTCATCATCATGCATTCTTAAACCTCTCGTTGTTCGTGGTTCTTGCAACATATGGATAGTTCCTTGTGCTTGCTCGAGCATATGTATGTATTCTTGAATACGTCGGACCACGTCATGCAAGCTGCCGTTGTGCTCCCGTAAATGACTCTCGATGGAGGCTAATCTGCCTTGGAGGCCATTATTTTCTTGGACAACCTATGCTCGTTTGGATGAGTTCGCAATAGGTCAAGTTATTCATTGATAAACAAGATACCGATGCTAAATCGAAATGCATGGTTCGAATGGCCTGTGTGGCAAAGACATCGGATTCTTTTTGGTTCTTGAGGGCATTCTCCAAAAGGACTTGTACATTGACATTTGCTTCCTGTGTTGCTGTCAAATCTTGCTCTATTTTCACTAATCTAATCTGTCAACTCAAAGCCATTCCTTTTTGTCTTTTGTTTTTATGGCGACATTTAACCTAGTCTATCTGTGTCTTCGCTAATACGTTTCTTCGACTGTTTCTACATCCAAAATATTAATATATACTTTTAGGGTTCTTTCGATCCTTTCTTACAATATCCAAGGCTATTCCATTCATCTGTTTAGCTAGGCCACTCATCTCGGTACGGAATCGGGTCAATTCCTCTCTCGCCTGTTCCATCTCTCGCAGGAAATGGGAATGTTCTTGCGATGTCGACTTAGCAGATCTTAGAGGGGTGGAACGAGATTCACTCGGCTAATTAAAAAAAGATGAAGGGCGCTTCTTAGGTTTCAACATGCAGTATACGTGTTTTAGCTACCTTCGGATCGTCTGATTGAGCGGCCCTGGAAGAATGGTGATGGTCCCTCCGCGATAGTTCTTCGAGCAGCCGACCAGCCTTCTTTTTTCTGCCATTATCATCGCTTGGCGGCGCAGACTCTTCACCAACGCATGTTGAAGCATTCCTTTCTTCCAATGTTGTACTTTCCCCAGATAACGATGTCTTGGAAGTATAGTGAGACAAAGTAGAATAACCCAAAGAAGGCTGCAAAACGCTTCAAATTATTAAAACAGTTGCAACTCAGAAATGCATACTTGGGCAATCTCTTCGGGATTCATCTATTGCTTCATGAACGTCGGTTGATGACTCCTCTAAGAGGCTCCCACAAAAGAATAGAAAAGAGCGAAGCGTTTTGGAACAATACGAGTGTTTTGCAGGTACACTCAAAAATTTTGGATGTCCGAAATAGTCGGTTTCCATCCGTTCGGTACCTGTTGCCATGGTTTGAATCCGAATAAGCTCACCAAGGCGCATCCTGTGTGAAGTATGAGTGAGTCGTCGCTAAGCAAATTTTTTCTAACCAACCAAACTAGAAAAACGATAACTAGGGCAATGCAAAATATCGAAAGTGCTACAAAGAGGATAGAAGCATTATGATGAAGGGGGATATCTTACGACTTCCGAAGTTAAAGAACAGCTCTCTTGGCTCCTTTCCGTGATGTATGTATGTACTCCATTGTGTATATGCGTTTTAAGAGATGTGTCTGCAGTCGTAACAGCAACGCAGAACAATCCATTGTCAGTGTACTCATGATAATATTTTGCTGTAGCTTCTTCTGTGAGTATAGACTTTTCCCAATTACCAAAGTGAAAGTAGGCGTATGACAGGTTCTATTCACTTGTCCATGCTTTTCTAGTTGGATATATTCTGGGTGTCTGGTATGGCACGTGATACTGCAGATATGCGAAGATGTTTGCGCTTTTTGACATTCTTTTTTTAACTGTTCAATACCTTTCCGTCTTTTTCCTCGTGTTTAATCATCATATAGCAAGTTTTTTTTCCGGTTGTTCTTTCTTGCTGTTCCTAGTGGCGTGAAATGGAATGGATATTGTTTGTAAATATTTTTGGCTTATAGCTTGACAATGGCTGTTTGGCGAGCTGTAAGAGGCTTCGCTTTGGCCAAATCCTTGGTATCCTCTACACGGCCATTAACTTCCTTGTTCCACAGCGGTCCTAACAATGTTCTAATTTCTCTGTCGCGTCTTCCTCTGCATCTTCCATGCGGTAATCTTTTGTTGCTATTGTTGCTCTATCTCATAACAGCGAAGTCCCTATGTTAAACGTGTTGGCAGTAGTTGATATCTCAATAGCAATGTCCTTTTAAGTGGTAGGAAGAAAACCGCTTACTGCAAGATAAGCCTACTCTTGTTCTGCTTATACCATACGACAGAAAATGATCCGTGCAAAAATGCCACCGTGGCGTATGCATTCGTCGGGACTTAGTATGTACGGCTTTATTGTGAACCAACTGTGGACGTACATTGCCATTTATTTCCTCTCCGAAATATTTTGGGATGCTGTATAGAACAAGTTTAAGGCAACGTAAAATTTCATTTGGTAAGTAATAAATAGTCTATCCAGTGGTTTGAATAGATTTAAATATGGCAAGACCAAAGTAAAATACAAAGGTGAAGAAAGTGTTTGTCGTTTGAAGGAGCGCACTGCGGAAAGCAGCAAATGCGAAATGGCACATAGACTAGTAACACAAAAAATGTGGTGTTGCAAGAGACCGACAAGTGTTATAGCAAGTAGTACACTCGTAGTCTGCTTCCCGGAGACAGTTGGAGTAAAAATCGTTATTTTAACTTGTTGACAAATACCGCGCGAACAAGATCGCTTGTTTCGGTTTCTTTGCAACTCACGAACACGTGATGCCATTTTGCCCATTTTAACCACCCGCGACTTGCTTTTTTTTCTGTTTTCTCTTCTTGCCGAAAACAATATAAATATCTTGAAAATGCAAGCTTCTGTATCTCTACGAGCTGCTCATAGACCATTGATCCGATTCATTGGCTCGAGAAAGAAGCTCTGGCAAGGTAAGAGCGCGTGTCCTTATCTCTATCCTATTATGATTAACCTCTTCCAAAAGACGTCACTCACCACAACGGCCCTCACCCATTGACCCCACCTAATCTCGAGAAGCATGTTGCCAAACCCGATCTTACTCCAGCGCCCTCAGCAGTAACACAGTCCACTTCTGGCGCCATGGAGTATGGACAGATTCCAGCTCGCTATCGTCGCTCATTGCTCACGGACGCCGAAATGGAAGCCATTGAGGTACGAACTAACGCCTCATTACAAATTTTTCGTTAAATTATGTTTTTTCCACACAGAGTGGTGGTGCTACGATGATCTTTTAAGACCAAAAATAAGGAACCTTACTACTGACCGAAGGGCGAGCCTTGGTTAAAGAAGACTGAACAAAAAGCACTTCCTTCATTGTTATAATTCTTCAACACGTACCGCCAAATACGTACCATTCTTCTTTGATTCGATTAATAAAAGGGTGATCAATGATAGACTGTAAGTTATGACGCTTAAATCTTTGCAGTTTGCACAAGTCTTCCAGCATTTTTTGGACTTGAGGGACCGATTCCGAAAGCACCCGAAAGCTAGCAGCCAACCGAAAAAAAAAAAGACACGAGCAGTCCGTGGTTTGTACGTTTTCCGTTGCGTTCTTTTTTTTCAGTAAGGCGCGAGTGTGGTTTGGTTGACGGAGCTGAGATTGGGTATGGTAGCCTTTGTATCCAACTGTTTGTAAGGGCTTGTACACGTCTTTATGGCTTTTACCCCGTAGATATTGCTATACTGCGAAAAGTTTTGTATGTATTGGGACGGATTCGGCTAGTGTTGCAGACGTTCGGCTGGAAGTACAGCAGCGATGAACTGTTGAGAGAGAAGATGCAGTATGATCGAAGAGACGACGATAAGTACTTTTTCATCGATTATGCGCGTATATTGTATGTACGAGTGGATTGCTTTAAGAGCGGTCGCCATTTGTTCAACCGAGGGCTTGGTGGTTTCACGCAGTATTCATATGTGGAGTCTCCGATCAGAACATTGCAGAAAGCAGAAAAATAACAAGTTGTTCAAGGCTAGCATAGGGATAGAGTGGCTTGCACGTACTATTAACTTGGGCGCGGGGATATAGCCGTCATTTATGGAAGCTTAGTGGTACGTCAAAGTGGCCAATAGCAGCTTTCGAAGATGGTTAAAACGTAGGAGAGGGAAAAAGAACAATCAACCGGCTAAATCTCAGGTTAAAAGAGAAAGGGAAATTCCTCATAGGGTAGCATGTTAAACGTTAATTAAAGTCCGTCGATCTTAGGCCAAATCTTTGGTAGAAGCAGGATGTATTTTAGATCAGGGTCATCGCTTAGGTTATTATGCAATGAATCGTAATGGTGCTAGTGCGATGCATATGGCGTTTGGGACCGAGTGTTCGGATTGCTGCTTCCATGTCCGGTTGTCTCTTTTTTCTTTGTCCTTCGGGGTTGCGTGCCAAGTATCATTGATTGTAAGAAGGAGAATACGAAGGGAGCACAATGAGAAAGAAATAGGATGTCGTCTGACAATGTCAGCAGAGTCTCACAAATATAAACCCCTGCAGCACAATTCTAAAATCAAGAGGAGAGATTGACTACTTTGAAGGTGAAAGTAAAAGAAGAGAGATGATCAGATTAAAAGCATTCAATAGTTATATCCGGTACCGGTGATAATTCATCCGGTTAAGAAATGCTTGGGTAATAAACTTTTTTCCCGGTTAGTTTTTACCCTTTATGTTGTTTGATCGACGTTGCCATTCTCTAGGCGGGTAAAAAGCGCCATGCTTTGATCTCCGGGAAAGATCCTATATAAAATGATGTTGTTTGGTCTCTCTTTCTTCCTTCCCTTCTTTCTTCTCTCTCTCTCTCTCTCCCTCTCTTTCTAAACTCCCATTGACTATTCTTTCTGTTTTCTCCTCACAATCATGCCCTTATCAAGTCCTGAAGAGCTACAAATAATGCAAAAATTACATGGTGATTTAGTGTTAGAAGAAGCAGGCTTTTTCAAGAAAGTAACTCAGAAGAACTCGGTCCTTAATAAGAAAGCAGCCGACACATATTATAGTCATTGGACGGAGGCAAAAGAAAAGCAAAAGGCCGTAGAGTCTAGGCGAGGACAAGCTCAATCCATGACGAATGCTTTCTATGACCTAGTCACAGACTTTTACGAGTATGGTAAGGGTCGTTCTTTGTTGTCGTAAATAATGGCAAGCTGCAGCCTAACGTGCATGCTTAGGTTGGGGTCAATCGTTTCACTTTGCCAAGTTGTACAAAGGTAAAAGAAAACACACTCCCATTATGAAAACAACTGACTCATGCTATATATAGGTGACACCTTTGAAGAAAACATCAAGCGTCACGAAGCTTTCTTGGCGCTAAAACTTGGACTAAAGAAAGGGATGCGCGTTTTGGTGGGTATCAAATCAAGCGAACGACAGCTGAGTCAAATACTCACTTTATCTTGTTTTAGGACGTTGGATGTGGTGTTGGTAAGTGACAAGTGAATATCCGGTTTCCCACATAGACTAAGACGTTCCTTGAAAACGTCCTTGTCTAGGTGGACCATTACGTGAAATTGTCAAGGCATCTGGTGGGGCGCATGTGACAGGCATCAACAATAACGCATATCAAATCGAACGATGCCGAGCTTATTCAGCCAAGTACGGACTGTCGGCGCTTACTGACTTTGTCAAAGGCGATTTCACAAAGATGCCGATAGAGAACAATCAATTTGATGCTGTCTTTTCTGTGGAGGCTACTGTCCATGCTCCCAGATTGGAAATGGCATATAGTGAGATCTACCGGGTGCTGAAACCGGGAGGGCGATTTGTATGCTACGAATGGTGTACAACGGATAAATACGATGAGAACGACAAGACGCAAGCCAAAGTTATCCTCGGCATTGAGGAAGGCAATTCCATCTCGAAGTTGTATAGCACAGCGGCTTGCTTGGCTGCCGCAAAGTCGGTGGGGTTCAAGGTCATTGAGGAAGAAGATATGGCCAAGGTTGATGATGCTACTGTTCCATGGTATGATGCGCTGAAAAGGCCAGAGGGTATGCGAGGCATTTTGCGATCACCGTGGGGTCGCTTCTATACCAATACCCTTTTAAGTGGTTTGAGCAAATTCAACATCGTGCCGCCTGGCGTCTTGGAAACATCGCAGTTGCTTAACCATGCAGCAGATAATCTTGTGCAGGGAGGAGAAATGGGCATATTTACACCAATGTATTACTTCTTAGTTGAAAAACCGTTGCAGTAACAGAAAAACATCAATCCAATTTTTTCTCTTTAATCAATCTTTGATGATATTCTTTTCCAGTATACGCACCTGCCTCTATTTCTAGATCTACATTGTTTGATTGGATTTGTACTTGTAAAAGTTAAGCCAAAATGCGAATTGAAGACCAATGACAGTGGACCTACAGAAATTCTATCCTTCGTATTTTTGTGATCTGTGTACTTTTGGCTTTAACAGGTCAAGATAGATTCTAACTGGCAAAATTGTTGCGCCATGCGCGACATGAGCTGACAAATCGTTTAGTGATTGTTTCCTCCGCTTAATCCTCCTACCCGCTATTCGCCGATCCTCTTGCTGTTGGGCGCTGAAGCCAAACAATTGGTTGCAGCTATTTCTCCGTTTCGCCATTGCAGTGGTTTGTTTTTCTCTTTCTATTGCTACTAAAATAATATCTTATATGTTTATCTTTGCCTTTTCAAAACAAACCCTTCTCTGTCGGCTGGACACGCCGATCTAGGCGGTAAAGGAAAAGAAGAAACAATTGGCATCCCCTACTCCGATGGATCTCTTTTTGTTCGCGCCTGTCACATTATAAGTTTGATGACTATCGGTATATATCTTCATCCCCCACTCTCACGTTTTGTCTTGGTCGCTTCTTTTTTCATTTTGACATGAGCTACTCTTTTTGGTTAGCAAGCCGACCAAACTTTGTGTAACACGGTGCTAAAATGTGTTCCTGGAACAACTGGTGGGAAAAACAACGGTATAGCGATAAAGTGAGCGGCGCTTACAGTACAGAGAGCAAACGGTAAGTTGAGTTTGTTTACCCCAAACCATTTCCTTGGTTGACTGAGTGCGAGAAAGGAACATTAGAACTGGCGAAGTTTGACCATTATGCGGAAAATAGAGGTCACAAGCGAAAAACGAGTGGCTCAATTCAGAAGTCACTGATATGCAAAAAAGCCAATAAGAATTTTTTTATCCTGTTGCTTTATTGATCCTTCCTTTTATTGCTACTTTTCGATGGCCAAGTCTACTGCTGCTGCTCGTGGTGCTGCCAAAGGTTCCAACAACAAAAAAGCCGTTGTTAAGAATGCTCCCGCCAAGGTTGAGAAGCCTACCAAGAAGGATCTCCCTGTAGAAAAGGTCGAGGACGAAGACGAGCAGTCTTCCGACGAGCAAGACTCCCAGGAAGAGGCCGAGAGTGAATCGGAAGAGTCAGGATCGGACTCTGATGATGAAGAATCCGAGGATAAAGAAGATTCTGACGATGATGAAGAAGACTCTGAGGATGAGGAAGAAGAAAAGAAGGAAATTGCCAAGGAAACTGACTCGAGTGAATCTGAGTCTTCCGATGAGGAAGAAGAAGAGGAGGAAGCTGCTGCCAAGAAGACCGACTCTGACAAGTCTGAGGAATCTGAGGACAGTGACGATTCTGATGACGAAGAAGAAGAAGAAAAGGAAGATGTTGAGATGGAAGAGGCTGCCAATGACAAGAAGCGTAAAACGGATGATAGCGAGACAGATGGCCGTCCTACCAAGAAGCACTTTGGTGCAGAAGGTCTTACTATCTGGGTTGGTCAGCTTAACTACGAAGCTTCCGCTGACGATGTCCGCTCTTTCTTCTCTGAATGTGGCGAGGTCTCAGATGTGAGAATTTCTACTGATCGACAGACTGGCCGCCCCCGTGGTTTTGCGTACGTTGAATTTGCCACTGCTGAAGGCAAGGCAGCTGGTTTGGAAAAGAACGGCGAAGAGTTCATGGGTCGCAACATCAGAATCGATGAAGCCACTCCTGCTAAGCCTAAACCCCTTGATGAGAACTACAGCTCAAAATCGGACACCGTTTTCATCGCCAACTTGAGTCACGATTTGAACGAAGAGCAGGTTCGTGAGGCTTTTGAAAGCTTTGGTACCATCGTTGGTGAGGTTCGCTTGCCATTCAACAGAGATACCGGAAAAATTCGTGGTATTGGTTATATCCAGTTTTCTACTGCGGATGAAGCCGAGGCTGCTGTGAAGGGTATGAACGGTCAAGTCCTTGCTGGTCGTCCCATCCGTACCGACTTCAACAATGACAATGAGCCAAAGCGTTCCTCTGGTGGACGCGGTGGCGCTCGCGGTGGACGTGGCGGTTCTCGCGGTGGTTTCCGTGGTCGTGGCGCTCCTGGTGGCCGTGGACGCGGTGGTCCTGGTGGCCGTGGACGCGGTGGTCCTGGTGGCCGTGGTCGTGGTGGATCCCGTGGCGGGTTCCGCGGTGGTAAAAACTAAAGAAATGAATTCGTTTTTGTTCTAGATCCCAAAACAGCCATGAATTTGTACTCTCTTTCTTTTTCGACATCGACATCATCATTCTTGTTTCGCATCCATCCCTTTTTTTAATAACAGTATTGTCTTGTATGTATGGTACCCTTCTTAATAGAAAGCATTACTTGAGACTTTTTTGCCACGAAAAAACATTAAAATAAAATAACAGCAGCAGCATTGGCCAGAGCTGATGTCGGTTATTAGTCTTGATTTGTCAACGCAGAAAAATCTGACCTCTGATACAGAATAAATCGCACTCGCGATTATCAATTTTTATTGTAGACTTGAATGCTATTGTTTTAATAGGATTAGGTCCAGAACAGGAAGTGTTATCGTATGAAGAATAGCAGAAACAATACATATACGAAATAACAGCAAGACGTTAGTCCGCTCTGTACCTATTTATGGATCTGACGCATCAACAAAATTTGCTCGCTGAAGCATTTAGTGGGAAAACGGGCTCCGTGACCATAACTACCTTTTCTTTAAAAAATTTTCAGAGTTTGAAGCATACCAATTGCTGCGGAGAACAACATTAAAAATGCATTGCATCAAGCATGTCTGCCGTTGTGTTTCTAAAGCAGTCTTTTGCTTCTGGGCATGTATTCTAGCCACGGTGAAAATGATAGTAGCACATCTGCGTTCGGTTGGAGAGCTGACATGATATACGCGTTCATCGTCTTCATACCAAGGATAAGCTTTATGGCATCACATACTGAGAAATAGCATGCATCTTTTTGGCGGAGCCCTGTTGGACTGTGTACTCCGCAAGGAGAAAAGACGCTTGGCAAAGCAGACAGTTCGAAACCTCTAATTTTCAATCTCAGTCTGTTCCTTTCTCGCACTTTACACGTAGCAATGCGAGGTTGGCACCTAAGATTGCAATGGATAGCACTGTTTGTGCTCCTATTGTCAATGACAACTTCTGCAGAAGAAGTCTACTTGGTAATGCTTTGTTTTTAATTTTTTTGAGCATGAAGAAGCAGTAAATCCACCGTAATGCTTACCATAATAACAATAAGACAAGCGATAACTACTATTCGACTACCTGTTCCGGTGTATGGAGCAAAAATGACTTTCCTGGTTGGCGGCAGCCATTTATAAAAGGTAAATGGGAGCATATATAATACTATAGTTGCTGATAGTTGTCGTTTTGCCAGTAACTCTGGGGCCTTCTTCTCATGGCAAGGCAGCATTGCTCATATACGAATGGGCTGATTTCGATAACATTGGCATTTACAATAACGTGACGCACCAAGTAAGGAAGATCGCCAAGACTTTAGCTCATTCTCATCTGCTACTTTTTCCAGACGCAATACTTATGCGACCAGAAAGCTGTAGCCCAGAAACTATGCACCAACGCTACTTTGGACCAATTCATAACCCATGGTGATCCAAAGACGACATCGATAATGACATCAACCTTTGATATGCACAATAAGAGCCAAGTAGCTTTGTACAAAGTTGAGAGGACAGGATACTACTGTGTTGCAGTTATACCGGCAACCAATAATACGGCATTCGAAGCTTGGGTAGAGTGGAAATTCCCTTATGGTGAACTACCTGCCGTCGATTATCCCAAGCTAGTGGTAAATGTGTAGAAAATAGGCTAATCTTGCGAAGGCGACTAAAGAAAGGAAATTTAGTTTTATGGCGTATTTTCACTCATCTACTTGGCTGTGGGTCTTTTCTGGGGTATTCAGTCGTTCCGTTATTGGCACGATATTTTGCCAGTACAGGTAAGCGGTATAATACCAAACGGCGTTGGGTTGTTACTGAATCTCACCTTTTAAAAAGCATTTTCTCTCTGGTGCTATTTTCTTCCTCACGGTTGAAATGGCTTTCAATTTTGGATTTTGGGAAGCGTACAATCAGACGGGAAAGCCTTGTATGTTTCTGTCAATTGGCTACCTGTACCATCTATAACTCACGAGCCCTTTTTTTTAAACAATAGCATGGGGCTTGCTAGCACTCGTGGCATTGCTTAATGCTGGTAGAAACAGGTAATCAGTCATTGACAAGCAGTTCAAAGCTAAAGAAAAGCATAGTATTTCCTTCTTCATGTTGTGTATTGTATGTATGGGCTACAGCGTGGTTAAGTAAGTCGTGTGGAGTGTGTAGGATAAATTGGCAGTGACTCATACGATCCGATAGACCTCACCTGGGTTCGGCCATGAAGAAATGCGCTTTGCTAGCTGTTACCCATTTCGTCTTTGGAGTGATCTATTCGCTAGGCACTATGCTGTTATCCCCAGAATCTGCCGGGTTCATCGTTCTTCTCTGCGTCTTCCCTCTTGCTATTACCATGACAGCATTCTACATCTGGACTCTCAGCGCAATTACTATGACGCTAGCAACGCTAGGTTAGTGCTGCTGCTTACGCACAGATAGAACAAATATTAACGTTCTTCACACAGAAATGAGAAAGCAACATGTGAAGGCTTTGATGTACAAGCGACTCTATCGGCTTCTTGTATTTTCCGTTCTCATGGTGTTGCTTATCTTTATCGTGAACATGTTCATGTTCGCTGACCGCACATCCATTGGCTGGGCTGCCCGTAACTGGAAACGTCGTTGGTTTATGCTTGATGGATGGCTAAATATTCTCTACTTTGTGGTCTTCTTCACTATCATTGTTCTTTGGAGACCAACAAGCAATAACGCGAGATACGGGTTAGAACAAATTAGTCAGGATGAAGAAGAAGCGTTAGATCTTGAGAACAGATTGAGACGTGCGGAAGGCGGTCATAACGCGCGAAGGGATGATGAAGATGCTATCTTTGATCTGGGGGACGACTTCAGCGATGATGAAGGTCATCAGAGAGTGAAACTGGTGAGCGTTGGGAATGGAAACGGAAATCACAGTACGCCAGCACAGCAAGAAGCAAGTGCAAGTCCACAATTATCCAACCAACGTCAACCAAAAGGTGACGAAAGAGACGCCTTGCTTCATGGGCATGAAGATGACGAGGATGAGGAGTAAGTTTTATCTTTAACTATTCCTTAACAGTAAAGAAGTTCAATGACTTAACTCATTGCGTAGTATACGTGATGACGAGCGTGCTCGTCTGACTGACAATGCTCGGAAACTATCATAAACGGTTGCTTTAATAAAAGAAAAATACATTTGTTATCTATCACAAGCATCTTTTCACCCCACTAAGTCATCAAATAGCGTCTTTGTAGGAGACAAGATTGCTGATGGTTGACGAGACAAGAGATCATACGCGCTTCTCGGTTTCCCCAAGCTACGTAGCCTGCTAAAGGGAGCTATGAATCACTGTTCCTTTTATTCGTCATTCTGCTGTAGAGGCGATTTGACTTTCTATGAAAAGTGCAAAGATCATCGTCCTTGACCTGATCGCAGTTCCTTTTCATTCTAGATTTATGCTACATCCCCAACGGTGATATTCCGTCGTCTTCCTCTCCAATGCTGTGTCCATTTGGTGATATCAAGCACAAGTTCATCTAGTGCTGTGAATCTTCGGTTCAATTCACGGTATCCAACAGTAATGACTGGTCTGTCGCTAAAAGGCCAGTCTTCCACTACCCTTCGAATACCAATTTGCACGAGTTGGTCTTTACTTAGTGTCAGGGCGTTCCCCAAATGGTCAGCATGTTTTGTCAGACGGCTAATCAAGGAATCACACACGGCAATATAAAATTGCCGAGAGGTGCGCGCAATCTCCAGGAGTGGTGCGATTTCTTGGACAGATGAAAAGATAAGATTTAGGATCTCAGGTGGCATATACTGTAGACCAGCGCGGTGGTCTTCGTTAATAGGAGTAGAGGAAATGGGGGGAGGAGAATGTGAGAAGGAAGGGGTTGTGGACACGTGTGGCGCTGGTCGTGCAGGTAGCAGTTGCAAGGACAACGTTGTCATTTTGCTATCTCGACATTTGATCATTTTGCGCTTTATTGATCGTATGAGATCTCTTGCCTCCTGAATCAATTGACTCGCATGGGCTTCTCTCTGATATCGTAGAGTGGTGAGACTGACCAATAGGGAACTGTAAGCATATCGACCAGGAGAACGTCCGATGGAAACTGGAAGTGCGTTGGATCCTTGTTCAGTCACTTCGACAATAGCTGGCCAGAGTTCCTGTTCAGACATATTCAATCTCAGGGCTTTACCCAGGGACATTGCTTGATCGCCTGCAACAAAAGGGTAATTAAAGTGGCATTGCTGTTGGATCTTGGCGACAATCTCCGGAAGACCTGGACACACGACAATAAAATACGCATCTTTCTCGAATAAAAGACGATAAAACTAAATTGAACTACTCTCAGTATCGTTGCTAAAATAAAAGTACTGATTGTTTTCGCGATGTTTCATAGAAAGGGGTCATTACATTTTTATCATGCTGTAAAGGCTGCAACTCCTTGAAAGTGAAAGGATCCGTATATGTCGTCATGTTCGGGTCCAGCCCGTATAGGTTCAAAATGTGTAAGAGTTGTGGACACACAGGACATAATGCGCTTTTGAGAGTAATGAGGAACACTCGATAGTTCGACGACAGCTCACTGACATGGACCGCCTCACCCTAATGGCCACCCTGTGTGCGTAAAGATGCTGCTGCTGTGGGATCCACGTAAACTTACTTTGATATCTGTCAGCTCCATGCACGGGAAACGCCGTGTCGTTGTGGTCATGGTGGGGAATGAGTCGTTGAAATCCATGAAGAACAGAGCAAAATAACGATAACCACAGAGAAGCAAAATGCAGCAAGATTTCACTCCCTCGAGGCCAAGTGCCCCAATTTGAGCTGAAGTTGAAAAAATTTCAAATCTTTTAAGAGTGTACCGTCTTTAGCGCATTAACTCTTAACTCGCATGAATGCGGAAGGATTGCTAAAATAGACACTATTTCTTTGCAAACATATCCTCCCTCAGTTATGATAATGTTCTCGTTTTAAATAATATTCTTTTTAATGTTTATTTTAAGTGGACTAAAACTTGCTTGCTACTCTGATTCGCTATTTCTGTTCAGTATTCGGTAAATCAGATTGCTAGTTCATCAATATATAAGCTACGCTGATTCTAGAAATTTATTGGCCTATACATAGTGGGTAGATAAACTATTATCTCTCTTGCCTTTCTGCTCCGTAGGATCTTCAGAGTCCCTAGCAGAACATTATTCTGGAGATGCGACAGCAGCTTTCAAGATTCATTGTAAGCTAGCAAAAAGGATAGGACGTATATAATACTGATATTACTTTTTCCCTGCCGTACAAAATACAAGAGGCTTATCTTAGTTAAGCCCGTATTCTTACTATATTATAGTAAACAGTGATAGAGATATTAAATAAGTTATTTTAGTAAGAAAATAAGTCCAAGAAAAACATCTCTGACTTAAAGGTACAAAGTTTTTTGATCTTTTAGGACAATCAGTTATATATATACTTGCAAAAGGTGTCTCTTACTTATTATTTTAATGGTGATAATGAGAAAAAAGATAAAGGTTTAGCATATCTATTGTTAAAAGCTGTAGGTTGAAAGGGTGGTTCAAGGACTTCAACTGCCTTTACTGTACTAGTACGGTCAATCAGACGCTGTATACATTGATGGCGTTGCTGAGATGTTACACGACAATGATACAGTCGTTTTCGATCAGCTTGATGGATTTTGATATGTCGTCGTAAGTTACTAACAACGCCAAATCGACGTCCGCAATTCGGACTATATAGCCATTAGTAAGCTTATTTAACTGAACGCTTAAAAACCTACTAATCACAACTAAAAGGCTTTTCTCCTGTGTGTGTGAATATGTGTGTTTGAAGGGCACTTGACCGAGTAAACCTTTTACTGCAAAACTTGCATTGATGTCGCTTTTCTTTTTGTGTCTCCATGGCAATATTGTAAGACGAAAGAATGATAAGGAAGGAATTAAAAAGAAAAAAATCAAAGCTGAAAAAAAATACTTTATAACCTTAAAGATTTCTACATGCTTATATATGTGCATTGGTTAGAATACATGATGCCTAATGATTAGCCCTTCGAAATACGTATATGTACGCTATAATAACTTATTCCCCGCTATAGACATAACCCTGACCCCCTTTTCTCATCCCATCCTGATCTAATAGAATCGCAACATTATACTAATCAGGAAATAGATACAAAGAAAGTAGACCATTCTTTAAGGGGTGCCAAATTCATTGTGATCTTATCGATCCTTTTCAGCAGCGATATATGCATCTGCACACTGCAGATATGATGCTACTGGACAATGAAAGTTAAAAATGGGATCAAATAGCTTCCTGTAACAAGATCGGTTGTAGGACCTGACAAGCTCTCTGGCCTTTGCCTAAATCTGGAAATTCCATTTTTCCGGTCTCTTCTTATAATGAAAGAAGTCTCTATTCTTTAATGATGTGGATACAATCAGTTAAAAGACATAGATGGTTAAACTGTTAAAAAACATTGTTATTCTATTCATAGCTTCTATAGTCTTGATATCTTTAAATGAAGACAATCAAGATGAACATCCCTAATAACTAAGCTACAATGTATCTTTAAAGAATTTTAAATAAAATACTATGTTGTCGCTTGCTAAATTCTATAGAGGTTATATGTCTCTTGCTCTAAAGAAATGGTATATGAGTCGTCACGTTACATGCGTTACTCGATATATCAGAGACTAGTTTACTGCATTTCGTTTTTATCACTTTTTAACTCCCAGGTTTTCTCATACCGTCTAAAGGTAGCAGAAATCTTATCTTAACTCTCATTTGCCTGTATTTCTCTTCTCGCTTTTCTGTTTTTCAATGGAAGAACAATCGATTAATCAGATAAAAGCCTGTTTTACCTTTCAACCACCTTCCAAATCAAAAGAAAAGCAGGGATTCTAAGTTTGAAGTTTCGTGTCATAATCAAAAGCGAGAGTAACTCCCATATAGTGCTGTATTAGTTGCGCTTTGCTTATTGGATCTATATAAGACTTGTATCACTGCGAACGGGTTACTCTCGGGCTTCATACTAGAAGAAATCACGTTTGACGCATAGTTCGTCCCGATGATTCCGGCCCGATGATTCATCCGTTCCTTCCGCCAAATCCTCTGTATATGATTGGCTTGATCGCGTTTCAGCTTTGTTTGATATAAAAAGCTTGCCCAAGGCTTTCCGTAGTGTGGGGAGTTAATCCTGTTTATTCCCATACAGTACTGAAACTAATGAGCGAAACGAGAGTACATGATAATAGCGAACCGGACTCGCTGGATACCAAAGCTCGTTACCTCGCTTATGGTGCTCGACTTAAGACGGCTTTGCGAGCTTCCACAAGGGTAAGCACAAAAGGAGAAATGACGGATCTGGAAGTTTTCTTTTTTTTTTTCTTTCAAGTATATTGCCTACTCTTCTGATTATGGTGAAGCTTTCCGGCCTCTGGTTTCACCTGCACTGGTCAAAGCAGCCTATGGGATAAGTTGGGCCTATGTGGGTCTAGATGTCTCTTATGAAGCCTATAAAGCGATTCATGCTGGCAAGGTATAAAGGAGGAAAAGCCATCATGCCTATATTGACTTTTGCGGGAATGCAGGATAATGCTATCGTGGCCACCATCGCGACAAAGCGGGCAATATTCCAATCACTGGCATCAATGATTCTGCCAATGATGACTATCCATTCAGTTGTCAAATACAGTTCTCAAATGTTCCGAAACGTCAAACGGCCTACAGTGAGATTATGGGGACCGACGGCATTAGGTCTAGCTGTGGTTCCGTTTTTACCTTATTTGTTTGATCATCCAGTAGAGACCTTCGTTGACCGAATATTTGAGCCGATTGACAAACGAGTCGCCCCACCATTAGAACCCCAAACACTAGGGAAAATTGAGTAAAACACCTGTTGTATAATAGTCCATATCTTTTACATTGTAATAAAGCGAGTTAACATATAATTTGAAGTGGCAGCAAAAGTGTAGGGGATATAGTACGTTACTCTGTTAACATTAGTTTCTATTTAACTCGGTGTTGGGACAGAAAACCCTAGTTCATACTACGAGATCGTTATCCATGTGACATACTTCGTTCCCAATCTTAACTGGTCTTACGGTGGCGACACAGTCAGCCCCACTAGCCCACTGGCGCATAAACCTGACATTTTTGGCAATAAGCTAACGATCGCTGTGGTAACAAGCCTTATCCTCCATTCATTCGATGGCGATCTATTTTGCATGGTGGCACAAATTTGTAACTATCACAACACTTGACCGGCACGTAAGGCACTAAGATACCTCCTTATAAAGCTTTTTTTTATTTTTTCTGTTAGACTATTGAGTTCGCCAAAAAAACTTTTTAAGACATCCAGAAAAACCTTATCACAAGATCGACAACTGTTGACAAAAAAGGAAAAGATTGAAATTGATGATGCTTTGAGCGTAATAAAATGACGCATAGCTTAAATAATAGTCTATCATGATAAAGTGGTATCACACAAAGAAGAGTACAAAAGGAAAACAGAACCTGCAAATCGCCGGATTAGCGGGGCGTCACCAAAAGGAACTCTTTGGGAGCAGAGTGAAACATTATCGCGACGGAAGATCTAACAAATTTGGAAGGTCCAAGTTCTTTTCATTCTCTTCGGTTTCCATGTCCACGTTTCCGAAAGGTAAGTACACGCTCGTTTAAACTAGTTTTTTTTATTCATGTATCACATTGTATGTATCTATGCGTCACATGGTTTTATTTATTTCCTAATTAAATGACACAACGATTTGAAGTTGACTGATCATTAGGAAATAAGTAAGACGTCGAGTGGCCGCACGATCAACCACCACTTTTGCTCTAGCGACCTAGGCTGTGCTGCTTTGTACTACCCATAATTTGTACACAATATAATTATTTCATTATCAGCTTCCCACTTTTTTTTTACAGAATCTTCGGTTTCATCTATTCCAGGGATCTAGCGCTTGTAACCTTCTTCGGTTAAAGATTGACAGGGTAGGATCGTATCAGTAGCGGATGCTTAAAATACAGTCATCTGAAGTCCGGCAAAAAAAAAGGTCTGCTAAAGAAAAAAACATTTCTTCAATTCCTTTAGTACCTTTTTCTTTTTTAGTCTTTCTTCGTTGCTTTCTTCCAAACTCTAAAATAATGAGGCTGGACACCTGGTCATTCTCCAAGATAGCCAAGTACATACTTATCGGCTACGTCTTTTTGTCGGTTGTATATACTGTCAAACACTTTTATTCATCGCAGTCCACACATCGCGCCTATGTCTCGGGAGAATCAGCCTCCATCTTGCCTAGGAATCGCGAAGACATTCGGGCAGCATCATTCGACCCCAATGACATGGCATCCAAGAATGAAGCCCAAGTTGTCTGGTCGAGTGACGAAGGTAACCACTACTGTTTTTCATAGGCACTCGTGTAACCATTGTTCTTTGTTATTGATGCAGGTACGGTTCAATCAATGCACGAAAGCTTCTTGATGTCCAAAATATTCTCGGATGCTATGGGACCATCTAACTTATCGCCCTATTACCTGAGGGCCCAGCAACCTTTAGAGAATGAGGATATCACTATGGCAACCCTAGTGACGCGTGATCGATTCAAAGTGCTCAGTCGGTTAGCGTCTCACTACAAAGGTAAAGTAGACATGATTTATCTACCGAGTCTTTCTCGACAACTAACCTTGCCGTGCATGGACATCAGGTCCAATCTCCGCCGCGATACACGTCAATGACGATGATTCCAAGCAAGATGTCATGAACGAACTGGAGGAGATATACGCGTCGAATCCGGATATGATCCAATACGTCGATATTCACCTTATCGTTGATCGGTATGACCGTCAGTTCAACATGTGGCGCAACGTGGCCAAATTCTTCGCACGCACCGATTATATCATGATGCTGGACGTCGATTTTCATTTGTGTACGGATTTCCGCCAACGAATTCGCAACAGTCCTGAGATTATGGAAAAGTTACGCGAAGGAAGAACCGCGTTAGTGGTACCCGCTTTTGAATATATCATTCAGGAAGATGGCAACGACTGGCGAACATTCCCGACCTCCAAAACGGAGTTGCTCCAGGAGGTGGAAAGCCAAAAATTGGATATGTTCCACAAATCTTGGCTAAAGGGCCACGGATCCACCAATTACACAAAGTGGTACGAGTCTTCGGAGCTGTACAAGGTTACCCAATACGACTTTTCTTATGAACCCTATATCATTTACAAGAAAGAAGGATCGCCATGGTGTGACGAACGATTTATTGGATATGGTGCCAATAAAGCTGCTTGTCTATATGAGATCTACCTTTCGGGTATCGATTACTGGGTCCTTCCGCATGACTTCCTTATCCATCAGACCCACAAATACCCTGAAAGTACACGACGTAAAGAGGTAGGTTTTAAACGCCTTATTACGCCATCATTATATATTAAATTATCCGGATCTTTTCTTCTTGTTCTTTCATTAGCGTCAATACAATCGAAAATTATACAGCAATTTTAGGGAGGAATTATGTCTCCGTTATGCCAGGATGTTTATCGCCAGAGGAGAATGGGAGGCGCCTATCTCGGAAAACTTACGAAATGAATGCCATAAAATACGTGGCTTCAGACAAACGATGAAGTCACCCGTCGACGCTTAGAACAAAAAACCATACCTTTCCCCATCCCCTCCCCCAAAAAAAATTCCATCATCATCTTCTCAACTCTACCTCCAAAGCGATCCCCTTTTTTTATTTATTTATTTATTAGCATTCAACCCAAATTCATCCCATCATTTGTATTTCGTTTAACAACCGATAACATGTTCATAGAGCTGTTCCCCTTATGTAAAGAAAAGAATTAAAAAAATACAAGAAAACGAAGGGTTATATCCCTTTTCTCCAACCCTTACAGTGTGACCCTGTTTCACGTGAAAAAAAATAGCTGTACAATGATTACTTGCGAAGTTTTTGGGGTTTAAAGATTTCTTCAGCTAAATGTCATACATTTCGGCGAGTGATGTCGCCATAACACAGAGTGCCATGGACACCATGAAGCTGCAGTCATTGGAAGGGACTGGGTTTTGGCCCATGGTGAGTTCAGCATGTCGTTGCAACACAACCTTATTAAAAATAAAATGAACTTTTTCTCTATCTATTTCTTTCCATTGGATTCATAGCGCTTGTACGAACGTATTACAGGCTGTTCAAAGGAAAGAAGCCGTTATCAAGCCATGCTGCAGCTGGCCACGACCTATGAAGAATGGGCCAAGGCAGCGGCTAAACTTGACGAACTGGATGGTGCCTATTCTATTTCAAAGACGATTTCCAGAAGATAACCCAACTGACATATAAAAAATAACTAATAGGCCTGGAAAAATGGAAGAATGATCCAGTATCTTCAGAGTATGATTGGGAGTTGGTGAAGATGCGTTTAGATCAGCTTCGACATATCCGAGAGACCAACCAAGGTCAGCGTGCCATGATCTTTGCGTTGAGAACGAGTTTAGCCAGAAATCTTGGTGATATGAACAAACCCACAGTAAGGGAGGATACAAAAAAGAAGGATGTCCTTTAAGAGTCATACCGGTTAATCTTTCTTTCTTTTGATCAGCTGTATTCCTATACACGGATTGGTACCAAACAGTTGATCTCGGATTATATTGAAGAGGCAGTAAAGCAACTGAATTGGATTTGTGATGAACCGAGTGATGAGCATGGTCTACGGGATAAACATGATCTCTTCATGAATCTTCGGCAAAGTTTCGGTCGAACCGCTTTGCTATTGAGTGGTGGAGGAACATTAGGTAAAAACAATTGAACGCATGCAGGACGTTTTTTGTATTTGGATTAATGGGGACATTCTATCAGGTTTGCATCACATGGGTGTCATTCGGTGTCTTCATAATGCACGTCTTCTGCCTCGAATATTGTCTGGTGCATCCAGCGGAGCCATTATGGCAGCCTTGGTCGGGGTACGCACAAATGAAGAGATACATCAACTGTTCGAAGACCCAAGCGCCATTAAATTAGTAAGCTTTTTTTAAGTGAGGGGCGAGAGAGAAAGGAGGGGTCAATCCCGCAGTAAAAACGAAAAGTTGATCTCTCTTTTTTTTTTTTTTTTTACTTTTTGCCAAGGATGTGTTTGAACGAGCAGAGGAGCCGGAATCACCTTTTGCAAGACTGTATCGATTATTAACCCGTAGCCAATTGTATGATGTCGATGTTCTGGCGGATGCTCTCAAGTCCAATATTGGCGATATTACTTTCCAAGAAGCCTTTAACCGCACACGATGGATTCTGAACATTACTGTCAGCTCGTCCACCCTGTACGACATGCCTCGATTGTTAAACTATCTAACAGCACCGGATGTGGTAAGTATGCTTTTGTTTTATCTTTCCTTTATGCCAATGTGTATTATTCACACGCACGTCCATCCATTCTTCTTATTCACTTTATTATTACCCTATTTGTTTTAGTTGATCTGGTCTGCCGTGTAAGTGCCTATAATAATAATAATAATTAGCATTATCTTTTTTTTCCATTCCGTTAGTGCATCTGATGCTTTGAATGTCTAAAATTTCCTTTTCCAGCTTAGTTTCTTGTTCCGTCCCGGTGTTTTATGGGTCCTCCCCTTTGTATATGAGGAATGAATTTGGCAAAGTAGTTCAGTGGAACCCTGCCGGTAAGCGATCCGACTCCCTCCTGAATATGTTTTGTAGTTCTGCAAAATTAATAACAAAAATAATCATCAGAACAACTTTACATCGATGGCTCGGTTGAAAAGTAAAGAGCACTAGGCAGTAGTTGATCAAACGAACAATCTCACTATTTTCTTTGTTTTTGCATTTAGTGATCTGCCAATGAAGAAGATATCAGAGCTATTCTATGTCAACCATTTTATTGTATGTCAAGGTAAAGATATATCTTCTTAAACTGAATCGTACCAATAACCCGAGATGTTATTCTACCAAAAAAAGTGAATCCGCATGTCATGCCGTTTCTACAGAAGAGTAATCGACCGCCTTCCTGTCTGCGGCGGACAGCCAATTTCTGCATGCACATGGCTAAAATTGAATTACAGCATAGATGTACACAGGTAAAAAAAAAAAAAAATAGATATGAAACGAGGAATATCTTAGGCCGCTTCTACATTGCAGCTTCGAGAGTTGGGAATAATGCCTTCCGTGTTGAACATGGTCCAGTCTATTCTATCGCAAAAATATTCAGGTGATATTACTATCGTACCTGAAATAGGATACACGCAGTTTCTTAAATTATTATCAAATCCTACGCCTGAATTCTGCCTAAATGCAGTGATTGCCGGTGAAAAAGCAACATGGAAAAGTAAGGAGGGACTAAAAACACATGAAGGACTTATGTAGATCATTTTCTCTTAGAGATGTCGATTATTAAGAATCATCTTCAAATCGAACTGACCATTGATGCCATTTTATACCGTCTCCGGCTCCGACGATTAGGCGAGGTTTCCTATAGCACAATTCGACCGGGTTTAGAGAGTCGGTCGGTGTCTGAGCTGAATCTTCAGCAGCCTTCACCAGCAATTACCAAATCGTTGACATTGCAGGATCGAGAACGCAAGGCTACTAAAAGAGGACTTTTGATGACAGCACCTGACTCACAATTACTAAAATAAACCAAAATAAAACTAAATTTCAGATGGAAAAGATCTTTGATACCCTGCCTTTTCTTTCTTTTTTTTTTGTTGAGAAAGGGAGACTTGCTATGTACAAACTGCGCTACAGGAAAAAGAATGACCCCGAAATGAAAAAGAAAAATATGCCAAATAAAAATGTTACAAGGTGTAGTACCGGCATGCATTACCGTATGACTGTTCCCTATCATTGATTGCATGAAATGGAGAAGGTTTAGCGGGTAAGATAGGCCTCAGTTTGGTGGAAGTAGTTGAAGCTGAGATGAACATCGTTGTGTTTGTTGGCGGAGTTGTACCCCGATGGTTCGGTATCTGATCGTTCGATTGAGGAAACGGAGCCGTAAGAATGGGTGAACTTTTTCGCGCAGAAGCTGCCAATCGCTCTTTCAGTACTTTGTTTTCTTCTTGCAGTGTCTATACAGAATATTGAGAATCAAACTACTCATTTCCCCGCTTTCCCCAAACTAAAAAAATATACAAAAAGGAAGTAAACGTCATCCTACCTGAATATGATCTAATGCTAGCTTAAGGATATTGCCTTTGTTCGGTTTTTGTCCTGGTTGAAGTGCATTGGGAACAACATGGGACAGTTCCAAAATAGTGTTATTAATGATATCGCGTCGTCGCCGCTCGACATGATTATGATTTTCGCGTCGTTTCTTCAGTCTTTCAATCGCCGTCTTGCTGTCCAACTCCTTTCTGTAAAGGTATTCATTTTCGTTTCTTTAATATTCTTGTTGCGCTCACACACGTACACACTCTCTCTTTTTCTGTGCACATGCACAACAACAAGAGAAGTTACCTATTAAGAATGTTTACACCATTGACTCGATAAGCTGTCTGTTTCTTTGGTCGCTTTTTTCCTTTTTGAGGTGACAAATCAGACGTAAAGTTCAAAAACAACGGTTGCGCATTGGGACGCGGGATTGTCGTGCTGTTGTTGGTGGAGTCATCCATCGAACCTTCTGTATCATCCTCTTCCTCTTCAATGTCTTCCGTTTCTTCTGAATGACGAGTTACTGCGGCAGGTGGACTGTCGATTGATGAACTATCTCGAGTAGTATTATCTAGGGTCGTTTGCGTGCTTTCTGACAAATGGGCCATTCTCAATCGAAAACGAAAAGAAGAAGAAACAAAGAAAAGAAGAGAAGAAAAAGAGAAAAAGAGAGCAAAATTTAAGGTTTACTTAATAATCTCAGGCATGTGCCCTGAAAGATTTTATTTTTTTTACCACAAATGGGTTGAACGGTAACAAAAGATTTTCAATGTCTTAACCCATCGACTCCGATAGCTCCAAATCAAACATACTCTTTGGATCCTTAGCCATTTTCATTCTTGCGTCTCTCATCACCCTAAGAGATTATCGTCCGTTTATTCCCAATGCACTCATCTTTCTGTTCGCCTCATCTTACCTAGCATCCATACGTAAATCTTCCGTTTCAATGCCTATCGTTGGTTCAGGTGTAACCGCCTCCAAAACATAATGATTATCGCAGTGAGGGCAGTATTCATCCTCATCTTCATAATCACTAATCCATACAAACCCCGTTAGAACATGCGAATACCTATGGACTATTGCTTTCACGCCCTTTAACTCACGTCATATCTTTGCGAAAGACCTTCTTGCACTTTTTACATGCAAATACCATCTCATTGGTTTTCCTTAACGGATGATCTGAAGATTCAGCGTGACATTCAGAGCAATCAAACCATCTTCGACAGCACTGAGCACGAATGGCCACCTAATCAAAAATCCAGCTACGTCAAAACAGATGTTCAAGTAATGTATCAATCGCAAAGTATCATCCATTTCCAATGCCCAGCAATTTACCTGGGCATTCAAGATATGTTTACACATGGCTAATTGCAGAAAGAGAAAAGGGGGGGTATAATCTAGATGAGTTCCTGTACAGCGTCTTGCGCCGCTCAATAAATATTTTCGTTCTGCCAAATGGGACGAGCTTGCATTGGCTGGGAATGAATTGTATACTTGTGGCAAAAGTTCTCTTATATCATGCCAACTCGTTTTAGCGAAAATATGGGATGGATAGATGCTGTTGATGCTACCATGTCACATACCCAAGATAAGAAGAGGATAAATTATTGACAGAATTGGGAGGGATGTCGAGTTTGGCCCTTTCCTTTTCGGTCAACTACCGTTGACAAATCATACGATGTATGAGTGAGATATGTGCATAGTAATGGATGTAAATCTAAGGGGAGAAACGAGGGATAAAAATTGTTATCTACGTAACGTCTTGCTGTATGGTGTAAGCTAAAATGAAAAAGAACTATAAACTGTTCGATCTGGTTCGTGAGGAAAACTAAGCAGTCTAGTGGAGCAGTGTTTCTTATGGCATTCTAAATGAGTCTGAGCACTGTGCCAGAGAGCTATCTCCATAACTTGTGCAAAAATAGTACCTTTGTTATATAGAATCTTCCATCTAACTGCTTAGTGGCAAATCTGCTAGCTGGTCCCGATTATCTCATCCAATAATCAATATGTGCTTGGTTTTGTTATCTGTGAGTCATCAACGTTGTAACCGAGAAGAAGATGGTTGGGACAACAGAATCCAATGGCTGTATAGATAGGAATATACTATTTCTGCTTATTCTGGCTTTCTAATGTTGGATACTACTATGTTCATCCATCGATCCTGTAGGGAAAATTGCTTATTGCATATGGCGGCTCTATTACAAAGCTATAGCTGTCGGCAGTGAGAGAGTTACACAGACAATTTAATATCCATGATTTGACACGTTCCAAGTGGATCGGCCTTAAGGCCTTTAGTCCGGCAGCCGTTCGTGTTCCCAAGATTTGTCCATATCATATTTGGATTAAGAAAAGTGGAAGCAAGAAAGTTGCAGCTATGCGCCAGCTGATGAATAATGAAGGAAGAATCCTTAGATGGTCGCATGTTAACCTTGTTCCAGTCTCTCAAATAGTTGGTACAGGGGAGTAGATCGTAACCAAGTCCTTTGTGACACGACATATGCTGGGAAACGGGGTTTCCATTTGCGATCAACAAATTTACTCAGGACACTTAAGATACACCATCCCACAGTGATAGAATGCAATTCCAAATAAATACCAAGTGTTTGGATACATTTTTAGGTGAAGTCAGCAAGAAGATATCTTTTCTTCTTGAACGAAATGGAATTTATATCTGATTTAAGTGGCACAATGTGCTGAAACTACTCAGTTACAGATTCATTTTAATTTTTACATTCGTTAGAGGAATTGATAGAGTCTTGAAGAAAGCCTCTAATGGTCAATAGTTTTGGTTGTCAGGATGTATCTTGACAAATCGTCAGTTTGCCGATGGGCACTATGTAAATGGGTGGGATTTCATCCCAAGTTACTATTTGCATACTCACCAAAGCGTTACCCTGTGCCTTGCTAAAAATCCCCTGCTATTACACTGAGACCTTTATAACCCGCAACAAAAACTTAACAAGTACATTGTAAAGAGAATTCTATAACTCCGAGGATGACAGCAATTGTTTGCGTTTAAACCTTTCACTTGGTACATATACCACCAATTTCATATCAACTAGTTTGCTGTATTAAATCATTATCGAATGAATTGTACAGAATGGTTATCTATGAAAGGAATATGATCTGTGGAATCAAAAAGTGTAACAAGAGCAACACAAAAGATGTGATTTGTTAATGCGTTTTGATTCTCGATTTAGTAATGTCAGTCACGTTTTGCAGGCGACCCGAGGCCTAAAATTTCAGCAAACCACAAGGGAGGACTCACTGCCCGCCTGCTTTTACTCCATGACGGATACTGCACAAACGGTATCATTCTTGACGTACAGACACAACTTGCTCTTCTGACACGTATTAACAATAGCCTATTATTGCCGATGCCCCGTTGCATGTGAATGCGCTCCGTATTCTAGGCGTGACAGCCACCCGTTCGTCATTCTTAAATAGCGCTACTGCACATGTTTTCGAAGCAAAGACGACCGCCGATGTTCTAAGAAACGTGCAAGAAGTTGCTGTGAAGTTGCAGAAACACGATATTTTTGACGAAATCAAGGTGTATCTGGACTCGAACCATGGGGTCACCGACACGGTCGACGTGACTATTCACTTAAAGGAGAAGCCAAAGACTCTTTTGAAAACAGCCTTTGGTGTCAGCGAAAATGAAGCAACCTTGGTAAGGAAAAACACAACGATGAAACGCAGCAACATCGAATTATACTGAATATCTGTTCGTTTACTGTAGAATGGTGGTGTTTGTGTGCGAAATTTGTTCGGTGGTGCTGAAACCTTCAGCACAAGTTACACTTTCGGTAACCGTACGAGAGCTGCATGGGAGGTAATGCATTCAGCTGGAAATTATCCGAATTGGTTATCCTAATGGTTTGCTAATAGGCATCTCTGGGCACGCCTATCAACGGGTCTCCCTATGCTAAAATCGAGGCTTTTGTTAATGGCTCGGTCAAGGATCACTCCATGATCAATTATTACAAAGAGCAGACCAGTAGCGTTGGTGCACGATTCAAGGTAACAGGACGTGAACTCTTGATTCCAGTTGATTAAATTTGCCCGTCATAACAGGGCCAGTCCAGTTACGGACAGCATCAGATCACGTATGCATTGATAAACCGAGACCTTACAGCTCTGTCGGAATCTTCTGCAACGTACGTTTGATGCATAGCATAGATAAACCCGGAATTGACCCTGTTTTTACTTAATTAGTGTCCGTGCGCACTCCGGGCCGAATGTGAAATCATCTGTGTTCCACTCATTTGTCCGCGACGAACGTGATAATGCGACAATGCCTACATCTGGCCATTACGTCGGATTCTTCCAGGAATTTGCAGGTGTCGGTAACCGTGGAGACAGTCAGTTCCTAAAGAGTGAGCTTGCGGCGCAGTATCATCGTACTTTAGCTACAAATAGCAATGGATGGCGTTTAATGCTGAGTGCAGGCATCAAGTCGGGATTCAATGCCTCTTTGGATAATAAGGAATTGAATGTCTCTGACCGTCTATATCTGGGAGGACCATTGTCAGTGAGAGGATTTAAGATGGGTGGAATCGGTCCGAGAAACGGAAGTAAGTTCTAGTTGCATGGTTTGTCATCTTCTTTCTCAAACTGGTATAGATGATGCGTTAGGTGGCGAGGCATACTGGGCTGCTGGAGCTAGCCTGGTGAGCACAATCCCTGGCGCCGCCCATTTACCAGTCAAGGCACACGCATTCTTTAATGCAGGCAACATCATTCCATGGGATAAGGGTAAGCGGCAAAAAATCCCAACATATACAATACTAAGGCTTTCGTCGTAGCTACACCTTTGAATACAACTATAACCACTATTTCAGAAGACCCTCGGACATCCGCTGGTTTTGGTTTGATTTTCCATCACGATGTGGCCCGCGTAGAAGCCAATTTCTGTATTCCATTAAGATTCAAGACCGGCGACGTTCCAAAACCTGGTTTCCAGATCGGATTAGGAATCAACTTCTTGTAATAAGAGAGCTCTATAGATCTGTGCACAAAACTAAAATAGGATGACGGCATCCAATACATTTCTTTTATTACTACAAATTACCAAACAAGTTTATGAGGATCCATAGTATCGTACTGTTCGATCCAAGCCTGCAGACAACAGGCTTTCTGCTAATGGTGCCCATTTCAATCCAGTAATCTCCGCACTGTTATCAGTGAATGTCACAAGAGGTGATCCATCCTTTGCCTTGAAGATTCTCACATCTGTTCCACCAACAGCAAGATATTGCGCATAGTAATCAAAAGCAAGAGAGTGCACCTTATAGCCCTCGTCCAATGTAAATGTCTTGGTGTTGCTTAGTTTTCGGAGATCCCAGATTTTAACAAGATTATCTTCGGATGCGGTGGCCAAAATATAACTGGGGTTTTTTGACATGAATAAACTCAACGAAAGAAATGGCCTGTAATTACTTACCCATTTTCGGAAAATGCAAGGGCATTAATCTTTCCAGCATGTTCACCAAATCTGGCAGCAACTTGTTGAGATTTTACATCCCAAATCTGCACGACAGAATCGCTTGTACCGGCACCCAAGATCATACCATCAGGATGGAACTCGAGGGCAGTATATCCTAATAAAGTATGGATGTTAAAGATCTATGATCACCTCGCTAATATACTGACCTGTTTGCGAGTCTGGGTCAACAGCTTCCACAATCGACTTTCCGTTTTCGAAGTCATACAACGACCATTTGCTATCCAAACCAGCACTAGCAAAGTAACTCTTGCTAGGATGAACCGAGAGACCAGTTACATCGGCCTTATGAGCAGCAATATTGTGACCAACTTTATAACCTAATAGCAAACAAAGTTCAGTTAGGTTTCTCCGTTTACAGATACTTTTACCTTTAGCACCACCAGGCACCCAAATGCGAACGTGCTTATCTGCACTTGCAGACAGTGCAATATCATCCTCGGCATCTTGACCTCTGAACTTGACAGCAGTTACCTTCTTGGTGTGACCTGTAAGATCTGCAACAACCTTGTCCTCCTCTTTATTGTAGACTTGCACATGCTTATCGTTTCCACCTGTCAGGATCAGTTTTCCCGATTGATCAACATCAACGGCTGTAATTCCAGGGGTACGAGAAGAGTGAAGGGATGGAATGGTCTTGGTCTGTGTGAAGGTTTTGACGGTGTCCACCGGTGTATGGTCAGTAGGGGGTTTTCTCTTGCGACGACCTTGTGAAAGGCTATACGTAAAATCATGTCAATAATCTGGGAAAATAAGGCAATGATAATGTGTACTATCTAACCTGGCACTAGTCTCATCAATCTTGGCAATCACATCTTCCGGTAATCCAGCATGATCAACTTCCATCGTTTCAGCTGCTTGTGCCTTGGCTGGTTCCGCAACAGTGGTACCCAAATGAGCTTGTACGTTTGCGAGCGCCCTAAAAACAAACAGATATCAGTACGATTAACGGGTGGCCCCAATTGCCACGTACTCTCTTGCAGCATCACGGTCTTTCTTAAGACGCGCAATGACACGTGTGGCTGCATCGTTTTGGTACAGTGCATGAGATAACTCTTGTCTCACTTGCTGGTACTGCTGCTTCAAGGTAAACGATTCTAACATCACGCTGTCCCATTCATTTTGTAGGGCAGACAGAATGGAGGGGACGGACGCCAATTTAGGTGGTCGTGGCTTTACAATTTGTGGATCTACAGTATATCGTTAAGCACAAGGCGTGATAAAAAATAAAAGTGATCTAATGAATTACGTACGCGCTTTCACTTCGATCAGATCATCAACTGTCATCTCTTCGCTTGTGATGGGATCTTTTCCATGATCGGCGATGTACTTCTCTATGAGTCTCTTCTCAAAGAGATTGCCGGACTTTGTAGACACCACAGGCACCTCGGGAGCCTCACCAGAGACTGTAATGCGAGTTAGAAAGATAAAGTCATCCGTTTGCGAGTACATACTTGCACAGAACATTTTTTGGTAAAGGCTTACACCAGATTTTCGCAAGCGCGCACCGATTGTGGTTGTCCAAACTTCCTGGGTTTGAATTTACGCGATGACGTCCGCTCTCGCAGTAGTCATCGTTTGTGTGCAGACGAACATATACGCGGTATGGAAAGCCGGTCTTTTACCATTCGTAAGTTCTAGACGTTATTATGGTTCTTTAGGGTATGTTTTATTAAAGAATACGATGGTTCCTTTTAATGTAACGTCTTTCCGGAAGTTGACTGCTCTTATGAAGGCATACTGCAGGCTTAAATATTTAATTGTCGTTGACAACAGACTAGGTTAGAATAACTACTCATATTCAAATTCATATTGCATAAGCATAAGCCAAGTTTTCTTAGTTATTTCAGTAATTCAAGACACAATAGAGGAAGATAACTACATCTACTGCGATTCGTTTCATAGTGCTTTAAGTGTTTGCTCAGCGTTGTCCACTTGAAATAGTAGACTAGCCCTCTTCTGCATCCCATCAGCATGTCATGCTCTTAACAGGAGACTTGTAATTCCTTTCTAGAGACAAAAGAAAACATAGTTCAGAATCTTACATTGTACCTCGCACTGTCCGCGTCTTTCCACACATAGTTACTAGTCAATCATAGTTTTGCATTGTAAACCACCTTTCTGCGCGTCCAAATGTCAATTGGCACAGGTTACTTGTTAAATATGCGATATCTAGTTATGAAATGGCGTGTATGGTGCATCCGATTGATAAACTTACTTCCGTCTTAAATTGGTAACCGAGCCCTCAAGTCATGAAGCTTAACTTGACAACATTTTTCAAATATGATGCGTCTATGCTAGAGGTACTCCAAACTCACCAGGTTAAAAGGCTTAAGAAATGTTATTTTTAATACAAAAATGAACAAGTCGAACTTACAATTTTTGTAGGTCTTATGGGTATTTAGGGATAGATTGTCAAAGAGCATAATGGGAAAAGTTTATTTCCATATGAGCAAAAATTTCTACAGTCATGGCTTTTCGGGGGCCTGCATTTCAAGAAGATCCATGAAGTTAGTACCTGTAGAATGCGAAAATATATAACCCATACCTCCCAACCAGTTACATATGTATAGGGCTTAACCTAAAAAAAAATTCAGACGCCACTGCAGGAGATTACATATATGGATTCCTTGCTAGAGGTGATCCTCGCTGGGCTTTTGAGGATGGACCTGCTATTTCGGACTTTGATCAGGCTGTAGGGATTATTATGGCGAGTCTGCAACACTGATACCCGAAAGTCAAAAGAACATGCAAAGGTTATCTGGTTCTTTAAGCAGGTACATTCCACTGCTGGCATACATACTAGCAAAACATGACTAAGAACACGAAGATGCTCAATAAAAGCAAAAAGCTTGAGAAAAACGGAATGCCCAAGAAATCTAAGATGTCGAAAAGGCTGAAGACCGTTTTAAGGATCTACTCCGATTCGTTTTCTTTGTCCCTGTCTCCATCCACTTATCTGGGTTTATCTGCGCTAACTCCAGGAAGCTTCGATGGTTAACCAACATCAGTGACTGGAAACATTATGATGTTCAACTTGTCCATTTCTATAAGCTTTTCTATTTCCATAACCTAGGATACGTCAAATAATTACTATGATTATCTTTAATTAAGATTCTATCGAGCATTTCGTTAGTCTGGAGTAACTGAAAAAATATTGGTATCAATAAACGAGTCGCTTGCAAAAACGTTATAGTGAGCGAGGGCTACAGGATTGACTTGGAATCTGCTCGAGCTCGGAAAGCGGGCTTTGCGGTCACCGACTTCTCCCTCGCGTGAAACGTTTATACCATGCCCGATTGATCCAGGTATCAGTCAGGTCTTTACCGCCTCCTGTGGTCACGGTTCCCAATCTCATAAAATAAGATGATGCTCCATCAATGACTACTAACGCGTACACTTCTTCTCGAAATAGACATGAAGAAAAGAAGAAGGAATGTATTACAGATATTGAGACCTCGTTGGAATCTGGAAAAACAGCGCATATCTAAGCCTATAACGACTATCTACAATGTACTTCCCATCACATGGACGCGCTTTTGCAGTTCTATGGTCAGCAAAGAGCTGAGCTCGATTTTGAGGATACCAAGTGGTGCAAAGCGCAAGGGAAGAGGTTGTCAATATTCTAGTACCAGAAGGCAAGAAGTACAACGGTAGTAAAAGGAAGCACAAGAGGCAAATCAAAATATCTAAACGAGCGAAAAAGAAAGATCATCACTTCTCCTGCAGCTTATGAGTTTCCACCCATAAGCACTCGCTAGCACTAAATGATTAACCTACTTCAACAGAGCTCTTCGTCCGAACGTATTTTCGGAGCCAAGCAGTGTGAGAAAATGACGTGCTCTTTGGCGGTGGAAGCCAGCAAAATTTCGCAATGAAGTCAAAAAAACTTGCACTTATCGTGTTTGGCGAACAAACGTTTTGTAATTTACGTAGCTACAAGGGGTACTGGAAAGGAGTCGTAGATATGTTGTGGAACTCATTGAAGAAAAAAAAAAAAGAGAAAAAGAGGAGAGCTACTGATACTACGCATAGATGAATTTCTTAGTTCTCAGATAAGTTTAACTAGAGGTATCGCTGCAGTTCGTTCAGTATTCTACAGGTTTGTTATGGACGTCATTAGAAGAAGCCTAGAGAAAGTCGTAACTGATGACAATATCCCTCACCATGATATCATGTCCTACAAAACATGTAAAAAATCATGGCAGCGAGATACGAATGCATCCAAGAAGCTGTTCTGAGTTGCCGACTCGATTTGGTGTGACCAAGATAGACCGTCAGAGTTTCAGCGCTCTCAGGCAAACACCGCTGCTGTGAATGTGCTTCCTCCCTTTGAGGAGCTTTGGGTTTTAACAGTATGCGTATTGGGCAGTGTACTAAACGAGGTATTTGTTTAGCAGTGTTGCGTTTTTGTAAGTGTCCGCATCGGTAAGCCTTTTATCCACCTTTTAATAAAGGACAACTCACTAGCTTAAACTATTTTGTGCGGTCTTCGAATACACCAGTAAATCTGGAGAAGAACAGCGTCACAGAGATTTGCCCCCGTCTCGCTGTTTCATTTCTTTTTGTTTCCGCGTTTCCGCATTTCCGCATTTCCCGTCTTCCTTCTTTTTCCCTTGCTTCTTGTTCCATGGCAACGACTTTCATTGGCGCTGTTGATCAAGGCACCACTTCTTCTCGTTTCCTTATCTTTGATAACAAGGGCCATCTGATCACGTTCCATCAAGAGGAGCTTCCGCAGAAATATCCTCGTCCGGGGTAAAAAAAAAAAAGAAAAAAAAAGAAAAGAATACCCGCTTAGCTGATAGGACCATTCTGATATTGATGTTGTCTATCCACGTTCTCTTTTCTCTGTTAGTTGGGTGGAGCATGACCCTTATGAAATCTTAGGCACGGTCACAACCTGCATAGAAAAGGCATTCAAACGATTTGAGTTGATGGGCTACGATGCCAAAGACATTAAAGGTAAACATCGAAGAAAAAAAAGAGATGGATAAGTCAATCAATTTCTTTATTTGTGTTTGTGTAGCCATTGGTATCACCAATCAACGTGAAACGACATTGATGTGGAACAAAGAGACGGGAGCGCCACTTCATAATGCGATTGTTTGGAGTGATGTCCGCACAGATGATTTGGTTCATCAATTGAATAAGCGTATCGATGTGGCCAAAGTACCCGAGAGATGTGGATTGGAGATCACCTCTTATTTCTCGGCTGTCAAGATTAAGTGGTTGCTGGAGAATGTCAAGGAGGTTAAAGAAGCAGTAAAGGCCGAGAAAGCAGCGTTTGGCACCGTGGATAGTTGGTTGCTGTATAACCTGTCGGGCCAGCGTGCGCATTTTACCGATGTGACAAACGCGAGCCGGACCTTGTTGATGAACCTCGACACATTGACATGGGACAAAGAGCTGCTAGAATTTTTTGACATTCCAGAGCATATCCTGCCTACACTTGCATCGTCATCCGAACAGTATGCCACAATGAGCTCGGACAGTCCCTTAGCTGGTGTGCCAATCACCAGCTGTATGGGTGACCAACAAGCAGCCCTTCTAGGCCAGAAATGCTTCGAAAAAGGAGAAGCCAAATGCACTTTTGGTACCGGCGCCTTCATGCTCTTCAACACCGGTACTGAATCTGTCGTGTCCAAGCATGGACTGATTCGTACTGTTGCCTTCAAACTGGGCAAGAAACCCGCCAATTACGCTCTTGAAGGATCTATTGCCGTGGCTGGCTCTGCTCTACGTTGGTTGCGTGATAATCTTCGATTGATCAATACCATGGAAGAAGTTAGTGAATTGGGTAAGCTTCCTAGAAGATGATACATAGCGTTTCTCTCTTTTTGTTTCCGATCTTGGGAGCTCAATAACTTTCTCTCTGTCTCTCTACGTGTGTGTGGGTTGGTGCTTTAGCGTCGCATGTGCAGGACACGGGTGGCGTCTACTTTGTTACAGCTTTCTCTGGGTTATTCGCACCTTATTGGCGCGATGATGCACGCGGCACGATGATCGGCTTAACGAGTTACACAACCAAATACCATCTAGCACGCGCAACGTTGGAAAGCATGTCGTTCCAATCCCGGGCAATTTTGGAGAGTATGAATCAAGATGCAACGGTTCCTCTCAAAGTGCTGAAGGTTGACGGTGGCGTGTCCAATTCAGATGTGGCTATGCAGATTCAGGCAGATACACTTGGAATCGAGGTTCATCGCCCAGCAATGCGTGAGACAACTGCTTTAGGCGTGGCGATTGCTGCTGGTTTGGCTGTGGGGGTCTGGAAAGATATTCATGAACTGGATGAAGTCAACAAGAAGGACGTGTCTGTTTTTGTGCCAAAGTTAGACAAGGACGCCAGAGACGACAAATATGTAACCTGGAAAAAAGCGGTCCAGGCATCACTTAACTGGACAGGTGTAGAATACTAATTTAATTTGTTTGTTTGTTTGTTATATAATGATATAATTGTTTTGCCATTCCAGTGTACCCGTGCGTATACCTCATTAAGGGCCTTCCAAGATATGCCTAGATATGTGCAATAAAAGATAATCAATAACCATGGATACATTACATTGCACTTGTTTGTAAAGGTCATATCTTCCATTTAGCACGTTATGACACAAAAATTATTAGTTGATAACGTCAAAGCGCCCAATTGAAACAGAAAGGGTATCATTCCAGGTCGTTATATATCTCCGCAGAATATAGACGCGTTTTCTGTTTCGAAGAAACTGATGCGGCGTGCTATGACAAACAATACAATAGAACGCATATTCTCGCATACGAAAAGATAAAGCGAATCGGCTTGTTGGCAACCTGAAACCTGATACACATCACTTCGGCATAGCTTGTCGTTTAGCTAATCCGCTTACCGTTTACCTATGGAAAAAGAGTTACCAGCAATACCTTCAGAATAGCCAACAATGCCTGATGTAACAAACAAGTTCTCCTAGGTATTGTGGCTACGGAGAAGACTTGGCTGTGGTTATCCCTGTTTAGACAGAGTCAAACATTCTACAATCTTCGGTTGGACAGGTCATGCTGTATCTCAATTTATTCTGGTCATTTAATTCATCCACTTGCTTGAGCTAGACAGTTACACAGCATTACACATCCCAGACGTTATACTGCTACTATGATTGAAACCAAGGATGCAGCTATCATCTCATTCTGTATTTGTACCTTGGCTTATCCAAGCAGTAATAACTTACTTTTGCAACTTATATGCATTCACTAATGACAATGAGTATAGCTGTGGGCGCAGCACCCTGGGTGATACTGGTTCAGAAGTTTCCCATTTTAGAAGAACAATAACTATGATGTATGCGTGCGTTCTGTCTACTTCGAGCCTAAATGGTTAGGATCATAAGTATTGAGTATCATTGCCATAATAGTTTAAGTGAGAAAAACCACGTGCTGGAAAAGGAAGCTTTTCGTTCACTTTTCCATACAAACCACATAAGATAGATCCTTCGATCCCAATAAACTGACGTTTCTGTCAAGTTTTGTTATAAGTTACAAAGCGTTTGGCAGTTTATTGTAATGATATGCATGATATAAAAAAGGGAGAGTCCGTACTACATTTCTCTTTCCCATCGAATTTCCTTTGTAATCTTGGCCTTTTCCACTATACATTTGCCTTCCTTGTACTTCTGTGGTTCAGCAAACGCCCGTATATATTTCCAGCCGACCTTGGATTGACAGATCTTACAATAAATATCCGCAACCGTATGCATCCCTGTCATTAACATCCGTTCTTCCTTGGTGCCGATAGTAACATTGACAACTTGGTCAACAAGGTACGCCGGTCCATGCTAACCTCTCCACTATTTAGGACACTGTTCTTGTGCATCCTTTTTCTTTTACCTGTCCTTGGAAAGACTTTGAGAGTATACTAGAATGACGAAGCAAATGGCAGTGGCAGGTGCTGCAGGAATAGATCCGACCGTCAACAAGGTAAGTTTGATGCTTCTTGCCCATGACAATGTTCGAGTTTCAACCTCAACCAGCAGATACTAATGTTTTGGTGAACACAGACAATGAGGTTGAGATCGCGTGTCTAAGAATGATGCCACAATGGGGTGGACATCAGAACAAGTCTATTTTCGGAGAGGAGGGCGGAACTGTCCTTATTATATACCCTCCTAAGCATCATGCGTCCGTTCCGGTCACACGCTTCCAAATTCTTAACCAACTTCAGAGGTATGTTAACCGGTTTAACACCAGCAAGTCTAACTGCTGATAGCTTCTTCTTTTTCTCTCTTTTCTTTCTTTTATGCTTTCAATGATTTGTTCGTTTATTCTTTAAACGAGGGGAAACAAAGAACGGAGGGAATAAGGGGAATGACTCTATAGAATAGGACAAATGACTTGGTTCATGTGTCTACTATAGCTCCGTGATAGCACTAACGAATTTCGCAACCTTGTCTTTATCTTGACGCGCCATTTCGATAAGCATCAATAACTTTTTGATACCGATTGCCAATTTATGCTCCATTCCACCTTCCGACAAGATAGATAAGGTCCGTTCACGTTCATGCTCATGGAATAACCCAATTTCCTGCACGTTCAAAAACACACCCGTTAACAAAAGACCTAACCTGAAGTATCTTTTAGCAAACAAACCTGAAGGACAATATCAATCCCTTCCAGTGTGGTAATTGTAGGAACGTATATCTCAGTATCAAAACCATCTGTCATATCCATTTGCTCAAGAATTTGCCGTTGTGTGGTCGTAGCCAGAATAAGAAGTCGTCGATCCTAAATCGAGAAGAGCCGGTTTAGCATGTCTAAACGAGAAATCACTATCTCTTTACCTTTGGAGGTTTCTTCTTAAGAAGGACAAGCAGTGCTTGCAAGACGGCATTGGAAAAGCGGGGACCGATAGGTACCCAATCTACATGACGTTCAATACTCAAGATTTCCTTTTTCCAATTGACTTGCCTAAAAGTCGTTCCAAATTATCAATCACAACAACACTGAGTGGTGATTTGTAGGAATCATTGAAAACCTATGGATTGTTCTTAGAAACGCTTGAATTCTTCTTTCATTTTGCTTTACCTTGTTAATCTCGGCAATCTTTTGATTCTCCGTCATGCCGACCATGGTTTCCGGAGATATTAACTTAATAAATGGGAATTCGCTTTCCATAGCAATGGTTGCTGCTAGCGCGGTCTTACCACTACCAGCAGGGCCATGAAGTAAGATGCTGACCAAAGGAGTGCGGGCAGACTGTCGCACCTGATCCACATAGAGTTTTCCATCGATCAAAATTTGCTACACAAAATGTCGTAAAGATTTGACATGCATTTCATCGCACTAAACATACCTCAACATGGGGAGAAAATGGAATGATGTTATTCTGCACACACTGCTTCAGTTCGATTTTGGATACACCGAATGCTGGAGGAACTTCCTCCAGTGCTGCCATAAAGTCGTCCATGTTGACCCTCATGGTGTCCATATCAGGTGCAACACCGGCCACGGTACCGACCTTAGCCAAACGTCCCCGTGGTCAGCTTCATTTGCATCATGTTACAGATTTCAATATACCTTAATATGTCGACTGAAAGCATACGATGATGCAGCTTTGACCACACCTGCAATTTCAGCACCACTGTAATTCTTTGTAAGTTCTGATAACTCTTCCAAAGACACACTAGGATCCAAGATATTGTTGTCTTTCATCTATTTTTTCTCTTTGCCTGTTAGTCAAAGCTTCCTCACTATTTCTTGCTCTGCTGACCTTTGAAGTGTGGATTTTCAAGATCTGAGTGCGACCTTTCAAATCCGGCAGTCCCACTTCCATATGAACTTCCAATCGGCCTTTAGTTGGAAAGATTAGCACATGCTCGAATGGCCTGTCTCTGTTAAACTGTACCTGGACGCAGTAATGCTTCATCGATCATATCTTTACGGTTGGTCATACCGATAATCAAAATATTGTTAAGTTGTTCCACACCATCCATCTAGTGACAAATTGTGGATATGGGTACATCAACCGGAAAATCAAACATTGCCGCCTTACCTTAGCAAGAAGCTGGTTTACGACGGAGTCGCCCACACCAGTACTGTCACCTCGGCTTCCACGCTGTTTACAGATTGCATCCAATTCGTCAAAGATGATGATATGGAGGCCTGAATCTTCGCCCTTGGATTTATATTCTGCTTCTGCATCGGCAAACAATTTGCGCACGTTCTCTTCACTCTGACCAACAAATTTACTGAGAACCTCTGGTCCGCTTACGATCTTGGGATCCCGAGCATTCAGCATCTTTCCGATCTGGCGTGCCATTAAGGTCTTACCGGTACCTGGAGGACCGTAGAGTAAGATACCTTTTACGTGCTGCACGCCAAGTTTCTCAACAATGGCAGGCGGAAAGATACGTGAAGCAAAAGCACGTCTGAAAATAGCACTGAACTCCGCTTCAAGACCACCAATACCAAGGTCTTCGAACTTGAAGTCGGCTTTGATCAATGCCTCGGGTTGTGTCCTGCCAGACAACGTTCATTGGTGAAATTCAGTCGCACAGCATCTGAGGCTTACCTTTTGGATCCTTTTAGCCGAATGTTGGATTCAGAAGCGTTGGTGAAGATGACCGTTGTTTGATGCATGAGAACACCTCGCGATGCGCGATTTGCCATGCTTTCAGCACGCGCATCGATTTCTCCCTTAGCTCCGGCCTTCAGCGTCTCGAGTTCCACTACCTCCAAATCAGACACGGTGCAAATCAAGTTGATGCCCTGGTACTCAAATACCAGCATCTGGCCTTTGGAAAATATTTGATTGTGGTACATCTATGCTCGTACTTTAGCATGAGCTGTCACCAGAAGCCTTTTTTTTGTTTCCTCTTTACCAATGAAAATGCCTTGGCCATTTCTTCTGTGTCAAAATCATCCTTGATCACCATGTTCTTCCGGTGGAACGAAACCTCCAACTTCAAAGTGGCAAGGTATATGTCGGCACCATCCGAAAATGGGTCGAAAGGCTCGACAACAACTTCTTGGTTTAATGAGAACTGAGCCCAACGGCGCTGCATTTGACTTGTTCCAATATATCCTTTCTGCATGGTATTATCAGATCTATTGTTCGTCGCGTTGCATTAGTAAATACAGGATTGGCATTCATTGTCTTGCCTGATGGTGAAGACGAATTCGCCATTGACAATAACGTAGTGGTCGCGGGGATCAAACTGTCCTGGAGCCACCGAAGCGAAGTTCGAAAGAGCGTGGGCATCTGTAGGACACTTGATCACCCTGAACAGTTGTTCTTCTCGACGTTGTCTAGGAGCAGGGGATGCGCGCCCGCTGTGAGGCGCTCGAATAGGGTAGCGATCATCCATGACGAAGTTGGAAAAGGAACAGAAGGGCTGGATTTCCGCACCCATCTTCCGGTTTCATATCCCGACCTGGTACTTTCCATTTTCGGCTCCTCTTCCCAATCAAATGCTCACATTTGTCAGGTCCAACCAGAACTATTATATAGGATAGACTTGCCCTGCTAAATATGTATCTCGCATCAATTAGATAAAAACATATGCGCTGTGTTTAACATGTGTAATGATTACAAACACGTCCCTTTTATCTTTGGTTTGAAAACGATGCTGTCCTCCTTCCATACAAGATCCATTTACATAAAAGGGCTATCGTTTTTTATTCACATGTACTAAACACAGTTGATTCATATGAAATCTTATCTTATATTGATCTTGTCATTGCAGGCATTATTTACTAAACAGTTATCAATTTAATACCGATGGCTGTGATTTCTTGATTCCAATTATCCGAACTATCGATGGGATAATGAATCAGACCAAAGATAATCAAGGCTATCATGTATATCAAAGTTAGGGATTATATTAAGTATCCAAATCGATAGGTTCCAACCTTTTTTTTTTTTTTTACTTTTACATGATTGTCACATGTATTTCTTGGAAAGTATTTACTGCCTGGGCATCAGATCAGCGGTGGTTTGCATCAGCAATCTTAATTGCTTCATATTGGTTGGATCCGTCGAAATCGGCAATTTGGTGAACTTCTTTGCCAATTCAAACAGCTGCTCAAACGTTAACTCTTCGTCTTCACTCCATAAAGGTTGAATAGGTTGTCCATTAGCAAACCTTTCAGACAAGTCAAGAGCTATTGGAAATCAATATCAGAAAATGTCCCGTCAATATGAATCAAGGGGATTAAAACAAACAAACCTCTCCTCACAAGCTCCGTTGATAGACCAGCAATACTCGCACACCATGCTCCAAAGGAAGCATTGAGACCAGTGCCAGGTATAATACGATATAAGAAGACCATTTCTTCGGTCGCCCCTTCATTGCACAGCATGCTTGTTTCAGATGCTTGTTTGTCAGATAGATGCGCGAGTTGGCGATGAATATGTTGACTGAAGATCTCCGTTGTACACAAACTAACTGGGTACTCGCTGCTAACTATGTTCTTGGTAATCATATCTTGTGTACATTGTCCCTTTAGAAAAGAAACGTAGCAAAATCGTTGGTTCGTTCTTACCATGGAAGTGGGAACTGAAGATAGCTCTGGGGCATTGTGATCCAAGAGAGAGTAAATAGTTTACCACACCATAAAGTAGTCCGGCACCGTCCGCACTATCCGTCCCCTACATGAACAAGCTCAACTATAATCGTTTCTTTAATGTCCAAAGTTCATTTACCTTTCCAAATTCGTCTACTATGATCATGCTTCTTTCCGTAGCATACGTAATAGCATGCAATAATTGCTGAAGATCGAAGGCAAACGCGCTTGTTACCTACATCGGAAGGCATTATTTTGATGCTCCAAGACAGCACTGTTGCTTACCGCGGAAACTGTGTCCACAGTTTCGGCGTGAACGAACATTTTATCAGTAATTCCAATGACTGCTTCGCTGGCCGGAACAAAGCTATATTAGGAGGTCAAAAGGTTGGAGACATCTGTACGGTTGCCATTACTTACCTTCCGATATGGGCCATATAGGTGACTAAAGCAATCTGAAATGCATGTGTCAACCTCTCTTTGCGTCCATGCACTATTACCTGCTTCAAGTAAACGCTTTTGCCCGAGCAGTTGGCGCCGCTCAATAACATGATGCTGTTGAACCTGTCTTCACTAGGCAAGTTGTCTCCGGCCCGCCCTTGCTCTGAAGAAGAGCACGCGCTTTTGTCTAACTCAATTCCTAGTCCTCCAACTAAATGTGTGTCGTTTGGAACAAACACATCAACGTTGAGTTCATAAATGGGATGCCTGGGAGCACCATTATTATGGAATTAATCAGCGCGAAGAACTTCGGAAGCTAAGGTGCCGACTTGCCTTCCTTTCACAATATGTAGGACGTTATTTGCCGTCATCTTTGGCTTCACATAATGACACTGTTTTGCTACTACAGCAAGAGAAATGAGACTTTGAAGCAGTAGTCAGAAAAGGGAATGTTGTATATCTCTTTTTACCTATCCAATTCCGCGAATACGTCTGCCGCGTTTAGTAAAGCCTGCTTATACGTTAGTGTTCGTTCAGCTAAGCCTTGAAGTAATTCGACTTCTTTATCTGTTACGTGGACGCATAATTTAACTATGATATTGACTTCGGTTTGTCAGCTCAATAATAGCGTACCCACAATCAATACATGGATATCACCCATGGTTTCGTCCAGCTCTTTTAATAGTTAGCCAACTAGTCATTGCACACTCAATGATTCAACTCCGACACCTCACCTTTAGTTTGATCGTTCTTGAAGTAGACGTACTCAGCCGTTGTAAACTATGCTTTGACATAAGCATATCGGTCTTTCGTTGTCAAACCGCACATTACCTGCAACTTAAAATGGGAAAACAACTGAACACTTTCTATAACCGCCTTTCCCACGTTTCGCGGCAATGCTAACAAATAACCCAGCTGAGGGAAATAGACAACATTCAAAGCGGCAGCCGCTTCACTTTGCATCCCTGATGCTATTTCCTGAGCGACTTCAAACTAAAACAAAAGCGTGAGTATGTTTTACACAAGATATTCGAGGAACCATACGAGGAAAGGGTCAAGACTGTCGTATCTCTCTTTCAGCTTATCCAATTTCTAGCCTTTTTTTAGTGGTCATACGCAATTGACCTAATTCACCTCATCTACTTTCTTTTTCACCACTGTACGGTCTTCTTCATGACTCCGTTCAAAGTCTATCTGTAAGAAAATTTCACAAAGAGATCGGAATCAAAAGGATACCTCATACATTTACAATGCTTTTAACTGTTACCATATCATTGATGTCTGATCCCAACTTCTTAAGGGTCTGCACATCTATTGTGCGTTGAATCTGCGAGAAGATATGTCAGACAGTTGAAGGTAGCCAGTCAGCATGTACTTTATGAACAATAGGCACATCCAACTTATTGTATGACCGAAACGATTCATACAACTTAATTCCATAGTAGACAAACTAATAAATGATTGATATTACAGTTTGACAACGTGCAAAGTCCGTTACCTGCAGTAGCTGTTGCCATTCAACTGCCGAACATTGATACTCTCTCACTTTGCTGAGAATGCGTGGGATATTGCGCATTTGTTTTAAATATCCGCACACCTCTCGTATCATCGATCCTTTATCGGTTTGGATAAAAAAAGAAATGGATGCATGTCGTTCATGAATAACACGAGTGTCCAACGTGGGCTGCGAAACCCATTCCTTAAGTAATCGCTTCCCTGCTGGACTGACTGCGCGGTTGAGAACTCCTTCCAGTTTTCATAACAGTAGTAGTAGTTATCAGTATATCATATGCTATATAATTTAGATCATTTTAGGTACCTACCAAAGAGTGATGATCTTTCCTTTGACTTGTTTAGTGGCACATTAGAATGGACCTCATTGTCGAAGATGTTAAGAGACCTATGTAAATACCGGATTGTATGAGCAACGCATAGAGGGTATCATTCAATTAAAAGTACCGGATAGCATAGGCCGAGATTTGCATGCAATGAATGCTACACATAATGCAAGCGGCTTTATATACAAGAGAAATGTCTTTTTTCTATTCTTTATACCTGGAAACCATTCGTAGCCGTAGATTTCCAATGATACTAGTGATCCCGTTAGGTGAAGATACATTGCCAGTATCATCCAACTGCTGAAGGTATGTAAAAAGAACACCGGCACAGCTAATCTGAAATCGTTACCGTCAGAATACCAGTTGGTTTTGCCTGTAGCCAGTCTGTATTGTGTTACCGCAATACTGCTGTCCATATCAATAAGGCATGCTAGCTGTAAGTAGGCTTGCTGTCTCTGATCATCGAGCCGAGCAGGCAGTTGATATTCATCGCTGGGACGATCAACCAGTTCGTCTTCTCTTCTTTCCTCGCTCAGCCTGCTTTTGTTCATTTCATCTATGCGCCATTCCAGCAGAATGTCTTTGCCCCTGGTATATGCAAATCCTTTCTTGGGGACACGATGGGTTTTAATGAGCGGGTCTACATAAGAATGGCGTAAGTTCCGTTAGATAGACATGTTTTTATCTGTCAACCATATGCATGCAAAATCTCGACAAGTTCGTCTTCCATGTCAAAAGCAATAATCATGGTACGAGGGGATATTTGAGCTATCACTTCACAAATTAACAATCAGTTCAAAGCTCTTTGACATAAGCACAAGCTCAATATGTTTCCAAAACGCACACTGGGAAGCACGAGTGAAAGGCGATTGATCCTTCAAATCTTCCATTAAGCAAAGCTCGTGGACTGGATGTGAATAATAGGCACATCCTATCTTTCCGCCTCGCCAGTGAATGCACATGATAGGGTCAATGGATCCTTCTTCAGCATCAGTCTTCAAATAAAACAAGCGTTAAGATAGATCCATAACATTATCGAGTTTTGACTGTACCATGTCTCGGTTTACAGAATGTATGTCTTGATTTTGTATGTTCTTTGTAGTACACGGTTCCCTTTGCTGTTGGCTTTGCATAGTACTTCCTTCATGTGTACAATGCCGTCCCGTAAAATAGGGGCTAATTTTAGAAGCTTTAGATCTTGCGGATATTGTAGTCATTGACGAAAGACAACAATAAAGAAACGAAAAAGGCTAAAGGAGCTGTCGTTGTCGATGCATAAAATGCATCGGCCAAAAAAGGTGACGTGACTTTTATGCTTTCATCACCATTTTAGTATGCTTTAGAGCTACTGCAAACGGGATACAGTCATAATGTTGAAATAATCATTGGAAGGTGGCAGGCAATCCTTTAAATGGTACACGTATATCTTCTACAAAGCTTTCTAAATGCCCAAACCAATTTAAGGCGCCACCCAAATTTTGGCTACAACGTGTTGCTCGCGATTGGCTATTCATGGCAGATTGCAAACGCAATGCGGAGCTGCTACTTTTACATGTGTGCAACCATCATTGGGATTGATCGACGTTGTGCTCTCAGCATATGCGTTGTCACCGTTAGAAGCTCTCTTTTACCCTACACAAAGTTAGCTAAACCGGTATACGACGTAGCTTTTCGTAGTTTGAGAAAGAATAAATATCATCTCACTGATGGAAAACGAAATCCACTACTGAGATAATTTAAAGGAGCACGACTTTTTGCTAACTAAATATGTTTACTGCGATTCTTCCTTCGGGAATCGCACTGACAATAATTAGACGTGATGTGCTTCAAAACCTACTACCTATGCTATATTGAAAAAGGGCGACAGTAGGGATATCTGTTACAGGAAGGAAGGTAAACCTTTGTGCCTGTAAAAGAAGATATAGGAGTCTCCAAGACGCCAAAGTAACGTCGTTTCTGCCGCATGGTTAGGACGTCACGATGAGACTCCTAGTACAAATAACAGTCCCCTTTATGGAAACGGCTACGCATCTTCGTGTTCTCTCTGGTTTCATTACTCTTACAACCATGCTTAAATTGTATAACAGCACTAGTACAGCGATGGAAGTCGTGGAGCAGTTGAGAGTCTTGGAGTTTTCTGATGCAAGCAACGGTCATCATAGAGCAGACAGACCAACTACTTATGCACGCTGTAACCAAATGTCATGTTCTGGTGGAAAAGCAACCGCATCATCGATTGCAAACCAGCATACTCACGGATCTCGTCGGCGCCATTCTATTCATACCGAAACTCCCACGCGAAGTTATAGGGAGCGATTGCCATCGACTCGTCGACGGCAGCGAAGGCTATCGAACGAACAACGGGTACACAGGCGTCAACGATATGTGTTAGTTACTGGAGGTGCCGGATATATCGGTAGCCATACCGTTTTAGAACTGCTGGAAGCGGGCTACGTGACGGTGGTGATGGATAA
>JNDP01001304.1:0-345838 GCA_000696975.1 Apophysomyces trapeziformis B9324
GTGCGTAGAGAACTTGAGTGTCGATTTTGTCACTTCGAGACAACCGCTTAACAGGGGCGTAACATATCTGGTTCTGGAAGAGATTCACAGCTATTTTCCTCGCCTAAACTATTTCAAAGTTCGGTATCTCCGGGTATACGGTGAGATGCCACAGCCTGTAGTACCTTGCCATACAGTGCGCAAATTTTCGGTGCTTGCACGGCAAAACTCTGAGTGGGGAGATTATTTTGCTCGAAAATATCCTAAGCTCGAAGAGCTTGAGTTACGCGGCAGTCAAGCTGAAAACAGTAGCATGGAGAGAGAAGCGAAACAACTTGTAAGTTCATGCTATCATCTCCAACGCCTGGATATGATTAACGATAAGGTTTACTACAGGCTTATCGATATATTGCTGGAAATTGGAGCACCATTGAGAGGGCTCTGTGTTTACCCTACGGACACTCCTTGGTTTACGGGAAGAATTTACAGCCTTCATCAAACACTTAAGAACGTCAATCTCTATGGTAAACTGGAAATACCGGTTGTTGAAGTCTTGGCGCACTTAAAAGTCTGTCGCTCTTTGACAACGCTTGCAATGGATTATATATGTTCTCGTTTGGAAGTGGATCTTATCTTGACTGAGATTAAAAGCCTTCAACACCTGTCCTTGACCACGGACAACATCGGATTAAAAAACAATAACAAAAGTCGAACGGCTATCCAATCTAAATTAAAATACCTCGGGCTATTCGCAAATGACATTGAAGACGAAGTCTATCCCTACTTATCATCTCACTGCCCACGTCTTACTTCACTTGAATGCAGTTATCACCATGCCAGCTACCGTTTGACCACCATTTATTACCTCAATCCAGGTTTGAAGTCACTTGCTGTGTGCTGTCGCTTCCATACCGTCTTCAGGCTAACGCAAATGAACGAAGCAGAGCGTATCCAGTTGCGGGATGAAGGCTATTCCAAGTTAAACGAACTGTCGGAGACGAAAGGTTACACTCAATGGTTCGGACCTTCTCTTATAGGAGTACTGCGTCTAATACATCCGGCAGATGCTGAAGAGCACCTTACTGAACTAATCTACCGACCCGATGGCATTTACAGAAAAAAATACTACGAAGTGACGGTGGAAGAAACTTCTGGACAAGAGCGAGCGGAAGTCTTTGATTCTCACCTTACTCCTTCCCGTATCATACTGATTCGATGTCATTACCTGGATGATATCAAACTAAATGGCGTGCGTATTTCTATAGTAACTTAATTATCCTTGGATAGACTTTGTAACAGGTATTACAAAGGCATATACTGCTTTCTCAAACTGGTCTTACAATAAGCGTGCTAAATAATGAAATCACTATCATCACTGCTGAGGACAAAGTAACTGTTTCACTCAGTAAAACAATACACATGATCACAAACTTATCATACAGTTTAGGGGTTTCCTTCAAGAGAAATTCTTTCAATGATACTGCATGTTTGGTCTGAAAAAGTTGCAGCCTATATTATCGATGAATATCGTAAAAGTCTACTTTGAAAACCTGCCGTTAATAATTTATGGACAATTGAATTTTTAAGAGTCTAAACGTTGCGTGCTTCATACCTGAAGTCACTGTTCAATACCATATCTACTTTGTGTCAACTGAGCCTTCACTTTTTAAGGCAGTTATCCACGTAAAGACGATCGATTCATAGAAATTTTCAGGGTAAGCTTGTGAAGATGGGCTGCAAATCAAGACGTCTAACAAGCAAAATGTTAGCATATTTTGGCGTTGATCAAAGTTGTGAGGTTTGTTTTGCTTAATATGCAGCAAGTAATTACATTGTATGTCGATATCTTTTTTCTTGGTCAATTAATTTTACCTTGCTAAAGAATATTCATTTTTCTCTATTATCTCTTTATATGACTACTGTTATTCTAGTCATCAACTAAAGCGATCAGCGTGCAGATCGCTAAAGGGTCTTTATTGATCCACAAATAATTTTGGGGTTTATAGAGGAGGAACTAGTAAGGAGAAACGGACCGACGCCATTGTGCTTTAGGGGACTTTATGATGAGTCTAAACTTACCCCACAGAGAGGTAGGTAAGGGTTGAGTCACGAAAATGGAAAAGCAAGCTAAAATTCATTGAAGCAGTAGCCGATCACAGCCTGACGCTAATCCTTTTAATTTTAGTCATTATTGACAAAGACAAAAAGGGCATTTGTTCTCTATCCACTGCGATATGTATCAAATAATGCATAGTCGCCTGCACAATCTCCCTTTTTGCTTCCAAGAAGATACAGGTGGCAAACCATCTGCGGCTATTTTTCTTCATTATAGAACGCTACATATTTACATAAGACCCATAACAATAATAAGATGGCTACGTTGACCAACCAACAGCCGTCGTTACCATAGCATAACACTTGGCTGGTTCGGTAAATAAATGAATGCGCAGATATGGCGATAGTTAGCATGAGCGTTGGCAAGCTCACTAAACATGACAACGGTCCTAGCATAAGTGCAGTCATGTTTAGTTGGAAACATTGCTTTTATCGACCCGAACAAGGCGATATAGTAAGATGCTATATGTTGTTTCTGCGAATAATATCCAGAAACCATAACATAAGCACGCTCGAAAACAAATAAAATAGATATACTTCGGTATAAACATTTCATAAATTAGCTATCAGGTTGTTTATTAGCAAGTTCGATCGTTTTGTTGCATTTCTGTCTTGGCAAACTGGGGTTGGCTTGAGATCCGAGGTAAACCATTCCGTTGTTCACATGTGAGAGGTCATTTTGAGATTTTAAAGTCAGTAGCGCATTGTTGCTTGATGGCAGAAACACCATGAAGCTGAAATGTACGCTGGAATCACACTACCATGTGCCAAATCCTATACTGTCACTCTTAATGGGAAGACTCCCACAAGTATCTAGCTCTAATGAAGACATCAGCTCGAAATCAGATATCAAGGACGACCAAGGCAAGTGGATCGGTCGCGTTATTCAAATGAGGTTTCTTGCAAAAGGTCCTGACATTTCAAAGAACAAGTTGATTCCTGGGCAAAAGTACCGAGCTGGAACGAGGACGAAGTATACTACGTCAGGAAAAGAATAATAAGAAATTGATATTTTTTTTTGGCGTTGTCTAGACGGCAAGGCCTGGTACTAGTCATAGTGACCGAACAGTTACCTCCTCGCCACCTCTTCCGTCTTTAAATGAACCCTATCTTGTATCTGCCTCGGCATCTGGAAGATATTTGGTATTGGCTCGCAAGAACAAGTTTTTTTTGCTACAGCTCAACGAAAAAGAAGGGGAATATATCGCAGTTAGTCAGGGTTCGGGATGTGCAACACCAGAGTACGTAAGGAAAATATGGAAAACAGCCTAAGTTCAGACAATGCTGCTAGTGAAACCATCACCGCTATTTTATGTCTGCCGCTTTGTGCGTCGTCACGTAGAAGGTAACAAGCACTAGCAGAGGACGTTCAAAGATGCATATTATCTGATACGGCGTTGCTTAGCGAGATATTCGTCATGGTCGGGTATAGTACTGGGTGGATCAGAATATTTTCAGAGGTAATATATGGCTATATGTTTAAAGGGAGAAGCGCGAATAGAAAGAGAGGTTAACGGCAAAATGATTGTATTGAATGAGCGTATATATGAAGTGTATATTTGCCTGATGCAAAAGCTGTTTTAACGCAATTCTGGTTTAGAAAGGTGTGCTTGTTACGGCCCAGTTGTTGGAGCAGGCTGCCATTCTTTCTATCAAGTTAAGGACGCCACCATCTGTTCTTAAGATATCTTCACGGATACGCACAAACGAAGATGAGGAGATTACCGTCCTATTTCATGGAAATAAGGTCATTAGTATCGTGGGGCAGGATCTTTGGACCATCCTGAAAGCATGCGATGACAAACGACAATCCTCTCCGTCTGGTCTTCAAGTTAGTTTTAAGTACAAAAAATGGGAATTTTCCCAACAAGAAAAGGTTCTTGATGCAGTCAGCTTAGGTAAAACATAAGGAAGAGGTCAATTTTGCTAAAGATTATTTGATGCTCACATTTACCTTCTGACGAAAAAAAAAGGGCCATCTCCTGAGCAAGAGCGGATAGGAATCTTGAATGATTGTTCGACTATTTCGACGCACGCGTTTCCTACCATGGCCACTTCACGTTACATTGCAGTCGGCACTAGCCCCATGCTTTGCTATTATTCCACTAGCGACGACAGCCGTCTATTAGTATCTGCGGTTTCGATGGCGGGGTATGTCATGGCACGTTTAGCGACACCGATGTTTGTCCGCGCAAAGGCCGCCACCGCGTGGTTAACAGGGTCCAATTCGCCTTCATCCCGACCGACGTCGCCTGTACCTTACGCACCCGATCTGTTAAACCCCCCAAGTCAGATAGAAGCTGCTACACCCATCCCTGCTGTGCTACAAACAAGTGACCCAGGACGACGAATTATGCATATTTCGTTGTGTCCTCCAGCCGTCAGTGCCCAGAGACATACCCTCGCAGCGACGAGCGATGCTCTGGGTCGTGTGATCTTATGGGACGTACTCGAAGGAGAAATGGTGCGAATGTGGAAAGGTGTACGAGACGCCGTGTGTGGTTGGGTGGAAGTCATGGATCGAGGCCGAATATTACTTTTTCTCGTGATCTATGCTGCACGACGGGGCGTCCTTAAAGTTTTCCAGATGAGGCATGGACATCAAGTGGGGACATTCCCTTTAGGCACAGGCTGGCAGCTCGTTCCATGTGGAAGAGAGCCTCTGGGTAGCTCAATGGTTAGCATTAAGTGCCGAAAAATGGCTATGAAAGAGGGATATAACGAATGCGGCGACTTAGCAAAATGTTTACTTATTGGACCCGGGGGTGAAGTTCTCAACGTAGCCATAAAGATTCAGGATAGCTAAAAGTAGTTGCTATATTTGTTTTACTGGAAAGCGATAAGCTATACAAATATATGTCTTAATGTTGAAGATACAGCAAAATAAAGGAAAAAGTCAAAACTTTTGGTACAAACGCATAAGACGCGTCGTGCCCTATGTAAACACTATTTTCAGTGTCGAATCATAGTGCTGTTTTGTGCTATTACGTGTACTTATTCTTAATGGTCGTGTGAACGCCGCCGGGCATACTCTATATGTCCATATTTTGTTACTCAGATAGTTATAACTCATTCGGTATCTACGGCTATGAAACATATTGATCTGAGAAGGAACTTTGAACGCCTACTAGGAAGCACAAAAAAACAGAGCCACGCCGATGACAATAATAATACGCAAAAATAATATTGATAAGTGAGGCGTATATGCTGACGCCATGTAACACTGAACTATCAATCTTTTGCAAGATCATGGTTTTACGATCGCCAATGCAACAGGAATAAGGCAATACCCAGTAGGACACATGGGAGGCACAGGATCCAGATGGAACTCTTTTTTTTTAGTTCTTCAATAGAACAACCTTATACGCCAAACGAGTAATACAACGGAGAATGAGATACCTTTCTTACCAAACTTCCAAAAACATTGCATAGATCCCGACTAGATAGGCATGTAAAGCGCAACTGTTAAGGTTTGCTTACATTCCGATCCTTTTTTAGCTGTTGTCTATCATCCGTATGTACACGTTAGTAAAATGCTTCTACTCATTGCTTGTACAGCTTGCTTGTCTTTGGTCTGGCCCTCAGATAAAAAAAGAAAAGGCTCCTAGTTCTAGTCGTTCCCATTGCTGTTGTCTACATGCCATGTCGGCTGCAAGAGCATCCGTCTCTATGGACATGCAAAGAAAAAAAACAACGTTCAAAGCGCGCAATGACAACTCTAGATTGGATTGGGGTTGTTCCAATTGTTTTGGCGTCGCTATGGTAACACTAATTAAAATGTCTTGATGGCTGCACGTACTTTCTTTTTTCTCTATGCGTTTTTTTTTTGCGCCAATCGTCTATTTTCTCTTTATCATTTTACCGTGTGCAGTTTTTCCAACACGAGCTTCGGTTGAACCATTGATTTTGTTTTTTAAGGTTAATAAAATGAAACCACGTACGATTTTTGTGACAGACGCGGGGAAAGAAATCGCATATTGGATAGTTCTGTTTGTCTCAGTCAAATTTATTCAAGATAAACAAAATCAATGAGGAAAAGAATACTAGGAATATTTGATCCTCGTAATGGCTATCAAACAACCTCTATTGAGGTGGAACATGCATGAAATCCTATGTAGCGCATGATCTATGGCTGGAAAAGAAGGATGACTCCCTTTCTTTTTTTTAAAGGGGGAATCCAAAGGGGTTGATGATCCTGTAACGTGGCAAATACAGGCTAAAAAGATATAGTCCGTTACTATGCACGTTTTATCTTCTCTTTGAATGGTGAACTTATCTGCAAGATATAGTTACTAGAGGAACCATACTAAACGGAACGAAACACTGTCTGAGCGGAATCACAATATAGTGCTGTTTTTGTCTTTTTTTAATTCATTTCTGACCTTGAGAGATATACCACCGACCCCACTGGGTCGACTTGGGGACTCCCGCAATCCAAACTCTTTTTTTTTCGGAGCTTAGGGGTATTGAGGGTTGCGTATCAAGTAAATGCAAGGTCGGCCAAAGAGAAAAGCCGAATAGTTTATGTGGCAAAAAAGTAGAGTATAATCTCAGCCTATCGGTCCTATAGGAAAAAAAAAACTAGATTTGCCTGGTACAATGTCACAAGTTAACTTTTTTTTTTTTCCATTTTGCCACTCGAAATGATGGTTACTATTTTTATGTTAGTCCTGCATGTCATTTTGTGTGAGTCTATTTCGTTAATTTCTGGTGATGCACCGACCAAACCGTCCTGAACTAGGCTAAAAGAAAAGCAAAAAAAAATGAAAAAGAGGAAGGCACTAACTGTTCCAGGTTAAGATCGTAATCGATTCTTTTGTTTTCACGTAGCAAACTTTTGGGGTCTTAGGATGTAGTAAGGGGGTTATGGCTAAGGTTAAGAAAAGAAAAAAAAGGGTAGGTAGCGCATCATGCAATCCAAGTAGTTTAAGCAGTGGTTCCAAGTACTCACTAGTTTTGGGATGTTTGAAAGAGCGCTTAGAACAGCAAAAAAAAGAGGGAAAGGATAAGGGGGTTGGGGTGATGGAAAGGGGTACTGAACTGGGTCCGTTGAACAGCGCACTGCTTCACCTCGCTGTAGCACAGACGAAAAAAAAAAGGTTCGTCTTCCCCACCTCTCTCTCTTTTTCATTTCCCCTGAACATCATGACAATGGATTCATCTCCGATGCATGATCGGAAAGCCAAATTATCCAAGAGATTTCGTGTTCTGGGCAACGAATTACGCCTCCATGCCATTATCGAACGACGAAACAGAAATCGTCTGCATTGGCATGATTAATAAAAGAAATAAAATCCAGCATATGAAAATTTTACATATTGTATTTTCTGCAGTTGTACTACGTATTTCGCACAGACGAGGGCAAAGAGGGCGAGGTGATTCGACCTATTTGGTTATGAGTTAAGTAGCATTTCCTTTATTAGGAGCCCGCTGACTTTGTACTCCGAAGATCATAGCATTTTGTGCGACACGAGCACTTTGACTGACAAGCGGACGACCGGCTAAATCATAGACCTTGCTTCTCGCTTTCTCTCTCTCTCTCTCTCTATTTTTGGGTGGAGGACGAAAAAAAGGGGGCTATCCCATACTTGGGTATTACGATGATTCGGCTCGGCATCCATTGGGCTTCACTGCGTCTTATTATCATGATTATAGTTATGTTAGGCGGCGTGTCTTATTTCTCTTTTGGTGATACTCCTAATAGACGATATGGTTTTTCCTTGTCACGACTTTTTTTATTTTCTTTTTTTGGACGTCGCTAGTAATTAACCTTTTTGATCCTATCAGCAAAGTGCTCTAAGATCATGCAGTCTGCCAACAAAGAAAAGAAAAAGGTATAAAAGCAGCTATCACTTCGCCATCCCGTTTTTTTCTCCAACAACCTTCTCTCTCTCATACATCCTCTTCCCTTCTTCTGTTCTTCAGCTACTCTCCCTTTCTTAACTTAATCATCAAACCATGAAGTTCAGATTCGCTTCGGCATTCTTCCTTGTTCTCGCATTGTTTGCGTTCTCCCCCTCTGCCCTCCCCACCACTCCCGCTGATGACCTCTCTGTCGTCCCCGCCGAAGAAATTGGTGATCTTGGTCTCGCTAACTTGGTCAAGCGTCACAACTTCCCCGCTAAGATCGATGACAAGCTTATTGCTAAGGTGATGGTCGAAATCAAGGCTCAGGTCTACGCTAAAGTCGTCGTCAACTTCTCTGCTACTGTAAGTAAAGGAAAAAACAACAATTCCTAGCTTTTCCGGCTTTTGCTAACTTGGAATGCCTCCTCTAGTTGTGCGAAAAAATCAAGGCTGGTCTTAATGTCTCTGCTAAGATCTTGGGTGGTCTTGTTACCCTTGATGACCTTAACATCCAAGCCCGTCAAACCGCTGCCCTCAAGAACGTCAAATGTAAGAAAAGGATAATAGCCACAAATGAAAATAAGTTATTCATTCTTTCCCTTTTATTCAATTAGTGAACATTGAAGCCAAGTTGAACGCTGAGCTCCAAGCTAATGTCTACGCTGACATCGAAGTCCAATTGCGCAAGCTTTGCCTCGGAAAGACCCTTACCCAAGACCAGCTCCTTAAGATCCTGATCGACATCGAAGCCAAGCTCAAGGCTAAGCTCAAGGTTGAACTCCCCAAGCTCCAGGCTAAGCTCAAGGTCGATATCCAGGCTGCTATTGCTGCTTGCATCAAGAAGCTCACCGTCACCATCCCTCTCATTGCCACCATCACCGCCAGCGCTAAGGTTGATGTCGATGTCGCCCTCAAGGCTTGCTTGGATGCTGCTATCAAGGCCTGCGCTACTATCAACGCCAGCGTTGCTGCCAAGGCATTGCTCAAAGGCCTCTAAAGAGAGAGAGAGAGGACAAACGTTAATAGAAGTCTAAATTAATATTTGTGACTCAGGATCAATCCTTTCTTTTTTTCTGTACGAATACATCTATTTTTCTTTTCCTAGTCCAGCTGTTGTTCTTGTTGGCCCTAATAAACAGATCTGACTCACTTTACTACATCTTTTTTTTTTTCTCTATTTCTTCTAACTATTGAATAACCACATATTTGAGGAGTCAAAGAAAAAACAAAGAAAAATAGTGTTTCTATGGGATGGGTAGTAATGTGCACTAATTGTCAAATGTCTTTTGATCTGGGCTTCCCAAATCGGAACAATCGCCTGTCCATTCCGCTGGATTGGCTTTTACCCGATATAGCAACAGCGGGAATCAGTCAGCGATGATCCTAATCTAATGTGTATTTTTAATTCATTGTGCGACCTAATGCACAAACAGGACAAAATATACTCCATCAGCCAACAAAACTCCTATTTTGCAACCCCCTCTTCTCACTCCTCTTGTAATGTCTGTGTTAGAAGATAGGAAGTTCGCTGCACGAATTGCTCCTTTAGAAGTGAGTTCTTTTTTTGTATATGCCGGTCATACGAATAGAAAGAGCAACTCAGGTATCTTTTTTTTTCCCTTGGGTAATCCATGTGCAAATGTCCTACCTACTACGCAGCACACAGCCTTCTTTTTCTCTTTTGGATGTACATAGAAAATAGGGGGGAGGTTTGAGGGTCTTTTATTCTTGGATCCCGTTTTGTTACTCTTTGTCTGTGCTAGTAGGACGACCATCAATAAAGTTCACTTTATAGAAGGCCATCTCATGTTTCCTATTTTCCTTTTAAACTAAGGATGGCTAAAGCTAAATTCAAATCTTCTTTTTCTATTCTTTCTTTAGAATATTGGTTGTCATCCACGATTGAAAAGGTTCGAATCTACTATGTCAATAGGTCATCTAAAATAGGAAAAATATCAAGTCTATTCAATAAAAGGTATTAGTATAGTCAAACGGAAGGATAGAAAAGGTTAGGGAAAATTTTGTAAGACACGTGTCTGACAAGGTTAAAGTTTCTTTAAGGCGATGGGTCCCTGTTATATCCTCTCTCTCTCTCTCCTCCCCTCGCCTCCCCTCCCCCTAATATTGATTGTTGCTCCACCTTTTTTTTCATGTGTGTGGCTACGGTGCATTCATGGGCTTTTCCCATCGGAGCCTGGGCCCGTATTCACAAGATAACTGTGTAAAATATACGTGTCTCTAGAGAAATAGAATGTGAATTTTTTTTTCTCGTTTTCGCTTATTTGCTAGTCATAAATGACAGTTTTGACATGTCTTGTCTATAAAATAGTTTTAACTAATTTAGCATTAGTTCTATTTATCTCAAACGTGTATGTACTTCACTACGCCCTACTATTTTCTTTGTTAAATATTTTGCCTTACTTAAAAAAGAGGCTGTAGTCATGTTGACCCGGTGATACTCGTCTGCTGTCGGAGATCTGTCTTACACAAACAGACCGCTCTAACTTACACTCACTCTCCTACCCTAATTTTCACTCTCAGTGTCAACTTTGATTGAATCTAGATTGGCTGCTAGTTTGTCGGTGGCATACTCTATTCATTTCAGCCAAACTAGATATGAATCTCTCTTGATTTGTTTAGTCATCATCCGTCTCTAGTTAAGTTATATATTTAGAAGGTACATATCCGTTTATTTCCGATATAGTTAATGACCAAGTCTATTCCGCAAAAGGGTCATAGGTAGCTCAATGTACATCATGGGGGGAGGAAGGAGAGAAGTAAATCATCGAAGATGATACGGCTCTTTCTGATAGAGAACATACAAGCAGGCCCAGTTTTTAGAGCTGCGCAATAAACAATATTCAACAAGGGTAGGCCATTGACAATAGCAATAGACCAAGAAAAATTGACTTGGTAGAAACCAAAGAAGAATTCTTGTGGATTGCTTCTTGCTAAATGCCTCGCTCTCACCTTTTAATAAGCAATCATGACACTCGTCTAGTATAAGATGATCCTATGTCGGTTCATTAGACATGTCCCTATTTCGGATACTGTGAGCTCACCCCTGAGGCTTTGCTGAGCCGCAGCTTCGATGAAAAAAAAAAAAAAGATAACCGCAAACAAGAATGTCGAGATTCTCCCCTTTTTTATTTTTCTTTGCAAAGTGTATAGTCCGTACAAGAATGCAAGGTAGTGAGTTTTGCTTTTTTTTTTCTTTCTTCTTTTTTTTTCTTTTTCAGTTTGTTTTCTTTTCCATGTAATACTTTTGTTTTCTCCAAGACATTACACAAGTAAAGCTTGTATAGTCCGGCCAAATCCGACCGCGATCCACATGGGTAATGACTGACTCCAGCTCAACGAATGAATTTCAGACTCTGCCATGTAAGCCAAAATAGGATCCTGAATAATACGTGGTTGTTGTCGCGGTTCTTGCACACTGGATCCACTTTGTGCTATGTTCCACACCAGGACCTGGGAATCGTCGCCTTCATTTTTCCGGAAAACAAGAGTTGAAATTCATAAAATTAATATTCCTAACTGGCTTCGTTATTTCTGTGTCTTCTTTACCTCCAGTGCAAATATGATTGGCATGTCGCGGTGCCCAACCGAAACAGTTGACACTTCCTTCATGTCTACGTGTCAACTCCGCCACAGGAACACTTGGATAACGAACATCCAAAATCTGTACCGAGTTAGAATCCATTTGAAATGTAGCAAGAAGATCAGGATTGATGCGGTTAAATTGTATTCGCAATAACGGCGGTGATCCGTCACCAATAACAGATGCAAAGTTACCGTAGCCTGGACTAGCTGGCGCTGGTGGAGCTTCGTACAGAATAGTTGAATGTTGCAAAGACCTGCAAAAGGTGAAACAAAGGTCAACTGGAGAAAAACATGGCTCCAACCATTGTCTATTCTTTTTTCCCTTTTCACTTTCTCTTCCATTTTTTGCCCTTATACCTTAAATCAAATAATCTTACGCTGCCGTCAGCCCCAACACTGGCAAATACGTCCTGTGATCCATGTTGAAATGTAACATCATAAACATCACGATCATGGGCGATGAGCTGAGATTTTGCTTGACATGTTTCCACATTCCAAACAGTGCAGGTGGTATCGATGCTTGAGGTGACGATTAAAGATGGATCGACCTCATTCCAATCAAATGAGGTGATAGGGGCGTTGAAATCACTTTGCGTCATCTAAATAGTTAAGTTCGTTACGCCCATGAGCGTCTCGATCATAATTACGTTGACAAACTTGGCGCGCTTGACAAGTGTCTTTTGATGGTTTGCTTGATATCCACGTCGCGATCCAATATTGTTGCCATATTGTCCGAAGCTGGAGTTGTCGACCAATTCCCATAGCCGCAGGACGTCGGAGGAAGTGACCAAAAGATCCGATCCCCGCGAAGGGTTTCCCTAAATAGGGAGACGTGTTCATTTTCCCCTTTGTCAGGAAACAAAAAGAATGGACAAGGGAGTTATTCCCTAGAACTTCCAATTTACCTTCAAGGGTTCCCACAACACTTTCGTAATAGGATAATATGAGTCTACTTCTGCAATGGGTACAAAGTCATGTTGTGCATAGTAGTCCCTTCGTGACCTGTCAAAATCGTCCAACGACGCCAAGTCGTTCCGTGTAACGATTTGGAACTATAATAGGCCAAGTCAAAACAATGAAGCGACATGATAAGGAAAAAAAAAGACAGCTCTCTCTTTTTTTTTGTCTCCCTCTCTTTACTTTGTTTGAATGATCTTCAATGAAGCTTCCTAGTGCTAACCGAAAGCCTTCTTTTTCTGTGGGAGCATTGCACCAATCCATAGCGTAAAGAGGCCATGGCGCATCATAGCGGTAAATCTTTTTTTGTGGGTGTCCGTTCGTTTCGGTAGGCGTGTGTTGCATCATGTTCATCGCATTGGCCTTGGCCATAACAAGGTACTAGAAGACTTCTTGAAGTGAAAGAAAGAGAGGTTTATGAGTTGGGACGGGGAAGAGAATGGCAGAGTTGAACAAGTCAGCAAGAGAGAAAGACAAAAAAGTGTTTGAAAAAAAAAAGAGAGAGAATCAAAGGTGCATGACCGCAAGCGGACAAAAGGGAAAGGGTCGAAAGGCACGCCCACACTCGTGACAGCCAAACCAGAAAAGGCAACCGCCTTCCTTTTTTCTTCTCTTTGCGAAACGGGCAATAGGGTTATGGACGACCACAACGTGTGAAGCTATAGTATGGATTCAGCCTCGTTGGATATCACTCATACCAGAAGGCCTTTTCATAATAAGATAATCAATGTAAGGCTGGTAGGTCGAAAGAAACGAATGAAAAAAAAAAAAAAAAGAAAGAACGGACAAAGTTACAAAAGAAAGCAGAAATGCTTGGCATCCAATGGAAGTAACTCAATCATTAACACCAGTCGTTGCATCATTGTCTATTCTTCTTGGTTTGTTTCCATTCCATGTTATAGAAGAGATCACAAGCACAGCACGCATCGAGATGGAGTGTGGCACACCCATTTCCCGTCATCTACGTGTCCGACAACAGTGGTACTGCGAAAATCCAAGGCGCCACACAAAATGACGACGATGAGATCTCTACGTCTCTGGGTGAACCAATGGATACGAAGCCCGGACTCATGCGATCTATCACGAGATCATCCCTTGAAGAATTCAAATCGTCTTCTTCGCTTGTCTCTCATCATCTTCCCGATATTTCTATCCAAAACACTACCAACCCCATCCACTCTGCCACCAATATGACAACTTCCCCTACTTTTCCTTATGGCTATAAAGATACCAGTAACAGTCGACTCCTACAAGCCATCCGTTCTCGGAAACGACGCGAGAGTATCGGCGAAGTGACAGCTCGATACAAGCCATCCTCTTCGGTTGTTCCACGTCTAACGAAATCATCGACTTATGCAAGCCGACATCGTAGTCGTCTATTCATGAGTTCCGATCCTACCATTCCGATTATCCTGCCTTCAATAAACCCCACCACAACGGAAGATAATAACAATGACAACAACAATGATATTAGTGATAATAACAATAATAATAATAATAATAGCAGCCGGGCTGTTCACTGGGACCCACACATAGACGCTTTCGAAATCTTGCGGGCCAAGATCACGGGTATCACGCGGACGATGCAGGAGTTTCATGTCCAGGAACTCTTTCGCGACGAACTGACGGAAAGGAAGCGAGAACGTCATCGCACTTCACCGGAGCTGCACATGCGCCGGAGTTCATCCAGTAGCAGTAGTAGCTATACTATCAGATTCAGCCCGCCTCCGCCACCACCCCCCTTGCCGCCGCCATCATATGATCTCCAGCATCGCCACCACGAGTGGCAGGAATGGCGACAAGAGCAACGACCGCGACGTCGTGTGCACTCCCAGGGCTCGATCGGGGACCCATCGACGGAGACGGACCATCATCCTGTGCATTGGAACACCGACCGGGACGAGGATGACCTACTCGATCAGGAGGACGAACATCCGCTTGACATGCCGACCAGTCCGAACCTGACGGCATTGTTCCTTACCACCAATACCTTGATCAATTCACGACTCGACGAGCTTTCGGAAACAGCGTCGATCGCCTCTTCGTGCGACTTGAATTCATCGTCCGCCGAGTGGCGTTCCCAGTTCCTTGACCTCATGTCGGCGTGTATCACCCAATCCGAAGAACTTGAATCGCTCTCGACCGAGATCCTTGGCACCGAACGTCAAGTGCGTGAACTCATGGTATTGAACCAGACAGTCCATGAGCAGTTCCGAGAACGAGAACGCGCTTACGAAGACCGGATCAGAGAATGTGAGGACGTGGCGAAACAGCAATTGCTTATGATCGATTCATTGGAAGAACTGATGGTTGATCTCGAAATGAAAATGGATCAGCAGCAAAGCCAGTCCGAACAGGATCCGGAAGAAGAACCGTCGGAACAGGATGGTCGATGGGATTTCCGTCAGGCAGTGGCTGATATTTTACATTTGGAAGAAAAAGATGATCTCGTTGCCAAGATCCGCTGGGAAGTCGGCATGTTTGTGGGTGGTGGTGTTGGCACCGGACACGTCATTCATACATTTGAGGGTCAATTGAATGGCATTGAAATGATGATAGCCGGATCAGGCACGACCTTGGCTGACGATGAGGAGAATGAGATATCCAATGAGGTAAAAAAAAAAAAGAAAATGGAAACAGAAAATGGAAATGGTCGTCCTCATGGCCCTCTTCTCATCCAAAACGTTTTCTTCTAAAAAAACATAGTCTTTTTCTATTTCGCCTACGCTGAAACATGCCCGATTCCATCGTCATCGTTACGTACTACATATTACATCTGAGGATCGTCGGAAACGGTTTACTTATCTTCCTAAACATAAATGGGTGCCTGATCATACAGCGCAACAATGCCAGTTTAATCAGAACTCCAAACGAGGCAGAACCTGTAACACACGTTTCACGTTTTTCCAGAGAAGACATCATTGTCGAAGGTTTATCATCCTAACTGATTCGCATTGCAAGCATTGATTTCTCATATTGCTTTTTTCTTCTTTGGTTTCTAGATGCGGTCAAGTAGTTTGTCAACGTCACAGTTCGAATCGACTGCCTCTGTTTTCACCCTCCTCGACCGAGGGACAATGGTGTCGTGTCTGCGACAAGTGCTTCCATGAATTGATCATACAAACACAAAAATGACGACATTTGTAGGAAACTTTGTTTTTATCGTGTAAATAACCTTTGCTTTTTGTACAGAGATTTTTATATTCTTTTGTTTTCTTCTTTTTTTCTATCGATATTTGGGCATAGAGGGTCCATTATTGTTTATAAAGGAGCAAACAAAGTGAAGGCAAAAGGAAAAAAAAAGAAACATACATTCACCATGACATTCTTTCATTTCTGTTTCTCACCTTTTTCTTTTCATTCTTGTTGCCTTCGTTTTTATTTGTTGAGAGAAAAGAACGTTGTGGAAAGGAGTGTATATAAATGTGTGTGTGTGAGTGTGTCTCTTATATTATGGATGCCATATCTTCTATATGTGGAGTGCCTGTCAAGTCATCGGAATCACCCATCACATGCACATTCATGGTGCCATTCCCACGTTCGAATTCATAAGCCATACTTAATAAAGAACTTTTGGATTGGGTACACCTTGCTTCAACGTCTTCAAATACCTAAAAAAAATTCGCATGTTGCCCTCTTGTGTCAGTCCCCTCTTGGTCTTCTTTCTTTTTTGGTTACCTGGACGACACATAGATGTTGGATGGCAATATCAATTTCTTCCCATGACTGCAGCGAGCGGATCCCTTTCATAAAGGCATCAAAGAACTGGTTGACATATACAAAGGAATACATGTATTTTCCTTCACTAATCCATAATGCCTGTTGGATTTCCTTGGACTCCAGGACGATATTGCCAAAAGAATAGATACTGGTGGTGCATTCAATCGTGCGACGGTCACGGGTCTCGAAAAAAGACGTGTTACTGAACACGAAATCAGATAGATTCAGATTAAGATCCAGCTTGACCTAAAATATATAATATTATACAAATCAAAAAGAAATAAAAATGTCATCCCTTAAAACTTTAGAATTCAATAGGCATAATGGAAAAGCCATGCACACCCTCGTTTCTTGTTTTTTTTCTTCTTATGTTGTTGTGTTTTCAAAATACCTTGGCCAAAAGCGCCATATGTGATGTCTGGATAAGCCCAGCAAGAGGAGGACATTTCTTCGGACTAGGACGTTCTCTGGTGATCGTCATGGTGGCCATCGGACCAAAAGAACATTGAGGTAACTGCGCTAAATTATGCGAAAGTGTCGTCTGATCCAACAACAGTCAATCAGGAAAAGAAAAGAGAAAAAAAAAAGGAATAAGATGAGCAACTCTTGGGTATTGCTTATCTATCTTTTGCTTTACGGCGGGACAAAAGAAAAAGGAAAAGATGACCAACGAACCAGAGGATCACATGGAAGCGTATATTCAAGATAGAGGCAAAGATAATTGGGCCAAAGAATGGCAGAGGATGAAGAAGATGGCGAGGACGATGAAACTGGTTTCTGTTGTTGTTTACATACGACGTCGAGCATTTCAGTATTCAGGAACGTCAGGGGGTCATCCAAACCAAACAGAGGCAGATCGAGCATAGCGTGATATTGACTGTACATCACCTGGGAAGGGGAAGAGGACGAGTGGATTGACGATTCATCGGAGAGGGATTCGGAAGAGAAATGGTTTGTCATGGTTGTTGTGCTCATTGGGATGGTTACACTTGCTGTCGCTGTTGTAGTCGTTGTTGTTGTCGTAGTAGTACTTGTAGGATGATGGATGTTTTGAATAGTATCCGTGAGTAGTCGCATAACTATATGCCACTCCGTTAGCGAACCATAAAATAATAAATAAGAAGAAAAACTTTTTTTTAGAACGAATAGTTTACAATGTGGATCACCTTTGCGTGTGTTCTTTAATACTTGAATGTGAGAGGAAACTTGTTTACGCGTACGAAGCTTGTTTGTTTTGCGAAAAATATAATCCGAGATCAATTCATTTCGTCCTGTTCCATTACGTTGAGTTCACCTTTCTTTTACTATGGTTACTTATTTATTTATTTACCGCAAGGTTTGCCGTTGACAAGGATTTTACGTCGGCCTAGTTTTGGAATGGTTTCCAATGCTACAGAAAAACAAGTATATCACCAAACTTAGCTTCCACTGATTTTTATATATTGATATTCTATCTTTGTTTCTTCCCCCCTCTCACTTTTTGTCTTTCCTTACCTTCAATAAAGGCAGCTTCGACATCGGGTGGCCACACTTGCTGATAAAGAGAATATCAACCCTGACATCAAGCAATCGTTGCACTTGCACTACTTTTATGTTTTTGCCCTCCCCGCCAATTACCTCTTCTTTGTCTTTTTGGAAGCCATTTTCCTTTCTGTGGTAATGTCGTGATCGTTTATCTGCTATGAAATGCTTTTGAAAAAATCCAGGATAAGGCTCTCCATGGTTAGTGTGGCTGTTTCGTCGCGATGAATTGGATGATGGTGTTTCCTCGGGTTTACGAAATAAATCTTGAGCACAGGCAAGCATTGCTTCTTTTGTTTCTTTTTTTTTTTCCTTCTTTCAAAATAAATATAACTTATGGTGATGCTTTGATAGGTAGATAGAATATAATGGAAAAAGAAAAGAGTGGACAGGTTAGGACAGAACAGAAAATGAAAAAGGGGAAGGGTGAACAAGAAGAAAATAAAGGAATGAAGGATATAAAGTAGAAAAGAAAAGTGGTCAAACAAAATATTGATAGGGATTGAATTAAAGAGACAGAGAAGAGAAAAGAAAGAAAAAAAAAAGAGAGAGAAACAGGAGATAGAAATAGGAATACGAGTTACAAAAGAGCAAAGGAAAAAAAAAGAGAGAAGGTACTTAGCACAGACCACCAGATAGCACCATTGTTCTTTTTGTTTTAATGATGCCCGCCCCATCGTAGAAAGGGGTAATATAATAGAAAAAGGTCAGATTTGCTTGCGTTAGAAACACGACGTATGCAACGTGATTAAATTTCATCTGATGCAGGGTCAGAACATGAAGATCTTTTTTCTTTCCCTCTGTCTTCTGTCTGTCTATGCTCTATTGCTTTTTCTTTTCTTCCTCTTCCCTCTTTCTGTTTCGACTCTTTCCAACACGCTCACACACGTACATATAAATTATATATCAACAGAAAGTTAGAAAGAAAATTACTACTATTTAACAAAGATGAAAAGAAAAATATACCCTATCTAAGTTGACCACTAGCGCTGAGGTTTCGTAAACTAGCCTTCTTTTTCAAGGATTTGGCAGCGTAATGGCGTACCAAATTAATCTGATCCACTCGCAAATCACTCAAAAACCTGTACATATCATCGCCCAGAACTTCTTGAAATGACACTATCGCGTCCACACAAGATTTGCGAATGTTGATAACCGTATCGTTCATTCCCTAAAAATTTGATTCAAACAAAAAAAGAAAAGGTGTTACCAATTAAAGAAACATAACAAATATCAACAAGTTTTTCGTTTTACCTTGCAAAATGCTTCAGCGCCACCATTGCTTAGCCAATCGTTTATAAAGTTGGTATCATTGACTTCTTTGACCCATTTACCGAGGTATGTAAATGCAGAGCCAATGGGATGGTATCTTGCTCCGCTCCATGCGTCTGAAGAATTGGTATGTGTAGGCGACAATATCAGTCGATAGATAAGATAAGATAGCAGTATCTCAAATACAGTCTGTGAGTCCAATGCTCCCAGAACCGCATCCAGAGCATCTTCAGCGGCTGTGCAAATCTAATCATAGGCGATTGATGATGTCTCAATAACGTATTCATATCGTATGAAATGAAAAAAAAAAAAAGAAAAACTAACCGTTGGGTCATCGTTGCTTCGCATCTCTAACAGGCGCTCGGTTAAAAGAGCCTCTAAGCTCATACTTCTTTCATCCACTTTGCGTTCATAAAATCTGAATAGACCGGCTTGTGTATTGGATAGTTGTTGCACTAGCTCCAACGCTGCAGCTGTATGCACGTTCCCAGAAGGGCTGAGGTACAACAAAGTGCTCTGAACTACCTCAACAAAATTACCACCGTCGTTATTACCACCTGCCCAGAGCTCACTTCCAGGGTCTTCTGATCCACCTTGATCCCAACGCTTCAAGACAGGCGCTTCCTTGCACAAACGAATCATTTTACGGAATGTATTGTTGTCCGCAGCCATTGCATTCATTTTGTCTACTAAGCCATACAGGGCAGTTGTTCGATCTTTGGCACCACTCCTAGCAGAGATATTGGGTGTACTTCTCTTGTTCTGTTTAAAAACAGGTAAGCCTCCGTTTGCAATTTCTTTGGGCGCAAAGTAAGGAACGTTGGTGATAGTTGGCAAATCTGCCTTTAAAGACGGAACGTCGTCAGTAATGTTATCCGAGGCATTGGATAACCGTCGAACATTGTTTTCGATGACCATATCTGACATCTCGTCATCCAACACATCTCCCAACATCTTCTCGCACTCCAATAAGACTTGTTGTTGGTTCGGAGGTTCTTCGTTCTGGTCATACTAATGTGAAAATCAGTAATTAGATAGGCTCTAATTTTCTCGTTAGACTTACTGAGTTGACGACTGATGCAGTTCGGTTATGCAGCTCAGATTGGCTGTCGAAACTCTTAATCGGATTATCCAAAATCAATACCGGAACTTCCGGTTGATATGCTTCTTTAGCATTCTTTTGTATGAGTTCGTTATCGTCCTCTTTGGATGCCAGTTCCAGTTGGTTGTCAGTTTTCTGTAACTGTTCCACCTTCACGCCGGAATCTGATACGACATCGTTGGAAGAATAATCGTCTTTTTCTGCATCAGGCTCTGGTAGTTGCTCTTTGGGTACATGATTAACAGAGGTTTGTTGGCTAACTTCTTCGATGGGCTGAGAGATGGTAATCTTTTCCTTTTCAATGTGCTGTTCATATTCATCTGTTTCGAGTAGATTTTGATCTTGAGTTGTAGACTGTTTAAATGCCACCATATACGGATGTACCTCGTCGTCTACTAAATTCTGCTCTTCAGTTGAAGGTTGATTAACTACTTCTGTATACGGATGTATCTCGTCTTCCGATAACGCTTTGTCGAAAGCTACCGAATCCTCTTCGCTCCCCTGGTAAACTATGGCTTGTAATTGATCTTCAGCCTCTTCTCGTGCATGTTCTTCATTCAAGTCCGCTGCATCCAAGACGTCGTCGTTTTGCATCATTGATGGCGCTGCTTGGCATACATAATCTGTCACAGGACGTATATGAATCTTGAGCACACGACAGGTTTTATTAACCGTTTTCTCGTCGAAGGTTGTTAGCATCGTTTCGAACAATTTTTGGTTCACCAGTCTAAGATGGCCGACTAGAGAAACGAGCGGTCCATGCCACATGCTGCCTTCCGTTGATTTGCTTACCAACGGCAGCAATTGAACTAAGGTTTGTTTGACATGGGAATCCGCTTCAAACCAACCGGATGCTACATTTTCTTTGCCGATTTCTAACCAATCGACCTCGTCTACTTCTTCTTCGTCGGTCGTGTCGCTCAGCCCGATTAGCGGTAACACAAGTTCATCCATCCATTCCAGAAAATGTTTGGTTAATTTACGTCTGTTCGCAGGTAATTTCATTGGATCCTTCTTATTGTTGGCAAGGGACGGCTTTTTGGCAGGAACATCACCGAAACCACCAACAGCAAACAGATTGAGTAACAATCTGTCTGGTAGATCAGGGTCACTTCGATTCAAGAAGAGTTTGATCCTTTTTAGTGCCTGATTGGCGTGCTGGCACTTGGCTATGTCATCGTCTGTCTTGAGGTACACTTCTTCCACGGAAGCGTCAAGCATTACTCGTGGTAAATAGTCCTCAAAGGATACCAACTTCAATAAAATACCAACTGAACCTTCCCATGTGGAGAAGGCGTCGTATAGCCGTACATTGTCCTCCTGAAACATTCCCCAGACAAGGACTGCCAGTGTTTCGCCGTCGATCGCCCCATTGCCTGCATCAATTTGAATTTCCGAAACGTTCATACGTGGACTGTATGGAACCGGTGCGAGTTTACGAGCAAGCGCACGAATACCCTCCCATCGCATGGACAAGTCATCGGCCTTCAGCAGCGACAGTAAATTTGGCTTGCGCTTCGCGTTAAGCGCTACTGTAGATTTCTTTCTAGCAAGACCGGAAACACGCGTCTTCCGTTGCCCAGTAGGTGTAGGAGGTGATGGTGGTAAGTGCGATGTTTGAAGATGAGATGGAATGGGTGAAGGTGAACCGTAAGATCGAAGAAGATGCGGTGATGTACTGCGTCTGGAGGGAGAGCCTGCTCGGGGTGATACAGATCGAGTCATCGTTCGGGATACGTCATGAGGAGATCCGTGGTGATCTGCAGAACCAGTAGAGCCATTCGATGCGCTCGAAGTCGAAGGTGAAACGACCTCATGTATATCGGAAATATTTCGATGAGATCCAAGGGAGCTTGATGTGCGCAACGAGCTGCTTGAGTTGGTGGGACTGTGCATATGACGATCATGTTTATGCTTTGGCGTAGGATTTCTTACTTTCTCCAGATGCTTTCTGTTCACGGCTGGCAAAGACCTTAACAATCTGGATCCATTCATGAACATCGGTCAGATAACTTATATCTTTCTTTTTGTGGAAGTCTAGTCTTTCTACTTACGCCTCACCACGATCCCTCCAATGCTCCGAAAAAATCCAGTATGCCTCTCTGCATGCCTCTCTCGCTGCGGGGGTCGCATCCATTAACCCTTTATTCAGAATCTGCTCAAGTGTATCTGTGCTGTTGGTGCGATCCATGAGAGCGCGGACATGATCCCGGTGTGCATGCGTCTGGAGTAATGCTTTGGTATATATGACTGTAAACAATCGTGCTTGGTGATTTTTCTCATTCATAGTCAGCCAGAGATAGTTCATAATTTTGTGATAGAATGGCGTATGAGCAATAAAGGTAATGGTGGCTGTTTGCGAGGTAGTTGCGATGATTTTCTTCGTCGTACTGGCGCATTTGATCAGGCAATTTAGAAAATGGTCAAACATATAAGCATCCAATGATTTGCCCACGTAGGTTCCGATGTCGGCGATCAAAGCCAATGCATTCAATGCTAGCGTGGTTCGTAAACTTTCCACCTAAGTTCCGTAGGATTAGAATAAATCAAAATAACAAGCATAAAATATATGATTTTGATAGCTTACTGCTTTGAGAATACCGTCCACCATCTGTTTGATACCGGCCATTAACACATCATGGTAGTTGTCTGGTGCATTGCCCCGAAGAATGCCCCGAAGGCGCGTTACATAGCGTTCTCTTGCTTCCCAATTATGTTCTGTTTCTTTGTCTCGATACACTTGTACCATTGATGCAAATTCCTCCTGTAACGCTTTTGCGCTACTTATCTAAAGAAGCGACGGGTTAAACCTCGAATGGGACTAATAGGCCGGAAAAAGGGCTACCCAGCCAAAGAACCAGGTAGTTAGTTCCCATCATCAGCTTGTCTCTTCACCTGGATTGCATCAACATCTGATTTGTCAGGTTCTTCTTTTACCGTCATGGACGTCTACTGATAATGGCTCTTCAAAGCCATGGAACTGAGGGAAATAGGTGTGCCCTTGAGTTCCCCCTGAGTGACGAATGTTAAGTCTTTCCGCTTATGAAAAATCACGAGTGACTGCTTCACTTCCGGTGGAGACCTCGGTCGCCTTTCCTTATCCCCTTATTGCTTGATTTAACCTTGGGATTACAGTGCAGTGCAAGTGTAGCCTCATAAGCATAGTACAGCATCATTCACATAACTTCACAATAGCCAGCTTTAGCAAAGTATCCCTGGGACAGCTTATTCTACAATGGGAATATCGAGTTCCCAATAAGGAAAGAAAATAGCTCCTTGCTTGTCTCAAACCCACTTTCTGCATTGTGACCAACTTCAAAGGTTTCCGGAAGTAGTCTATTCTGAAACCCGGGAAACAGCGCTACGCTTCCAGCAATTCCACTAGAAGAAATCTTTAATCCCTTGCTTCCTCGATCAATGTCTATCGTTTCCCGTCCCTCTACTACCATTTCAGCATCCATGGTTGCTAAAAGGAGATGGCAGCTGCGGCTTTCTTTTGTATCAGCGAAAGAACAGAAGGAAGGTCTCGAATAATAAGCTATCTTTGTGTTTTCCATTCCATTCTACCAAATTATACCATGTTCTCTAAAACGAGAGTAAACAAAGACAACCCATTTCCAAAGTTTCCTGTGAGTGGTGCGGTTACTGATACAGTTGCAAAGTAACAATGCAAAAAAAAAAGAAGGAAAATATTCCGGCGCAAGGGAACCTCTTTGATTGGCTATCATCTCTCTTCAAGTTCGTGACCAGCGAATCACTGGAAACAGCGCAGACTTTTCGTGGCCCGCCCAGAACGTCTTACGGCTATTCAACCTCTTTTGTCCCATACTATCATGGCATCGTCTGCAGGAGGATCAGAACTTTTCACAAGCTACGAGCAGGAGTTTCAAACTTTGTTTGTCTCCATAAAGGCAAAGATTGAGCAGCATGTTCCCAACCAATCCGGAGGTAAATGCAAGCAATGAATGCCAACTTTCAAAAGATCTTATGGCGTTAAAAAATATTCTCTTGGCAGAGGAAAGAAAGGCTACCATTCGTGCTATCGAACGAGAAATAGACGAAGCGGACGAAATCGTTGAGTATCTTATCATACAAGCATATTGTGCTTTCCATCTTTCTTTTCGTTCTTTTTGCTGACCCGGGGCCTGGTTGAACTTTTCTGTAGATTGGACAAATGGAACTTGAAATAGTGAACATCCCTGCACCATCAAGAACACGTCTACAAGCGAAACTGAGGTTACACAAGTCTGAATGCGAAACCTTGAAGAGAGATTTGGTAAGTAGCAACAACAATAACAAAACGAATTGTGCGTAGAATGAGATGAACTCAGTTTGTCCAATCGAAAACTAGCGACGGGCAACGGCCGTTGCACCAAAGTCAAGTGATCGTGAAGAACTCTTGGGTGGTCTAGGTGATTATAATGGCGATTTGGATGCATCCACTATGGATCAACGTCAACGACTGTTAAGTGGTACAGAGCGTCTCGGGGAATCCAGTCGACGTTTGGAAGAGAGTCATCGTCTGGCTTTGGAAACAGAAGGCATCGGCATTAATATCTTGAGTACGCTCAAGGGCCAGCGGGAAACAATAACACGCGCAAGAGATACGGTAAGACTTAAAAGATAATTTTGAACGGACGACAGGATGAATATTTAATTTTTTTTTGTTCACGCGATGTTAGCTTGCTGAAGCGGATTCTTACATTGACAAAGCATCAAGGACACTGAAAGGCATGGCCCGTCGGTAAGTGCTCTACTTATCTGGTGTATATACCCCATGGCTGGCACTAATCGTCCTATTCAAGCATGGCTACAAATAAGATGATTACTGCAGCCATTATTCTGATCCTTATTGCACTAATTGTGTTGGTGATCTACAGCAAATTGTTCTAAAGTGACCCTTACGGGATGGCTCCTGATTCTAATTTACAAGTTTCTATGATTGTTGGCTTGTCCAGTTAGATACGAAAGAAGAAGTTATCAAAGCGCAGAATACCAATTGCTTTCTTTTTATTTTCTCTCTGATTCCATCAATTTGGCGTGTTTCTTGTAATAGATACTCAGAGGGTTTTGGGGAAAGACCTAATAGATCCTACATTTTCTTTAAGCTATCGTGATCTTACATCATTTGAAGTGACAAACTGCTAGGGGAGTTCTGATAAATTAGTTAATTATTTCTTCATTCTAATCTTGGACATCGCCAATTCCATCTTCACGAATGGCAAACATTGTCTCATTTTCAGGTAACGAGGGGGAATCGTATATTTTGCAGATCCGATTTTCTCCTCTGCCCTTGCGCAGGTAGAGTCTAAAGCATACCATACAGTCAGTGAAATGAAAACCAGATCGATTTTCTCCATCTTTAACCTGGTACAGGACGCATGGGCCACTATATTACCACCAGTTGGCTTTTTGGGATCGGCATTAAACATGGCAGCCGCACCATCTGGTTGCGCAACAACGTGGTTTGTAATAACCACAGCCACACCAAACTAAAGAAAAGAAAAGAAAAAGGAGATAAATCGCACCCAATGTTGGTTAGCCTCCATTTTTTTTGCTCGCCCCCCTCTTCCCTCAGCGTTACCTCGTCAGTCAATCGTTGTAAACTCCTCATAAAACGAGCCAGATGCATTTGACGTGCGGATAGTTCACCACGACCTGAATAGTCCGTACGATATAGTGCAATAGCACTATCCACAACCAACAAAGAGAATCTTGTAAATCAAAGAAAGCATTATATGAAAACGGCGAGGCAAACAAGACAGGCTGACGTACCTGGCTTCTGCCATCATAGCAGATGCTTGCAGAAGCAACGCACTTTGGTGGTCGGAATTGTATGCTCTGGCGCATGCAATGTTGTTCAACGTTTCTTCGCTACCCATACCAAACCTTTTTCTCTCGTTTGTTAGATTGAATGTTGCAGAAACAAACCTTTTCTTTAGAGAAAAGAGAAGGTAGCTCTCACCTCGTGGCGGCGGATAAGACGCGACTGGGACGAAAGGTCCCTTCCGTATCGATATAGAGACATTTCCCTTCGGCACCTCCAGAGACAATAGGTAACTTAGAGCGGCAATAGGGAGGAGAAGGTGAGCGGACGAAACCCATCAGTTTTGTATTCTTGTCCTTCTTTTTCTTCCATTCTTACTTGGCATGTAACAGCCAACATATGACATAGCTGTGTTTTTCCGGTTCGAAACTCACCAAACAATTCAGTGATGGACCCTGTCTCAATGCCACCTTTTTGTTCACGTAAAGAAAAACTAAGACTGCATCCGATCAGCAAAGCCATTATTTACCACCCAAGAGACGATCCAGATCCCTTGACCCTGTGGTGATATGAATCAACTGGCTACGACGATGATGGATTTCCACGGCTGTAGTAAATCCAATATGGATCTGGTTTGCAGCTTTTTGCTTTCGCAATTGATGGACATGTTTCCTGTGAGCAAGGTATATGCTGCTTACCTTCTTTCATAACCTTCTCGATCTTATTCTCGGAAAAGCCTTTGATGCTACTCAGCGTTTTCTTAGGTGTATAGGCAATAGCCTCGACCGTGAAATAGCCTGCGTCCTTCAGCTTCTTGATATCCCCCGCAGCAACGCCGCAAGACTAATTAATAGCTTTCAGCTCTAAAAAGAAGACCAAAAGGAAAGGCATCCGTGTCTTTGCATTGATCATTTACTTGTAACTTATCCACGAGGATGATTGCTGCGTCGTTTTCATTCTCATCCTCTGGAGCTTGAGAGTGTTCACCACCCGGCTTGTCCTCCAAATCAAGGGTATCCATGGATAGGCTACTGAACGAGGATCGACGCGAAGTCATCAATTGTTGACGAAGAAAAGGAAACAAAAGGGGACTGCTCAAAAAATGACATAACGAAGGATAAATGGACTCTAGGTCAATAAAGATAAATTGACAATTGTACGGAAGTTTTGGTTTCAAGTTAGCTTTATTTCCTTCTATAATTTCCTTCTCTTCTAATAATAATGATAATACTTCTAATTCTCGGGCCAAGCAAACAGACAACCTCTCTCTCTCTCTCTCTCTCTCTCTCTCTCTCTTTCTCTCTCTCCTTATTGTTGTCTGTGGAAAACCGTAAAATCCATAGGATAGTGCTTCATATGTAGAATGAGACCCATCCGCTTCAAGCATATGCCTTCTTCCAATCTGCGCAGACACACACACACACACACACACACACACACACACAAAGAGAGAGAGAGAGAGAGAGAAAGAGAACATGAAAGATACACAGTATTGACATGAATGGATTGTATTATCCATGACCTCATGTTCCACACGTCTTTATCGTGCTACACACGATCCGTGGATAAATGGGACCGATCGTTGTCACATGTCAACATTCATTTTTTTTTCTTTCTCACGAAGCAGTGATTTTATATGGCTTTGCTTCGAACAAGGTCCCATGATCTCAGAGATTGTGTAATCCCGTTCATCTTGTCGGGCATGTACTACGTTTTTTCTGGTCTGATGGATGGATGTAGGACATGGAAGGGAAAAGAGCAAACGGGAAGAAACAATGGGTTGCCTTCAACTTGCTCCATGTCTACCCATTTTACAAATAGAAGCAATATGATCTGCTTGCTAAACAAATCAGTTACATCCTATCTATAGGAAAAAGAAAGTGGCTTTTCTTCTTATATTACCTTGATGCCACATCGCTGTTTCTCTATCGGACTTGAGCATTACGCCATCCGTCTTTCGCGGACCTTGCCGATGACTTTTAAGGAATGATCAATGTTAGATACAAAATCAAGTCTTTTTCCACTATATCATCATGGTGTGGATTACAGTGCTTTGCACATTGTATTCTTCTAGAGATCAAGTCTGCTTGGAAAAATGCATCTGTTCTCTTTTTCTTTCGTAGCTGGCTGCTCTTCTGCCCATAAAAAGACTTCCCCCAATTAATTCCTGCAAGGGCAATGTGGAAAAATGAACAGAGAGGGGCTGGAAGGGTAGAAAATCGGGATCGGATAGCGCCAAGCCGATGAGCGATAAATGTCATTTAGTTCCAAGATCCTTTCTTTTCTCTGTCACCATTATCACATTTCTCTCTTGCATAAGAGACTCCTTCCACTTCTCTCTATTAGGTTATCAAGTTGGACAATAAAGAAGTTGGTCCAAGCACAAATTAAAGATCGATGCAGGAAACGGACACCAGGTTCTTGTGCACTAGGGAGAAAGAAAAATTTTGTGTGCCGATTTCCTTATCTCCGGGATTGCCATGGCAAAATGGAAATGAAACATCCGAATACAACGCCGTTTTTCTTTGGGGGAGGATTCAAAAGGAAAGGAGACAAGACCGTTCGAACTCAAATCATTGAAATGCATAAAGCATTGCGTAACCGTCTGTCTGTTTGTCTGGCGTGATCGCCCATAGAAGACTTAGATACATTTACTCTTTCCCCTTTTTCTTATAGATAATCATTCATTGTTTTTTTTGTGTTTTAGTTCAACGGCGAAAGGAGAAAAAAAAAGAGACAAAAAGAGAAAAGGAAAACATGTAACCTAAAGTTTTTAAAGTAACAAAATAAATAAATAGCTCGCTTTTGACTTTTCGATGAATTTTTGTTTTTTTGGGGGGCCTTCCTTGCTATTGGAGAGTGGCTTCAGCGGCTGTACCAGTGGGCATAGGACGAGAGGAGGAGGTGATAGGATAGATAGGATAATGCATGGTACAGTCCAACGCTGTGGTAGCAAATGTTCGTTTTGACAGTTGGTCTAAAACAAATCATGGATACATGAGAAAAAGCGTTACTTTGGATTTTGGATAACTTACCCATCAAACTTGGAATCGTTTTCCAATCGTTATGATCGATATTTTTAGGCGACGATCCAAAGAGACCGGTATCGGAAGAAATCGATGATTGCATATGTGGAAGCATCGTGGATGTCGACGATGTAGAGGAAGAAGGAGAAAGTGAGAGATTGAGCATCGAAGAAGTCAAAGGTCCGGCAGCATGTTGTGACGAATTCTGTCGTAGGATCAACCCTGGTCGAGTAGGTGATAGCGGTGGAGGAGGTGGAGGGGAAGACGAAGGTGGTGAAAAAGGTAGTTTACTGTTGTTGCTGCTGTTATTGCTATGGCTACTGTTGCTGTTGTTATTGCTATTGTTATTGATACCGTTGGTACTACTGTTTAGTGGTGTTGCATAACGTCCTTCCTTGTCTGAATATAGACGGAACGATGCATCATGAGCAAAGTCTATCATTGATTTCATCATTGTCTTTTTCTTACCTTTGCGTGCAGCGGCGAAGGCCGAACGTAGTTCAGCTTGTTCTTTGGCCACACTGATACCTTGGACGGAATGGCGGTGGGGTCTGATGATCTGGGGAGGTGGGGGTGGGTGAGGTGAGGAGAGTTTCCGAAAGGCTGCTGTTCCAGACACCTGGCCTCCTTTGTCGCTCTCTTCGGAGAAGGAAGTACTTTGTGAGAGTGGACTGGGGGTGAATGCTGTCATAAGTTTTTCGATGCGTCTTAGACGGTCTTCAATTCTGTCCATGGCTTCATGATCGGCGGGGGCGGCCGCTGCAGCTGCTGCAATGGAGCGTTTTCGTCGTTCTGAATTGTTGACACATTCAATGCCGTTGGAGGCACAGAAACTACAAGGGCTCCCTCCGTCACATTTCGTTTTTCTACGACGACAAGTTTCGCATGCCGAACCACTGCTCAATCGTCGTGCATTGGTTGTTGTGAACACACTCCGGGGATGATCAGAAACAACGCTGTAGACACAGTCCATATTGGCATCCACACAGTGGGTGCAAGGTCTTTGGCCATTGCAAAGTCTTTTTCTACGCTTGCACGGCTCGCATGCCCGAAGGGATGAGCAACGTTCCACAAGCAAGTTTCGGTTCGGGTTAGGACTGGATAATTTACGATTGGTTGGTGGATTAGGTGGCATACAAAAGAAGAAAAAGAACTATAAAACTATATATATATATATATAAACAAGGAAAGGAAAGAAAAAAAAGAAGTAAAAATAAAAGGGAAAGAGAGAGAAAAAGAACTACAAAAATTATTACAGGTTATATCTCAATTATCGGTGTACATCCGGACCCGAGTGGCAAAGCTGACTTTGGATTATATATATATTTTTTTAGGGTTTGTTGTAATGTGATTCCAGGACAACCTTCCAATGACGAAAAAGAGAAAAAAGGGGTGGTTCAAATATGGTAATCGGGTCCAGTTCCATCACCTTGTAACACCTATACCAAAGCACTGGTCGGATTGAAACGAACCAATAAACTTTCATCAACACAAGAAAGAAAAAAAAATAAGCGCTTCTGAGACCTCCGCCCTCAGGAACTTCCCGCGCGCACTTTTGGAAAAACCTTGTTTATTTTTTTTTTTTTCTTTTTCCCTCATGCATGTTTGTTGCTATGTCTCTCTTTATATATATTTAATATATATATATATCACCATCCCAACTGTATGTCTTGCTGATGAAAAACATATTGATTAGAAACAACAAAAAAAAAGTTTAGGGTGTTGGGAACATATGAATAAACAAAAAAGAAAAAGTCCATGCCAACCTAACCCCCCGTCCACTTCACACGCAAAAAGGGCCGATCGGGAACACATTCAAAATGAACCGACCGAGCGTTCCTTGATTTTTTAAAACACCTTATTTTCTATGTATCCAATCTTTTTTGATTGAAAGGAAAACTTTTTCTCGGCCTCTCTGTCTGTCTCTCTCTCTCTCTTTGTTCTCTTGTTGGGGAGAACGAAACGCACGGGTATAAAAAGAAAAAGGGTAAAATAGGTTGTCCGTGCACACATAAGCAGAGGAACCCTCTTTTTTTTTTCTATGTTAAGGTGAATTGAATCAAGTTTTTCCTCTTTCTGTCTAATCAAAAACATGACATATTTTTTCATAGGGTGGGAAAATTGGAAGATGAATTGGTAAAAAGGACACTTTTTTTTTCTTCTCTTTGCCATGCAACAAAATAAACAATCTGTGTTGCCATGTGACAATACCCAGGTATCAAGATACATGCAAGTGCACGCACACTTTCTGTCTTCTCTCTTTTCTCTTTGTTTATTATTCTAATTGCCTGTCATGAGCGCATTATCGGTTTCACACGGCAAGAAATAGACAATAAATTCAATTTCCTTTCGTAGTGAATCACAGAATTGGTTCAATGGCAAATCATTGTCATTGTAACCAAATGGATTTTCTATGAAGAAAAAAAAACGAACCATGTCAATGCGTCATTGTATTTATTTCTCTCTCTCTCTCTCTTTCTCTCCCTTCCTTTTTTGTTTCTCCCCGTTCAACCTACCAATTTGAGCACCGATGGCGTCAATGCCGTGCAAAGTAAACGAGGCCAATACAATGATAGGCACAATCCACCATTTCAATTCGGCAACCAAGGTAAAGGGAATTGCAAGTAAATACAATGCCAGTGATTGTTTCCTTTTCCAGTAGTTAATACATCTCCATCTCTCTCTATATGCAAAAAAAAAAAAAAAGAAAAAGACTTACAGATGAATATGGTATACAGCCGGGATCGGCGTGTTGACAATACGCTCCAATCCGGCCAGACAATCATTCAACGAATTGAGATGGGAAATAATCACACCTGAAAAGATCCCGTCGATCTTACCGACATCCTTGGCTTGCTGAACATACAGACTCATACGGAACAGGATTTCCAGGGGCAACGACATCTCGGAGTTACCTTCATCCGGCAGATCCTCATCAGAGACAAAGCGGCGACGTACCGACGCATACCGATCCTTCTTATTTGCCAAATCATTCGGATCATCTCCTGTGGCCGCCGCCAATGGCCCCTGCTCTTGCCCTTGCCCTTGTCCATGCTCCTGCTGACCCAGAGGATTGTTTGAAGTATTCCCTGTACCATACTGTTCCTGATCATCCGCAGCAGCAGGAACCCAATTGGGAGGCAATAAATAGTCCAAATCAAAGTAATCAATACCATATTCCTTTCGGAGGTGATGTTTCGTGGCCACAGCAAAGGCCAGTAATAATTTCATGCATCGCATTTTTTCCAAATGGTCATTTTGTGTACGCTCCGGAATACTGCACCAGATCAATCGTGAAAGATTCCTCACATTACTCGCCAGATCTTGCCACAATTGTCTACCCTCATAGTATCGTGCATAAGATGTATTGGCGCGAAAAGCAAGCAGTAAACCGAGAACCACAGATAAAGCAGGAACTAAAAATAGAAAGAAACGCAGTGAGTATGAAAGATCCGGATGAACGCAGACCGAGCATGAAAACTGAAAAATATTTACCGACTGAATTACTCAATGCAAGGTTGGTATAACCATAATCAAGATATAGAGTAGCAATCACATAGGTATAACCGGCAATCATAAGCACAATAGGTAAAATGGTAGGCCAGACCTAACAAATTACATTATAATAATAATGATAATAATAATAATAACAGTAATGGAGTAATGGTTTCCTTAGTATACAGAATTACGGCGGCATAAAAATAAAGTATATTCCTTTTTTTTTCTCTAGTTCAAACTTACTGATCCTTTCCACCTAGAAAAACAAACGTCAATATCAGAGAAATTACATTGAGGTAAACCCGGTCACATGGTCCATTATTCACCGTTGCTCCCACTTTTCAGTTTTTGCCATTTACCTGAGATGATCGGGGTATGATTTCAAATTTCGGATCCATCGCGATGTGTGGTAACCTGGTGGCAGGTCAGGTTGAATTGGATGACCAAACATGTTTAAAGGCTTAAGATGGCAGAATCTTGAGTTTTTTTAGGTATTTCTCAGACGCGGCCCGCTCCTCACGAATTAGAGAGATAGAGAGAGAGAGAAAAAGAAAAAAAAACAAAAAGGAAAATGACATCAACACGCCTTTATCTTGTATCACCATCGGCTGCAACACCGCCTTCGGACCGTCGTCAGGAGAGGGGGCTTTCATGGTTACATGGTTACATGAACGTTACATGAACCTAACCTATTGGCCAAAAAAATTGCCAATGATGATTGTTTTTATCTCTTAGCATGTTTGACAGTAAAACACTTTATGAAATTGCACTAGTTTTAATGAAATTCAACTCGCTGTTGATGGGCAAGGAAACAAAAAAAAAAAAAAGAAAAAGAAAAGTTCATTCCAACATTACTACCTTCTTTTTCCTTGACAAAGTAGAAATACATTGCCAAGTGCCGGTTACCATAGCAGACCCGTGCTCTTTGTTATTTGTTGTTTTTTGCCTGTGTTGCACCATCGGTAAAAAGAAAATGAAAGCAGAGACCACCGCTTTTCGGCTTGGCTTTCTTTCATCTTGATTGCATTGTTTAACTTATCCCAAAGAAAAGGGAACCTTTACTACTCCGACCTTCCATCTTTTTTACTTTTACTGTTATAAAGAGGGCAAACTTATAAGATCCGCCTGGTCACATCCGAGGAATTACAAGCCTGCAAGAAAAAAAGGTTTGATCTGTCATACGGAGCTATCTCTTTTTCTTTTTTCATGGGACGGGGCCCAAAGAAGGGATTTTCAGTCATTGCATTGATTGGGTTTATTTGGTACATCGCAAAAAAAAAATGGGCTTGGCTCTATGCAATGCAAAACACATGAGGAATCTGATCGTACAGTAAATGCATGATCGGTGCAATAAAAAGTTCCAAATACACCCTATCTCGTTTCACTAAAACACAATAACAACAAATGAAGAACTTTTTCCCCATATACAAGCAATTCAGTCCGGCAAAACCCGGACACAACATATATTTTGCGCTGAATAGAACATGAACGAGGGTGAGGTTATCCCCGCTTACCAAATATGACATTGCGCCTTGTGAAAAAGCCACGCTATTATCGGCAAATTTAACCGATAATGAGTTTTCTGCTGGCCATAAAAGAAAATGGGAATTTACAACAATGTAAAGAAAGAAGGAAAAAAAAAACAAAGAAAAAAAAAAGCAATGTTTTTAGACAAAATTTCTCGTGACGAAGGAAGAAAAAGAAACAGAAAAAGGTAGAAAAACAATGGCCTTCATCTTTCAAGTAACAAGTATGAGTTAGCGTTTTTCAAAAGCAATAGAAAAGCAGCAGTGATATACTTACGTAATTAGGTTATTGTTGCCGTCTCGCATATTTATCGTCAATTTCATTCAAAAATGAGTTTTTTCGAATAGAGTAATAGTAACCAGTAGCTCCGGTTTTGGGTATCATGGCATTCGGGGATACTACGCGTGTAGCAGCATCGACGTTTGTGGTACAGCTAGGTCGACGTCTAAATAAACAAATACAGAAAAAGGGATCATCAGATCACAGGTCGAAGCATTCATTGGATGGCTTCCACACTTCTTACGTTGGTGTATTGCCAGGAGCAGTTTTGCTGCTATGCTTTGAATTCTGTACAATCCATTCGTGTTGTAATGCTTCCGCGGGTGTAATACGACGTTCTGGATCCCATTCCAAACATCGTTCAATAAAATCAAGGAAGAGGGTATCATTGCAACGAAGCGCATGAGCCAATGTCTTGGATCCCGGTCGTCGCTTCTTTCCTCGCGAATTGGTAAAGATTCTGGGATTGTCATTGGAGTCTAACCAAACCGTGTCAATCTCCGTCGCGCGCGCGCCTTATTTCCTTGATGAGCCGGACTTACCAAAAAACAGCTTCTTCCGAGAACTGCGCTCAATTAGATATTGATCAGGTACACCCATAATCTCCATAATACACGCTAATTGCTCCTGCTCATTTTCGCCTGGGAAAAGCGGAAGTCCTAATGCGGCAACATAAGCCCTGTGACATCCACAAACAAGCTTTCTTTTTTTTTTTCCTCTTTACCTGTGTACAACTCTCCCAAGATGCAGCCCAGACTCCACATGTCAATTGCCATGTTATAATTCATGCCTTAAATAGTACTCAGCATTAGACTAACGAAAAGCCCTTTCCAAATGAAACAGTTGAAACTCGACTACATACCAAGAATGATTTCAGGTGATCGGTAGAAACGACTTTGTATGTAAGTATATACTGCATGGAAACCATAGTATGAGAAAAACAAATACAGTATTCAAAATAGCCGACAAACCTCTTTCGTTCTCTAGACAACTACTGCCGAAATCGATCACTTTGATCGTGCTTTTTAAGGGATGCTTTAACAGAATGTTCTGTAATCATATGCTTCAGTTATGGATTTACCTTTATCATAGCCAATATGCCTTACCTCTGGTTTTAAATCGCAATGTACAACTCCATGCTCATACAGTAAACTGAGAGATTGCAGTAGCTGCAAAGTAAACCTAGAATCCACTTGCTAAGCCAACATGTTTACCTTTTTCTCATTTTTATCCATTACCTCTTGATCAATGTAACGTTGAATCCCTTGAAATTATGACTCTTGATAAATTCATATAAATTCATACTAAGACATTCGCATGCAATGCATAAATGATTACGGAAATAGAAGTAGTCTGTCATTTTGATATTGTGATGCTTGTCTTCTGGATCCTATTCAAAGCAGCATGTTTCAATAAACGCATATAGCACGCTGTGTTATATATTTCTTACCCAATCTACTAAATTCTTTAATATCTTGACTTCGGTCAATGCCTGAGCATGGAAACGCTTCTTGTTGCGGATCAACTTGATAGCAACTGTCAGTCCCGTTTTATGGTCATAGCATTTGACCACTTGGCCAAAAGAACCTCGGCCGAGTTCCTCCAACACTTCGTAACGGTAGGCAAGATGGTCTTGGATCACAATCCTGTAATCTCCTCGCTCGTCGTCGTACCCGTAATTGCAAGTCGGGTAATCATGTGATGCCTGGTATTTTGGTGCATCAGGACCGACAAAGTAAACTTCAGGATAGTCTCGAATTTCGACCCGTTCAAACAAGGACAGGTAAGGCGCATAACATTTGAGAGCCATCTGGGGACTCTTTGGTTCGGCGCCCATTGATTCAGCTGCTATTTGTTTCTCATACATAAACGGATCACTGATTCGTTTCGAATGTGCACGGTCTTCAGCTGATATCCACTGCTCATACTTTTCGTCTGGTTCATATCCAAGACTCCTTCGTGCCTTTCGATCGCGTAAGAAAGCATATTGATCCGAATTTGTATTGTAATCCTCCTTGATCGCGTGCTGGGCTACCATTGCCTGCAGTCTCTCATGAAGACTCATGGTTCGATGTCGATCTATAAAATGGTACGTCGTCACGTTGCTTTATTTCTCTCAGTATTACCTTTCTCCTTCTCATTGGTGCTCTCTTGCTCGGCAGAAGATGCGAAAGAATCTTTTCGGCTCATAGGGTACAGAGAATTAGCACGGCTCATAGAACCAGTACCAGTAAAGCTGGTCTTTCTAGTACGTGGGCCGCCAGCCGACATAGGACCCATAGCTGGTGAGTATGCCGCATCAGGAGTCTTGAGCAAATCATCTGCCACCGTTTTGGTTCCCACGGATACAGAGAGTTTCCGAGCAGAAGGTTTAGTCACGTCGCCGCTATGCGCACTTTGTCGTCGAGTGGAAATAGGCTGAGTCTTTGGTGATGCGTTGGCGGACACGGGTGTGAGACCCTTGGGTGATGCTGGTGTGATTCTAGGCGTTTTCAAGGATGCTCGTCGCTCAGAAGTCATACCAAGATGGCTATAACCTTTACTGCGCCTGCTTTTCAGTGTAGTACCTTTTGCATTCGCCTCTTCATCGCTGCTCGTGCCGCTTGTTGCCGGAGTCGTCTCTTCATGGGTTGTGGATCGTGCGGACGTGGATTTTGCTGAGACTGCGGCAGTTCGGCTGGGTGTTGTCGTGACAGCGCGCGTTGCAGGAGATTTGGGTGTCTTTTTCGTTGCCGTCTTCGGAAGGCTGAGCTTGATAGGTTCCATTTTCATGGGTGGCAGCTGCACGGACTGCACCACGGGTGGTTTTGCCAAACTTCCAGGTAATGTCTGCAGGATCAAAACTTAGCTTCAGCTTTCCATGCAAGTATTCAAAACTATATTGCATTTTTTTTCTTTTTTACCTTGCCTCTTTTGCGGACAGGAGGGGCTTGTTTAGCAGTTGTGCCTGCAGCTTGTTTACTTGACACGCGCTTGACACTCCCAAGCACTGATGTATCTTGACTCGCTATGCTTTTCTTACGAACTCTTGTCGCTGCATGCAAAGAAGGAGAAGTTGGAACTCCTTCTTTGAGAGATTCGGTTCTTGACATCCTTCGACTTAGAGCAAGTGCACTAGGTCGTTCTGTGACCGATTTCTTACGGCTACGTAGAGCAATCTCTTCACTTGGCTCCTCGGCACTGGATGCTGTAGCAGGACTTATTTCACCTGAGCCTTTGCTCATCCTTCGTTGCAATAGCCTTTTAACGTTTTCATCGCTGTGGCTGCTCCCAAGGATGCCACTTTCGCCGTTGTTACCGCCTGCAGGACTGTAGGCCTTTGATTTCCGCCGCCTAGAAACGGAAGGAGAGACTGGACTATCGCCGTCTTCCTCGCTTGCGTCCATTTTCGCTCTCGACGACAGTGCACGTGCTGGCGATGGCACTATGGAGCGACGTCGCTGTTCTGCCACCGTCGGTCTCATGTAGCCTTGTGCCCCGTTATTCGTTGTTGTCACGTGTACTGTGCCCACAACTGATTTCCGACGAGGATTTCGGTCAGAATCAATGTTGGGTCGTAAGGTCGATCCACTTGAAAGCGTTCTTCGTCGAGGTTCTCTGTTGACTGTTTCAAGTTCTTTGGCTTTTTCTTTGGACATGCTAAGTCTTCGCTTCGCATGACTAATAATCTCAGCCGCAGATCGTTGCGAGGGGTCGTCTCGGCGCTGATCCGTTACCTGATGAAGTGATTTACGGCGGGCATGCATCGAAGTAGTTTCCTTTTCATCATTCTCATTGGCGTTGTTGTCAATGATTTGCGTAGGGGGAGGTGAGTTTAGCACCCGTGATTTTCCACGTTGTTGACCATGTGGCCCAACTGCTTTGTCGGAGTGAAGACCGAGCTCCTTCTTGGCTAATGTTTGTTCTTGAGCTAGCGAATCTCTCCAAGCGTCTGCTATGGGAATAAATCCGTGTTCCTGGGGTCCAGTCGTATTCCGTACAGATTTTGCTCTTGATCGGGTTGCTATGTCGGTTGTGTCACATATAGATTCGTCATCCAGGATGGATGGTCGGTGAGCTCTGGAATCTCTTTCTGCTGTTACTACATGTTCACGCTGATCAGAGGCCATCTTCTCATGCGTTAATTCATAGTTTTTTATCAATTCGCTTCGTTGAGCTATCTTTGCTTTAAGTTTTGGTGAGTCCAACTGTTCTTGTGTGAGCACTGAACCAGTCGAGGGCCGTCGACGAGCGATACTAGCTTTGAGTGCTGGCGATTTTAACTGAATGTTTTCGTTTGATTTCTTCGTCGTTAAGGCACGCACGCGGGGCGATGCAACAGGGGATTTCGTCTCACTGTGGCGTCTGGATGATATAGCTGCCTGAGCGAGTGTACCTGCCCTAGTTCTGCTAGGGGCGGCCGATCTTGGTGTTGTTATTTCGTTGTCATCGAGTTGACTACGGGACTTTCGTCGGATTTTTATGGTTGCTTCCAAGGTTGAATTGGCTGTACTTTTTCGTCTTGTTGTGGTAGGCTGTTTTGTTTCAATTGGTGCGACTTTTCGTGCAGCTGTGGATGGTCGTCTTGTTTCGGTCCAAGTGGTAGTGTTTAACTTTTCGACTTCTGCAAAGGCCTCAAATATACCATCACGACTCATCCCTAAGTCGGCTTTCAAGTCGTTACCTGCGGCTGTGGAGGCGCGTGATCGACTGCTGGCTGTGGATTTTGCAAATCGTCCCTCCATCACTTTACTTGGTCGTCTTGTCGTTTTATCCGTTAAGCTCTGCATTTTAGGTTTTGTGTGTAGCGAGCCATGTCCCTGCTGCATATGTATCCAAGACTCGGCTATATATGGATCCGTTACGGTCGAGGATGACATGGACGAGGGGTGCACCGTTTACAGTCGTCTTTCTTTTTTTGATGGTTTTGTTACGAACCTTTTGGTATATAGGAGAAAGAGAGAAGATATATACAATATATAGATGGAGTTGCCCCTTCAACGTTTAAAAAGAAAGAGTGAGAGAAAGAAAGAGTGGAGGAAGGGAGGGAGAGGAGGAAAAAGGTAGAAAAGACGACAGTAAAAAAAAAAAAGAGAGAGAAAGAGAGAGAGAGGATCGGATTTGTGAACAGAGAAATAAAACGGATAAGGGCGTAACTATGTATGTGTGTGTATATATATGTGTGCGGTTTTCTCCTCGTTCAAAAAACTTGCAGGTGGTCCGAGTGCAGATGACCCCCAGGGAATCAACTCCAAACTATGTAGAGATGAATGAGAAGAGCAAATGGGGAAGAAAAAGGCAAGGAACAGAAAATAAAGGTGTATGTGTGCTGACTGTGTTTTAAAATAAAGAACAGCTCAGCGTCGGCTATAGAAGAGAAATAGCAGAAAGGAAGAAAAGAAAGGGGGAGAAAAGAGAGAGAGAGCAAGTATAAGAGAAAGGGAACAGATACAGAAAGACAAACTCACTCTCACACTCACTCACTTACTCACACACACACACAGTGTCTGTGAGTCAATGAAATAGGGGAAAATGGGTTACTTGAATGCACAAAGTCACTGTCAACGAACCTCTGTGCTACACAACGAATGCCTGCTACTGTTGGAAAAAGAAAAAAAGGAGAAACACAAACATCGGATGAAGAACAGGAAGGCAACTCCGTTTTGATCATCGTTCTGATCATGCTTCCCTTTCTCTCTCTCTCTCTCTCTCTCTATCTCCTTTTTGCTGATCTTTGTCTTATTTGTTGTGATCGCCACATAATCCATAGTAGAAAGATGTTTACTTCTAATCCAGTCATAGAGATCATGCAATGCAACTCTTACTCTACATATACAGCATACCGCTAAATTCTGTATATTTAAGGAGATAGCATCACTTATCCATCTATTGAGAAACCCAATTGGAAAAGAAATACACTCGAATGTTTCCCCGTTTGGCGCGCTCTTTCTTTCATTTTGTAAACTTTCCCTTTTTTTTTCTTATTCTTCTTTTTTGGTCTAACTCCAACTGCCATGCGGCAAACAGTATTGCAACCAATGACTTCACCTTCTGCCACAATTCAATGCACTGATTGCCATGCCCATGTTCCAATGGCTCAACTAGCAAACCACCAATGTCACAACCAACCATCCACCTCGCCACTCAAGTTGCACACATGTTAGTTGCATAAAACACGACTTACTCTGTTAATAACTATTTATTATTATCGTCATTCTATCATTACCCTGTTATTACTAGTGCAACTCGGCCCACGTCGAAAACGAGCTGTCTCGATGGATAGCACAACACATCCCACCAACAGTAAGCCTTATTCTTTGTGTACGCCCATAGGCAACCAATAACACGCCACTTTTTTACATGTGTGTGCAACCTAACAGATTCAAAATTCCACTTTCACTTTTGGAATTCTCTGACAAACATGGCAAAGGACACAATCCATGCCGCAACGCATCATAAGAAGTATCATCCTAATACGCAGGTAAATAGAAAAGGAGGATATCAGAACAATGGGAAACATTCGTCCTCATACCGTGATATTTAGAGTAAGCCATTTTTGCATCACCCTCGTGACAAGTAAGCAACCAGATTAGAAGCCACAATGACCCTGTTAAGTGGTTTTCCATGCTTAGACCGCATGATGACTTGGACGATCCACCTGTATCCCCCCCTCCTCTTGCCGAGATACCGCGGAAAAACAGCACATCGCCTGCTCCTGCACTGCATCACAGACCAGACTGCAGCCAAGTCAAGCCACCCAAACCGGTCAAATCGCCTAGCCGTTCGCGTTCGGTCTCGATAGAAAAGGCCTCGGCTAAACCAGCCAATGCAGATGCTCACGGGGCTTTTTCCCCACGGCCTAGTAAAAGTTGTCTAACCCATTCCAGTCAGGGTGCGCATGACCTTACTCACCCTATGATCGTCAATAATAACAATCATCATCGGCCCTCCTGTGTCCGTTGCCGACGCGAAATTGGCACAGGCGCTACTATCGTCAATCTTAATCACAAGGTAACCACAAACCAATACATCACGGAAAGAAAAAAAAACTATTGCCTTGCTGATGAATTTGACCGATTAAATTTCAGTCCTATCATATTCAATGCTTTAGCTGCTTTGTATGTCGACACCGTCTAGATCCATACCATACCCCTCTCGAGTACGACGGACGGATCTACTGTAACGAAGACTACGATATCGTCATTCGAAAACCTAACTGTGCAGCCTGGTAAGAAGGAGATACAAGCAAATACATATTATCCTGACTTTTCAATGCTGTTTGCTAGCGGCAAGCTCATCGAACCCCATGTGAAGCCAACAAAGGCACTCGACAAGTATTTTCATCCTGAACATCTTCGTTGCGCTCATTGTGATAAACCTGTTGAACCTGAAACAACAGGCTTATGCCAGCACAAAGGAAAGATCTTCTGCAGGCCGGATTTCAACAGATTGTATTTGCCAAAATGCCGTGCATGTGGACGTGCGGTTGAAAAGGAAGCAGTATCCTCTGTCGATGGAAAGCTTAATGGAACATGGCACAAACATTGTTTCCGATGTCAAGTCAGTAAGAAATCTTGATAATCTTTGTCTGATTGACCTGACCCCTTTTTTTACCAGTTGTGTCAATGCTCATTCCCAAACAACCGATTTTATATTTATCGCGATACTCCTTATTGCCGACGTGATTATCATCGGTTAAACAATTCCTTATGTCATGCTTGCGACGAACCAGTAGAAGGCCGCTGTGCTCAAACTTCGGATGGATGGCGTTATCATCCTCATTGCTTCACTTGCCACGTAAGTGATATACCAGGCACATAAATGGCATACATCCTTATTCATCTACAACCCCATTTTTAATAGGTTTGTCAATGTTTGATCACGGATACATATTATTTATACGAAAACAGAATTTACTGTCAGAATGACCGCAATATGCGAGCAGAGAAACGGCGAACGCTGTTCGGCGAGATCTAGCTTTTGAGTGTCGTTGAAAAACGATGGTAAGGTGTAACCCCCCCCCCGTTCACTTCGCCAGCCCAGTGCCTCTCCTAATGTCGATCCCAACATCATGTGCTCCTAGATGGGCTGGAGTAAACAAAGCACTACATTCCTTTCATGTTATTAGACGGCTTACGCCATCTTGTCACCGTAAACAAAACCACACTTGCCACAAAATGTCTACTGTAGCACGACAACGAACGTGCAGATTTTCTTAACCTTCCCTTATCGATATATTCCATATGCCAATTTTCCGAACATATCTGAAGAAAATTTACTACCGAGTTAACACAAGTCGGCATAGTTCAATCACCAGCCTGCCGATTTTATAGTCTGATCTGAAAACTGAACGTAGTATCCCTAGATTTCACTTGATGTTGCTTTCTCTACTGTTGACTTTTTCTTATCTATAACTTAAATAAATCGCTCCCATTAATGCTTAGTTAATCTAACATGTCGCCTCCGCTAGCTAACAAAAGCTTCAAGACAGTGAAATCTTCTGGCATGGCCAAAAAGACTCTACCTTAGCGACATTTTAAGACAATGACGGTCGCTAGTAGTTAATTAATGATAAGCTGCCAACTAGGTTTCCAGTGATGGAAGCTCTTGTCTTGCATCTCCAGACTTCTTCTTTTCAAATGCGCTAATCGTTCGAAAGGGAGGGGTCATTTATCATCGTTGATTAGCGTGTGCATAAATGCACCCCATATAGTTTTAGCACAAAGGACGTCATGATGCCAAAGTAATGTAAAGCTGTACTCCCCTTTTTCACAGCTTCTGGTTTATTCTTGCTCATTTTTCAATTCTCTTTTTACTAGTGAGAGGCTAGATGCGATGAGAGACACGCATTCCTGGCAGAAGAAGGATTCGGGTACAGCTCGGTAGAAAGAATCGTTTTAACTCCCTTTTGCAGTTCTAATATTCGGTTAGCCGGATCACCCTTTGCAGAAACTTAAAGTTATGTGTTCACTGAAGATGAAGGATATGATTCTTTCAATCCCAAAATGTCTTCAGTGCCTGACTTATTGATACAGTCGGTGCCCTACAGTTCTTAGGGAAGCAGACGTCTTTTCACGCATCAAAGATGATAAAGTCTCAGTTAAGAACACAGTTTATATTGGTTTTTCAGATCCCTTCTCTTTGTCCTTGTTTTAGTTCGTTCCAGGGAAGTTAAACTTGCAATCTTGGATCCTCAGGCTTGTTGCGCTACTGTTAGATGGCTGATTAAACCAGATTACTTAATTGGTAATTGCTGCTTTGCTAGATCAAGAAGGACCGTCGCAATTGTTGGATCGATGGGTGACGATTACAACAAAACAATAGGAAGAAAACTGTGCATGCTTGAAACCGTGCACAGTGCTTTTTACAGCTTACGTGCACGAAGGAAATATCTATTTTACGCATATTGGACCACAGTTTGCAGGATTTTCCCGGTTTTCAGCGTAATCAACGTTTCAACCAATGTATAGCGTACTTTTATCTAGTTAAATAGGGGAGAGCTGAATAATACGAACAATGAGTTTAGCGATTTTTGGAAAAACATATCGCATAGTGACTGATCAAATAAGACCTTTGAAAACGTAGACCTGCTCTGCCTACGACGCATGCTATGGTCTGGTAAAAAAAAAAAAAAAGGAGCATGTTCTAAGCTAGGCCGAAAAGAAAGATGTTGTTGTTCGATCGTCCGACATTATTCAATCTTGCGGCTTGTACGACCATGCTGCTTTGACGAGTCGGTTCTAACTTTCTCTACTCATAAGACTATCTTTTCGGCAGCCGCGTTCAGCATCTTCGAAAGCACTGTCGACGGTACGGAACACCTCGTCGTTGATGTAGTAAGATTTTAATACCAGTTCCATCAGCTGTAATCTCTCTTCCACCTGGTCAAGCCGATGCTGACTATCGATTTCCTGCGGTGAGACAGGGCTTGTCGTAGCACCCCCTTCGGTCGAACTACTCGTCGAAACGTCGGGATTCAGAAATCGCTGCTGGACGGGTCTGACATATGAGACCGTTTTATGTAGCCCTTTGGACGGGCTCATAAGGGCTTGAGACATTGATCGGCGCAAGTTACCCATAAACCAACGGTGCACAATGCCCCAGGGAGACCGTGGACGATAACCAAACATACAACTCTGGATAGCCATACAGAGACCAAATACACCACCAATAAGACCAACCACATTGACCAGGGAGTATATTTTGGCCTCGCGTAGTGAGATACTGGCATGAGCGTTCGGATTCACATGGAGAGAGCCAACAATTGGTTTCCCAGGCAAAAGTACCCCAGGATAAACTGTTTCTTGTCGAAACTGGGATATCACTTGAGACACCTCATGAAATTGTGGAAATAAGCCAACATAGTTCCACCCTGCTGGTTTGAGGAATCGATAAGACTGCATCTGATACGTCAGAGTTGAATAGGCTCCGGCTTCAACGTCAAAGATGTTTTGGGTTGAAATATCAGCCAGATCTATAGATACCCATGCTTTTTCGTCCTCTGCAGAAATCGATTGGTTCTTATCATCAAAATAAAGCTCACGATTAGGATCCAACGTAGCGGGATAGACGGACACATGGATGCTACCATGCACACTCGTGTTGCCAAAGAAATAGAAGAACAAACTGTTCCCATAGCGTACGGGATACTCGGTAAATCTTCCTCTGTATAAACTCGGTGGCGCATAGAGCACGAACGAAGAGGGTGGGGCATAGAGATAGCATGTCACTGGACCTAACTGGTCACCAAGCCACGGTTGGTGAAGGGACATATTGAGAGGCCGTATAAACGAGTTGCAATTGTAACCATTGTCCGTAATACAAGTGACACGAGGATATAAACTTGTAACTAGCAGAGCAGCACTATTATTCCAGCCATCAAAACAAAATCGAATATCTTGTGTAAAATCAGCAAACAAACTTAATATTTTATAATAAGAGAAGGAGAAGGAGGAGGAGGAGGACAAAAAACAAAGATGCTTTACCTGGCGTTTGTGCATTTGAGCCGTATTCAGTAATGATAATCGTCGAGTTTGGACTCTCTATGACTTGAGAAAGCATGAAGACAATAAAGGCCACAAATACAAAGAACAGGGCGAGTTGCGACATCACCCGGGCGATTTCTGTCCACATGGGCTCACCCATGCTGTCACATTGAATGGCGACATGTTAAGATCAATAATAAGAATGACAATATCCTTTTTCTTTCCTACCGTGGGTGCCACATATATCGACGGAGATCGGCGATGATGCGGAAAATACGCCGTCGGAAACGCCACAGGCAAAGAAGGAAGATAATAGCTACCACGAGACTTCCAATCACAGCACCTGCTACTGCTCCTCCTGTTGCCCATCTACCGAAGGATATTGCAGCCCTTGATTCAGCGATATTCGTCTCCCAATACCATGGATCGTTTATCCAGTGAGGTATTCTCAAGAGGTTTACGTCATTCATAAACTGCACATCAGCACTACCTAATAACATGAAGACAAAATGAGTGAACAACAAAACATTTTGTATCAATATTCATACCGCCAACAACCATTAGATACGTATTGTTTACCAACCCGATGGATGCGTAGCCTCGACCTCTTGGTCGGATACCTAGGGTAGCGATTATGTTCCACTTCCAGGTTTGCGTATCTAGAATGGCAACCTCATTGGGGTACTGCTTTTCCCATAACACCCTTCCCGATTCACCTATCGACATTGCTCAAAACGGCTCATTTTTTTTTCAGACGTCATACGCTTCCTTACCACCAAACATTATGATAGATGTTCCGTTCGGCGCTTACAGATGAGAACACGGTAAGTAAATAGAGTCAGAGGGCATTCAAGACTACGAGCTTACCTAAAATAGCGTTAGCATTCTCTCTTGCTGGAGGTTTTTCTCCCCCGAGGCTTCTGGTTTCCCAGGTATCTTTGTTGGTGTCGTACAGTAGTGTTTGGTTTGCAGGGACTTGATCTATTGTGGTCGAATGAGTCAATGCTCCCATTAGATATGCGATGACACCATTCCTAGTACAGAAATATTAGTGTCCTCGAATAAAGAAGACGTCAAAGTGAAAAGACTTGCTTAAGAGCTATTCCGATATGAGAAAAGATCGCTGTTTGACCACTCTTAGTAAGGTTCCGGAACTGACCGGATACAGGATCGTAAGACCAAAAATCGTTTAACGGTTCGCTTGGCTCGTCTAGATGCGACAGAGTCCGAATGCCTCCGTAGATATAGACCTTGCCATTCGATGCCAACGTGGCCGTAAAGAGCTTACGGTTGTAGGGCAGAGTACCGTTATCACTGAGAACCGGTGCGGGAGACCAGCTGGCGTTGTCAAAATGATATATGTATGCCATCATCGATGAGGTACGTTTGACGGGATTCATACCACCCAGGACGAGCATTGTTTGGTTATCCGGCAAGACGACCGCTTGACAAAGGCTACATAGGGGTCCTTGATTCACCTGTTTGACATAGCTAAACGAGAGTGAACCGTTATCCGATAATGAAGTTTGAGTGAATACATTTGTGTACAACTCAGAAGTCCTGGTCACACCGCCATAACGATAGAGAATATTTTCTCGAACGATGGAAGCTGTGTCTGTCATTAACGGGATCTGAGCCAGTTGAGCAGTTGTCATATAATACTCGCCGGAAACAATTGGGTAGAGCCCAAAAACAGCGAGCGCAGACACCCATCGTTTCCAGAACATAATTGCTATTGCAGAAGAAAAAACAATCAAAGAAAGCAATCAATCACTTCATTTTATCTGGACGTTGTTACTTATTTACGCATTGCATACGGGCTTTGTATACAGAAGCACTCTGGTGGATAACCGAGATAGTGAAAGTGAAACTTAGAAGATATGCATTGGCCATATGCAACTCTAAACCACCAAAAACGTTTACCGCATACAACCACCTGCACCTGTACCCAACAAGCAACTTAGCCCCTCATAGTCGCTTCATTGGGATCAACAACTGCATTCGTTCCAGGAATGAATAACCTGACTGTGAAAGTTTATGAACACCATGATGCTACGTCAAAGTGACCGTGAAGGTGGGCCCCAGCGTGCCTATAGACGTGATTTGAAAAGAAACTGTGCATGTCATTGCGTTGGTTGGGTAAAGGCAGAGTTGCATAGTTTGTGAAGAGTTATCAGTGAGGCTGGGTAGCAAACAATAGGTGATTGGTTTGCGCTATGCGAAAAGCTGCCGCTACTAACATGCCCCAGACCTTTTTTAATCTGCAAGGTCCTCAACTTTCTAGTTCTGAAAAACAAACAATTGCCATGACGATGAATAGGCCAACTTGCCGTTCAATGCAATCTGTGTATGGATAAGCCATACTAAAGCATGAAGACAATGTATTCTTGAAGAAGGGAGGTCCAAGGTTCCCGCTGGAACGATCAGATTATTCCGGGAGAGACGCGACCTGTGGCGATACTGTGCCACCATTCCGCAGCAAAAGTATAAATAAAGGAACGTCATAAAATGGTATATTTAACTGCTTTCTTTATTTTCTTTTTGTTTATACGATGGATCTTGATATTCCTGCTCCTCAACACGATGCCCAAATGGACCATGACCTTATTAAGCAACTATTTGCCTTGGGAATGGAAAAGAAGAGAGTTCTCAGGGACAAGATGTTCACGATCAACGAGGAACTGACCGTCAGGAGCTGGACAATGCAAGATTATGTTTATAAACAGCAGCCCCGATTATATCCGATCAAAGCGCGCGGGTTATTTACCACAACGAACAAGGAAGGTCAACACTCGATCGTAATCCGTGGGTACGACAAGTTCTTTAATATCGGTGAGGTTGCATGGAATGAGGTAAGTTCGCATACGGTTGAAGTAAACCAAGTATTTAAGGAGGCTATTACAGTGGGAATCGATTGAGAAAAAGACAGAAGGGCCTTACGAGATTCAAGCCAAGGAGAACGGGTGTATTATCTTTATTGCAGCAGCGTCGCCTGAACAACTGATCGTCACATCCAAGCACACGATACCAGCCTCAAGAGAGGACAAGACAAGCCACGCTAATGTGGGTCATGATTGGTTATGCCGACATTTGGCTTCCGTGAAAAAGACAGAACAGGACTTGGCTTCCTGGCTCTACGGTAAAGGACTGACTCTGGTAGCCGAAGTAAGTATTTCTTTCCATGTTTTGCGGGATCAGGCTTTTTTAAATAATTTTTTTTTTGGGTTTGCGTGTAGCTGTGCGATGACGAGTTTGAAGAGCATGTACTACCTTATTCGGAGCATGAGAGGGGGTTATACCTTCATGGTATCAACTACAATACAAGTACTTTTCAGACACTGCCTAGTGAAAGCGTGGAGCGCTTGGCCCGCCACTTTGGGTTCCGAACAACCTATTATGTCATCTTACCAGACATCAAAAGTGTCAAAGATCTCGTGGCGGAAATTGAAGAGTCAAACTGCTTCGGTGGACGAGAGGTCGAAGGCATCGTCGTTCGCTGCAAACGGGGTGGAAGAGATTATTTCTTCAAAATCAAGAACGAACAGTACCTACGATACCGAGAATACCGAGAAGTTACCCGAAGTTTATTAATGCGGAACAGTCTGCAGCAGGTCGTGTATAGAGAGAACGCAAAGAAGCTCCGCATGCGGTACCGAAAAACGCATGATTACGTGAAATGGTTAAAGAAGCTGGTGGACGAAGCCCCACTATGGCTGGATGATTACACGAGCCACAAGGGGATCATACGGCTTCGGATAGAATTTGAAAGCTCAACGGCATAGTATACAAGAATAGACTGCTTTCTGCTTTTTATTTTTCTTTTGCGTTTTGTTGTTATTCCCTTTTGTGTCATCGTTTGCATTTAAAAGTCTTCATTTGCACAGTCATCTTCCATGTAGAAGTTGGGCATAAGAAGGCTGATATCGTCCACATAGCTTAACCCGTTTTCGAGTTGATAAAGTGTGGCATACATCACCATCCCCTCTTTCAGTACGTTCACAATATTACGTTCAAATTTCACCTGGTGCTGTTTGTTGGGATTATGGTATTCGACGAGGGTAACATCCACCAAATGATCTGGATCGCGTTCTGGATCGAATGAACCTATAGTTGCAATCTTAACGAATTCTGTACCGAGATACTGGACAGATCCAGTTGTGGATTTATAGCTGCCAAGGACGGACTTGATCAATTTCTTCGCTTCTGAAATATCCATCCCGGTAGACTCTGATAAGAAATCGTGAATGCGCCAACTCTGCTTTCCGGCAGCTTGCAACCAGTCGGAATCAATGGTCGCGAATGCCTTATGCTTCCCCTCAAACACCATCGAGCACGCTATGTTGAATTTACCAGGAAGCAACCCGGACGCGCGTTTACACATCGGCAATTGTACCTTGGCTTCAGCAGCAATAGCACGTGCTTTTGCGATATCCTCAGCATACTCAGGACAGACGTTGCGGATCTGGAGATATCGTAAAAAGGCATCGACAAGAAGGGGTGCGTCAATGTAATCTTGGAGACGGATAAAGCGGCTCGTGGACACAAAGTGATTGCCCAAATAAACCTGTGCAACCTCGCTAAAGCTAATGACCACTTCCGTATCCGAATCCTCATCTTCTGGGACAATATCTGTCACGGCATTGGCTGCATCAAAATCTTGCTCGGCGTCTGGATCATCTGGGGCATCTGCGCTCGTTGCTCGTCCTAAGAAAGCGTTTGGTCCTGTCTTGATTCCACCAAAGGAAAGATAATGGTCAAACACGGCTTTCTTCTCATGTGAAAACTTGTGATTTTTGCGATATTTCCAGATGGCGTACTCGACGCGTTGACCAAGCGGTCGGTTACTACAGAAACCATATGAGCGGACTTTGCTGTTTTCTTCTAATAGCGTACGTGCTGTAAGGGTTTTCGATCACATCTTCGTCGTATTTTTCCTTGTAATCATCGGCCATTTCGGAACCGGCTTCTGGAAGGCCAGCCGTTTTGGACTTCTTCTTGCTGTTTTTCTTTTTCTTTTTCTCGTCTGAAGTGCCTTGTCTTAAACTGACAGGAGTCGAAACACCAGCTGGCATACTGGTCGGCAACTCTGCTTCGGGTTGCTCAAATCCTTCTTCGTTCTGGAACTCGTCATCATCTTCCACTTGGCCACGTACGTTGGCTAGGACTTCCTCACTATACAATTTCAGGTCATTTCGAAAACGAACATATAAGCTGCTTTGCTTCAAGCAAAGAAAGAGAATGCTTGTATCGGACAAGGTATCAAAGCTATGAAAAAAGTTATACTTGCACTATTTTCAGTCTTTCTTCTGACACCTCGTCAGCTTGCATTGTCACTCTGAACCGTCGGGTAACTGCAACTTAAGCCAGCAACTTCCGCAAAATCCGGATCAATGCAAGCCGCATGCCTTTTACTCCTTTCCGCACACAAGCCACGCACAGGACGACATATTGGCCAACTTTCACACTCAGACATCTGCTTAGTTGGTTATACTTCGTTTGAAAGATCGAATGGTAAAACATGGATCGTTTGACATGCTACACACTAAATTCGCGTATATAGTCTCGACTTGAACTCTTGACCCCTGAAGGTAGGCCCATGCTTTTATATCGCATAACTCATTGACCCGCTCACTTTTCACTTAGGCCTTCGCATCGATGGTCGTCGAGCCAATGAATTGCGTAAAATTACCGCAAAGACGTCCGTTTTTAGTCAGGCAGATGGCTCAGCATATATTGAACAAGGAAATACAAAATGTCTTGCGGCTGTTTATGGACCTAGAGAGGTGAGATAGGATAGTTGACTAGAACGAATACTCAGCAAAGGAAACGAAAAGAAACGGTTTATGCTAACAATGTTTGCTACCAGGCACGACATCGAATGCAAGCGCTTGCGGATCGTGCGATTATCAGTGTTGAATTTAATGTTGCACCATTCAGTTTTAGCGAAAGAAAGAAGCGATCTAAAACCGACAAGTAAGTGAGGGATCACTCTTCTTTTCGCGTCTTTATGTTCCTTACATTCGATTACCGAAGGCGATCTCTAGAAATGGCATCCTTTATTCGACAAACTTTTGAACCCGTGATTCTCACTTCGCAATTTCCTCGTTCACAAATCGATATCTATCTTCAGATCTTCCAACATGATGGCGGTAGGATATAGTCATGTAGATCTTTCTCTTTCTCTCATTCTGACATGCTATTGGATCGCATTCTGTTTCCTAAGGTGTCTTACAATGCTGTATCAATGCAGCGACCATGGCATTGATTGATGCAGGCATCCCAATGCTTGATTACGTCTGCGCCTGTTCCGCTGGTTGCATAGACAAGGTGCCTGTGCTTGGTAAGGGGAGATATAACAAGGAAAAGAACAAACATGGAATTAAGCAGACCATATTTAGACCTAAACAATGTGGAAGAATCGTCGGATACGCCTGAATTGACCGTAGCGATATTACCAAGAACGGGAAAAGTGAATCTTGTTGAGGTATGCTTACGAAGGGAGGAGCCGGGGCGCATTTCTGCAACAGGGTTGTTATTAACATATCTAATATCATCAGATGGAATCCCGGTTACACATTGAAAAGTTCGCAAGTGTGACAGAGTTAGCAACCGAAGGCTGCAAACAGGTTCATAAAATATTAGACGAATGCGTACGACAGAACACACAACATCTTAAGAATAGACTAAAAGCTTGAATAAAGAATGAAGGAAAAGAAGCAAACATACAGAAAGAAAGACCCAAACCATTTGGATAAGGACCATCTTTCTGATGTACATCTCGGTGATTTGTAGAGCTTTTATTGACAGACCAAGGCATATGTCAAATACACGTTGCCATGGGATGAAACGCGGCACTTATCCAACACTAACGAGAAAAAGGTGAGCACTACTGCCGATACTAGGTATGACTGTAGCCTCTTGAATGCTACATAGAAAAGGCAAAAATTATAGTACATGTTCCGGTCAATTTATGGCGTAGAACTATACACCAATTGAAGTCTTAGTTGCAGAAAATCTTTCGTCATGGGGGATATCGATATGTAACAACAAGATAAAAAGTAGCATGCTCTAATAAGGATAAAGGATAAACCCTCCTTGATTTCAATCTTCGTTAATTTTAACTCTCGCCTATCTTCAATCGTTTTGAGATTCCGGAAAAAAAAACACCACGAAAATTTCCAATCGGCACTAATTTTCAATGTTCAATGTCTACGGGGGGTTGATATAAAATCGAGGTCTTCTTTATTAGCAAAATTTTATGACCGTAGCTGGATTAGACAGCTTGCAACTCATGGCGAGGTGTGAATAAGTGACTGCTTAATGACCCCTCAACTAATGCTGATAGAGTGAAGAACTTTCTATGGGTAATGCAAATTATTGCACTTCTTCATTAATTTCAACTCCCACCTAGTTTCAATCAGTGGGCTCTGACCAATGCATTGAAATTAAGGGCGGTTTACTGTATTGATCTGTCAGAAACTGATTATGCTATGAAATGCTGGGGTCCGGTGATAGAACATCTTGTGGCAAGAACATCTGTTCGATGCAAGTGGGTGTGATGTGGTTTGCAGTTTGCATACCGAAAAGTTCAAAGTCAACCTAAGAATGATCAACGGCTGCACAAAAAACGAACACGATATATCCCAAGCCGAACGTGCCAGAGATAACGTGAATCCAATAAAACTGTCCAATGATCATGTTAAAGTGCTACTTGAGGCTAAACAACTTACTGATATGTTCCATCAGCGTTATCATTGCGATCAAAACAGCCAAAGTAGCACAGTTCTACGGCTACGGAGGCAACATTCTGTGATGTCGTACTCAGCGCAGATGGATTGTACGTCGCTACAGTCTCTGGTCGGCATGCCTGGCCTGTCAGTTGTGGACAGCTTTTCCGGCTTCGCTCCCTGTACATAACACTGATTGCGTACAAAAACCACATTTTACGTCTGAGGGAACTTATAAACGGGGCTGAACGTGAGAATACGCGCAACCAGTTGAGCTGCTGCAAACCTCGTTTTGCCAACACAACAACAAATAACCAACCACAAAAAGCAGACAAAACGTTGTGGCTACGAGATACATGGATAGCACCATGAAATGGTGCGCAAAGCTTGCCTTCACTCCCAAGACACCTGTTTTCCCATACAGGCGCTTAGCCTGGTAACGTTTTCCTCGCTCACCGTCATCTCCGTCCTTACCCTTGTTTAAACCATTACTTCTTTCCTTTTCTCTTTATTGCCAATACCTTTCATTACGCCAAACCATTCCTAAATATTATGCAACGCAAAGTACTTTTCTTCTGTATAGCACCAATCTCTCTATAAGTATACTGTATTTTCGAGTAATTTTTGCGCGCAAAAATGTTTTGCCGGTACTACAAGCAGTTTCGTGCAAGCTGGTTCGACCGTAGCAGTCTTCAATTGATATATAGAAGTCTTTAGTTAGGAGAAAAGAGTACGTCCAGTAATGAAGTAGAGGAATAGATTTGTTAGAGTTGTTGTCTGACGCTTTCCAAGAAGGCCCAAAGGGTCGAGTTGCTCTTAGTAGCATTTTGGTATGTGGGTGCAATCTTGATGTGTGGGTCAAGAGAGTTGAGCTGCAATGAGTGGGTAGAAGAATATTAAGAAGGACAACTAAATACGCATTTGTGTAGAAACTTCAGCAGTAGTGCGAAGGGTCTAATGCTTTCCAAAGTGCAATGAGTAGTTAAATATATTGTCTGATTGACCTCCACCCGTTTTATGTATGACGAAATTGCTCAATGATAGGATCATTATATGGAGGAGTATTGCTTTGTTCCTGTAGGCATGTACCTTCAGTGAACAATGTCGATTTATCTCTGTTTCTTTCATATTCTATTGCCAACAGAAGAAACCATTTCTATGCTAACTTTGCCATTCGCTCTTTATTCTTTTAACGTAAGATCAAGGTCCAGAAGCTATGTTATACGAGGCAGATACCTAGGCTTCAAATATTCATTCTGCTTTTTTTTTTTTGCCTATCTGAAATCGTTGCTTACAAGCGATACTGGCCTATTTACGTTCTTATGTCTCCAGACCGTTTTTCGCGTTTTAGACTATTACTCTTACTTGGTGCATCTTTACTTCCCAACACCATATCATATCAATCACTTACGCAAACCTCTTGAATATCTTACATAAAATGAGGGCTTCATTTTTAGCAATATGTTACGTTAGCGTAAACATATGCTAGAAGTCGCCACAAATTCATTTACTGCAGCCGCACGTGGCTGTAACGGAACGAGCGAAGCGAGTGCATAAGGACTAGTCGGTTAGACATACTGTAATTTGTTAAAATGTTTGTCTCATAACTTGTTAAAGTATGGCTTCCAGAGAGCAATCGGCAACTATTGTTGAGCAAGATGCAACCGATGGTTCAACAATCTAACCCTCTTATTTTGTTTGAGACTTTTTTTTACTCTGTCATCTCATCAATTCTATTGCCAAAATACAAAGCGAAAAGAAAAGGGAATAGTAGAGTAACAAGCATATAATAGAAACCGATATAAAAAGAAAAAAGAACATCTACACAATATATTTTTTCTCCATTCTACAAATACAAAACATGGTAACAAAAAAAAACAAGAATAATGAACAAAATGAATGACTTTTTTCTTCCCTTTTCTTCAAGGATGTGGAGGAGATAAATGGAGGGGAGAACTGTGAGTAAGATCGTGTGGATGATGGAAATAGACGTCCCAGGATGGCCAGGGTAGGTGGGTAGAAGTGGCTGGATCGTACGACGGTGGGAGAGATGGCATGATTTGCTGCGGTTGGGGGTCTTGAGGCTGGTGCTGATTTGGATGATGGTGAGAAAGAGACGATTGGGATAGCATCATCTGCGAATCAGCATGATGGATGGGGGTAGAGGAAGGCATTAAGGGTGGCGGGGGAGGTGGCGCATCCATTGGTTGACCATAGCAAGAGGCTGTTGTTGTGCTGGTTGTACTAAAAATCGAGCGTTGCTGTTGCTGTTGATGATGTGGATGCGAATGTGGATGGTGTTGTTGTTGTTGTTCGTAATAAGGAGAATGGTACATTGGGTAACTCATGGATAAATCTGCTGTCTCTGGCTGAGGTAAGAAACACGGTTGCTGCATCGTTGGTTGTCCCATGACCGATTCCACCTCGCGATGAATCTCCGGTGTGATACCTCCCACGATACTTGTGTTCATCATCCGCTGGAACCAATTTGTTTTCGGCATCTCCCCCTCCGCCGAAGGTAACGGATCTTGATACGAAAGGTCAGGCGGGGAAGACGAAGACGATGATTTCGGCAACACGTCCTTTCTGTCGATTGCTCGATCATCCGGATGAAGACCATTCACCGTGACAAGCATATTCAACATCTCCAATGCCCGAGGAGCTGGGTTAAGGTGTTTATGAGACTCGATGAGTGACATGGTATCAGCAAGTGCTCGCATGCGTTCTTCCGAAGGATCTTGAATAGCATTGGATAAATGAACCAGGGCAGACTGAAACATGGCATAGACAAAGCACGTGGGGAGACATAAAGAGGCGTAGGCATCGGGATCTGTGGCAGGCCATTCTCTGTGTCTGATCGTAGTCAAAATACTCGTAGCGGCTTCAGCACAAGCTTGACGCGATTCTTCGGCGATAGGCTGAAGATCGGGGAATTTCTTTGGTGAGAGCTGAATAAACGGACGATGCAAAAGTAAAGTGATGGTGTCATAAAAGATGCGCAAATTAGCTATGAGAAAAAAAATCCCAAATTAGCACTTTTACTCGCTAATTTCACCATAAATGGTTAAACCACTTTTTTTGTGTTGCTTAATCCATGTGCGCTATTTTTTTTTCTTTGTTTCTCTTTTTTTTTTCCTCACCTTTTTGAACCGCCGGCAGTTCAACCCCATCCAGAGGTTCATTCATAGAATTCAGCCAATGTTTCAAACGCCGGTCAAAGACCACCCGAATGGTTGGATCATCCAATCCAGCATTGCAATTCGAGTGTTTTGCGTTAGGAGCATACAAGGCTTTCAGAACACGACCTAGGATTTCAGAGAGTTTGATCAGGAGCAGGAAGGATCGGTAAATAGGTAGGCCTTGTACGGTCTTTGAATCATCCAGAACCTCATAAGGTGAGGGCATGGCCGTATCAAAATCGCGGTCTAAAATCGTCAAAGGCTTTCCAGCCCGGGCCCCCATCCAACGGTCGAGAATATAACAGGCATAGAAAACACGGTGGCGTGTTTCGACCTCAGAAGCAGGGAGGTTCCAATGTTCGCATGATCGATGCAATCCCAAATCCTGGGCCATTCGAATGGCATTACCCAGGGTAAACCATTGAATAGATTCCACGTCTCCGTCATCGAGATCCAAATACAGAGTCATGAGAATGGCTGCCTGGACATGGCACAACCTTGAGCGTACCGGATCACGCAGCCGTTTCATAACTTTCCGAAAATAGACATCACCGTGATCCGCTGCGGTTTTAGAAAGATCTGGAAAATGTTGTGCTGCAAATCGGAAAGCCAAAGCTAAGACTGAGTTGACCACGATGGTTGGAGCGCCCTGAAGAAATCGAGCCTTATTGACAATGGGAAGGAATCGGTGAAGATGACTAAAATATCTATTTCGAAAAAAAGAAACCAGAAAATTTTTACATGAGTTACACGAAGAACCCCGGTGCGTTACACAGGAACTTAGTACAGACAGAGTGAGGCAAAGCAAAAGCTACTTACAGACCAATCATTTTATCCACCAGCTGCTTTGTTGGCTTTTTTAGTCCATAAGTCGGAGAAGGCTGGGAACGTGGCTGGTCAAATATGGCAGACTGCATCGATAGACCGATGTCCAGCCGTTGGTCGGCCTTCCCAGAGGTCTTGGTGCGTACAATCATTAGTTCGTCATGAGCCATCCGCTTAAGCACTACATCCTCTCGCCCTGGCCACGGTATATATGTCTTTGACTTGAACAAGTCATCACAGGTCAATTGTAATCCAGCCGATTGGCCGGTATATTTCATCGAGTCGTAATCTTTGATATCCAGCGCTGCTAACCGATCACCTTGGTCCTCAATTCCAAAATCATCTCTGTCCTCTTCTTCTTCGTCGTCCTCGTCAGATGATGATGAATCTGATGCTGCAGGGGGCGATGATAACGAAGGTTGACGAAGAGCTGCAATTTGGAAGTCTTTGCGTTCGAGTTCCTTAATCGACGAGTTTGTGAGAGATATCAATAAGGATTCCATTTTTTTGCATCGTTTCTCCAGATTATCCACATAACTAGAAGTTCAACAATCAATAAGACAAAAAGAAAAGGTTATACACATATATATGTATATGTATCGCTTCTGGGAATGGTGTGATACTTACACACTTGGTGGACCTCGTTTCTTTCGAGCTGTTTGGAATTCACAGGTATAACCCCACTGTTTTGATGTTCAATCAAACACATAGAGAGACAGACCGAAGAGATAAATAGATACAAAGGGAGGGAAAGAACGAACTTGGTCAGTATGAAGCCATTGTGAAGTGATCGTGACGTGTTACATACGGCTCGGCAGTTCGAGCAAGGGGTGGATGTATCAGCATCGCATCGAGACTTCCGCTTTCTGCAAAAATCGCAGCTACGTTTTGCACGAGTGCGTTTTAGTGGTGAGGCAGGACTTGTTGAATTATCGATGTGGGACTGCATGGGATTGGGCGTTGGATAGCGTTGATACGTATTCATTTACATGGAAAATGGTGCTAGAAAAGAGAAAAAGGAAAAACCCAGACGGGAGTTTCTCCTTTAAACATTTGGAATCCAAATTAAGTAGGCGCACGTCACAAGCGCACACCATTTTAGAAGCCAATTGACAAGTTACATCAAGGTTTGTGTCCGAAAAAAAAAAGATGGTGGTCTTCTATCGTCACCATGTCAGTTCAAATCTCGCAACAATCGTTTGCTTATTATTAGTTGGTTTGAATAATGATGAATCAAGGGAAATATGAATTTCTGCTTTACAGAAAAATTAGAGGATTCATTCGCTGAATACTTGTTCCGTTCGAAAGTAAAGAAGGAATATGGGATGGTCTCCGACCGAAAGATGTGAAATAGTGGGATTATGATTCATTCGAGACATCCAATGGTCTTTCAGATCCAAGGATCTACTTTTGTATTACGCGCATCTTTGCAGAGGGAAAGTTGCCTTTGTTTATCCTGAGAAAGGGACACAATGTAAAGAAATGGAAACCTGGATATATGAACTCAGCAAAGGAACCCTCATTTGTCTCACCAAAAATTTCTTGGTTTCTTTTTATAGAAATCATTGCTCGAAGGCAAAGCTTTGATCGATTGTTTATCACAAACAGTAATAAGCTCTTAAATGCTTCATTCCGATAAGCTGGCCTTGTAATGATTTTGGTATCAAGAGAACGTTTAATTGATGTTTGATACACAATATAAGTGAGAACGGCTTGGATAAGTGTGCAACCTTCAAAATGAGTGTGATATTAGAATATGCTATTTAAGTATTATCACGTTTTTTCCCATCATCTCAGTAAAAATAATTAATGGAATTTTTGGTTATTTTTTTTTTTTTTGATATCGATAATACTTCCTTATACTATTGGGCTATTTTGTAGTGTGCATTTCGTTTTGCAACTGATTGATCAATCTACATTTCTCAATTCGTTAGTTAAAACTCTTTAAGTAGCAGTTGGTCATACGTACGCTATCATCTGTTGGTTCTCTAAGCTGTAGTCTTTTGTCATCTTCTGAAGATCCATATTCTCCTTTTCTAACTGCCTTATTCTGTGCTCCTGCTTCTTGAATTTTTCCTGAAATATCCACGTTATAAAAACAGGTATGAAAAATAACTTGGTCCTACCTCGTAACTTTCCACTTCTTTCTCCAAAAAGCCGACTTCCATTTCTTTAGATTTTAACTCTTCATCCAGGCTATTTAACTTGACTCGATGCTGCTGATGGAGCTGTTCAAGATCCTTTTGCTTCTCCTCTTTGATCTTGCGGAGTCGGCAAGTGAAATCATTCAATTCTTGATCTTTCTGATCCAGATAGTCTTGATATTGCGTCTTCAAGACATTCAGCTCTTTCTTATGCTGTAAAACAATCGCCTGCAACTTCTGCTCTGTGACTGCCTGTCATGGAGTGGCAGCAGAACTGTTACTATCCGCTTCAAAAGGCCCGAAAGCTTACCTTGAGATCTTCCTGTGAATGACCGTTCGCTTTGCTAGCTATCACTTCGCGAAGACGATCCTCCATCTCTTTGATCTCTTCGTCCTTTGCAGCTAACATCTTCTCATAAGAAATCTTCATCACCTTTAACTGCTCCTCCTGGTCCTCATGATTCACGGTCTCAAGCTTCTCTGTTGTCTTTGCGAGAATCGCCTGAAGCTCTTCCATTTGATTTGTTAATTGCTCCAATTCTGCATCCTTCTTCTTCCCATCCTCCGTCGATTGGTGCAACTGATTGTGTGTCATCTGCATGTCTGTCTTGTACTTCTCCTCGAGTGTTCTAATTTGCGTCTGCAAAGCGGCCAGCACTTGTGCGTGCGCATCAGTAAGATTCGACACTCGGCTTTCATGTTCTTCTTGTATGGTCTATTTTGCCAACTTAAATTTCATTTTTCTCTTGTGAATTATACCTTGGAAGCTGCCTTCAGGCGCTCGTTCTCTTCGCTGGACACAGCAAGGCGCTGTTCAAGTGATTCTAATACATTGGCATGTTCCTTGTTTAACACCTCTAATGCCTGGATATGTTTCTCTTCCAGTTCCTTGATTTTCATTGCATGCTCGCTGTTCAGCTTATTCCAAGCCTCTTCAATATCGTTCTGAGCGTCCGCTTCAATCTGCTCTCTAATCTTTTCATACTCCATGCTGTGTTTAGATTCTGCAAGGGAGAGCTTTTCCTGATAACTCTTTTCCAAAGCAGCAATTTCATTACTTTTTTGTGTCTTGAAAGTGCTATGCTCTTCCAATGCTTTGGAAAGCTCTAGCTCAAGCTTCTTCGTAGCTTCGGTATGTTCCGCAATGAGACGCTGCAGTTGTGCTTCGTAATCCGCTGCCAGTGCAGCCTGATAGCACACTCCGGTTCAGTTATTTTATCACACGAAAGAATGTCAAGTACGTACCTCCACTTCAGCCCGTGCATTTTCGGCCTCCGTTTGGCCTTTTCTTTCCGCCTTTCTCAATGCTTTATCATGCTCTTCTTGAAGTTCACTAAGGGCTTTGGAGTGGGCTGATTCCAGTTTTTCGATCTGTGCCTCAAAATCAGCCTTTAGCGCTGCCTGTGTAACAACGAAGCAATTAGCTCTTGGGGCTGACATGTGTCACGTACGAACCTCGACGTTTGCTCTAATACTCTGTGCATCGCCACTCAATTTCGATTCCACCTCGGCCAAGGCGGCGGCATGCGCCTCCTTCAACTGAGTTATAGTAACTTCGTGCGACTCTTTCACACTGTGGAACGATGTGATTTCCTGCATATGCTGTTCCTGCACCTCCTTGAATGCATCTATCTCTTTGGCATGGGCTTCCTTGAGCTCACGCAGCTGTTCGCTATGCGTCTTGTGCAACTCAACTATTTGTATTTCCGCTTTCTCCTTACTCTCCCTCTAAAACCGAAACGCAAAATTAGATCAAATAGGGCCTGAAAGCAATGCATATCCTTACCTCTACTTCCAAACGTAACTCCTCCAGAAGCTTTTGTTTGCTGCTTTCGATTTCTTGCAGTGCTGTTTGATGCGCCAACTTCAGCTGACTGATCTCTTCCTCATGTTTTTCTTTCAAAGATTCAATATCTCTGTCGCGTTGAGCAATGTACTGAAGCTTCATTTCGTTAAGCTTGGACTGGTGTTCGGCCGATAATCTTGCCAGCTCTGCGGCATGCATTTCCTTGAGCGCTGTCTGATAGACCAGAAGAGATTTCAGCTATATGATCTCTCCATTTCATCAGTTTTAGCTACGTTACCTCTACTTCCTCCTTAAGCTTTTGCAGGTCACCTCCACGTTCGTTGGTCAATCGCTGAATCTCTTCCGCATGCTTCTCTGCTAATTCGGTCTGCTTAGCAACTTCCTCCTTCAGTTCTGACTCAATCTTTACAAGTCTTTCACTATGATGCGCTTCTAACTGTTCCATCGCTTGCTGGTGCCCAGAAACAAGTTGTTCCATCTTTTGCTCAAACTCAGCTCGTAGCTGTCGTTCTGTTTCTGCGCGTGTTATACTTGCACTTGTGCCCTTGGTATCCTTGAGCTGTGTTTCATGGGAGACCTGCAACTCCTCGATCGCTTGAACATGCTCGACCCGAACTTTTTCAAGGTACTCCTCTCTTTCTTTGTTTGACAATTCAAGCTGGTTCTCCAACGCTGCAGCATGCTTTTTTTCCAGTTCAGCCAACTTTTCCGCATGCTCAATCTCGAGGCGATTCTGTTTTCCACCAAACACGTTGCGTTTAGACACTGCACCGATTGTTTTATCTCGCTCTCAAGTACGCTCTTTATATGTACCATTGCTTACCTTTTCTTTGATTTTCTCTTCTTCGATGAGGTTATCATACTCAGCCTTTAATGCTTGCTTTTCCTCTTCCAGCTTAACTTCCAAAGCGGCGGCGCTTTCCTTTGCTACGCGACATTCTTCCTCCAACTTTGTAAGGATGGCTTGATGTTCAGTCTCGGCAGCTTTTAATTCCTCTTCAAACTTCTGTCGCCAAACCATTTCAACTTGCGTTCGTGTTTCCTCCACTGCTGCAGCACTCGTTGCCGTTCTCACTTCTGCAAGCTTGCTTTCATGCGTAGCTACCATATCTTTGACCTTTTCCTGGTGCACCTGTTGCAAGGCCGAGATCTCCTCCTTTGATAATACTCTTAATCAGCGAAGACGAACAATAACATCCTCGAAGATTATGCACTTACCTTTAATGACACAGAAATCTTCTCAAGTTCTTCTTTGTGTTGATCGTTCAAGATCTGGATCTGTGATTCATACTTTTCCTGAAGCTCTGCTAGCTCTTTCTCGAATGCTTCTTTTTTTTCGGATGCTTGTGCTTCGAGTTCCTAAGAAGAGCCAGTGAGATACCGATACCACAGAGGTTTTTGGATGTCGAAACTTCTTTACCTCAATCTTTTGAGTCAATGCTTGCTTTTCCATATCGACTTCTTGCTGTGCATCTGTATCTGTTTCTGTTGCTTTATCATACGCCTCTTGTAACTTTTTTAGCTGAGCCTCGTAACCTGCTTTCAAAGCTTCTGTTTGTTCAGCATGTTGCTGGTTGAGTTGGTTCGATAGGCTGGTGAGTCGACTCTGGTGAGACTGGTGCATATCCTTGTCAAGGAAAATAGAAGACAAATGCATGGCGATCGTTTAGCCGCTAGACCAAGTGCTTCCCTTTTTGTACCTGAATGTTTTCGCGCATATCATCCATGTCTTTCTTCAATCTTGCAATCTCCTGCTCCTTCTCACGGATCTGGTCCATCAATGTTTCTTTTTCATCCTCCAGTTTTTCGCGAAGCTTTTCCATATTTTCGCGCAATTTCTCCTCAGCTTCTTCTCTTGTACGAATCAAAGCCAGCTTTTCCTCTTCATACTCTGCAGCGGCTTTTGTCGTCTTTTCCTCGGCATCCTTGCGAGCGGACTCTGCCTGGGCAAGTTGAGTTGTCAAACTGGTCACTTCTTCACGCAATAAGCGGATTTCTTCCTCTTTCTCTGCATCCACTTCTCTTGTTTCAGAAAGTTCCTCTTTTTCAGTCTCTACAGGCTGTTGTGACTTTGCTGCCAATTCTTCTTCCAGTTGCTCTAATTTTGATTTCAATTCTAGTAAATCAGACTCCTTTTGATCAACAAGTGCTTGTTTCTCGGCCAACGAAGATTGCATCTCTTCTTGCTATTGTATTTTTTAGCTTTTATGCATCATTCATACTACCACAGCGCTTTATTACCTTGTCTTTCAAAGCTTTCAGTTCCGTTAATAATTCCGACGATTTGGTGCCATTCGCTGTCTGAGTGGTTGTAGTTGAAGCGCCGGGTCTTACGACAGAGGACCTCCGGTTAGGTGTAACCGCTGAAGTTAATGACCTTCGAGCGGAAGATGAAGTTGGAGAAGTAGTTGAAGAAGAAGAGGCCGAAGTCCGGCTCGATGACACGGTGGACGTTGTCGTTGCTCTGCGGCTGACGGTTGAAGTGGTTGCTGTTGTCGGTTTTGTTGCTGTAGTTGGCTTTGTTGCTGCGCTAGCAGCGCGAGTAACGGGTTTAGCAGCGGAACTTGTAGTGCCAGGTACGGGTGGCGACCTTACTGTACGAGTTGTTGTAGCCGTGCCCGTGGTGGTGCGACTAGTGGCGGTGGTGGTAGTGGTTGCTCCTGTAGAGGAACGAACAGAAGAGGCTCGAGTTGCCGTGGCTGTTGTTCGTGCTGTTGTAGTTGGTGTCTTTGTAGGACGTTTGGCCGCGGCAGTGCTGCTTGCAGTGCTGCTTACACCGGCGGCTGCTAAAGACGATACTCTAGCTCTACTAGTAGTACCTTCGACCATAACTATGAGATGATTTCTTCGTTAAATATCAAGTTGTCTGCGGCGACTGCTCGTTGGCCAACCGAGAGAGAAAGAGATGAGCGGTAGATGAACAAAGAAAGAAACGAAGAAAAGACAAAAAGCAGGTGGTTCCGCTCTATGTCAGTGTGGATGGATGACCCAATCAGCGTGTTTGCTTACTTTGCTTTTTTTTTCGCATCCAGGTCCCGAGCACGGAGGCATCCATACCCGCGCGAACTTTTTGTGTCGTTCATATCACACACTGCTTGTCTTTATTTTCCCAGCTTGTTGTATTCTTTATCATTTTCTTCTCGTCGATATATGACACACAATCTATCAGCTCCTATGTTCGGTGCATCAAGTCTGACCTAAACTTGAACGGTGCCTGCAGCTCGTGGATATGGTTCGCGGAGATCTGATGTGCAGTCCAGTGCATTTCAACAGTAATCCTTTTTCGATGTAACAATACGGAAGTTTTCTCCGAGATACAGCCCATAAAAAACACGCTTTTGCTCGTAACTCTAAAATAGCAGTGGGCTCATTGACCTGAGCTCGTAGTTTGATATGCAAGATATAATCCTAAGGTTCTTGTTCTTATCATAATTCCAGACAAAGCAATTGTTGAAAACATATCAGCAGAAATATTCCTATTTCAGAGCGAAAAGCGCTGACTGGTTGATGTAATGTGTGCACTTGTTGTGGTTATCGCGCGATTCAAACTTACCAGGTGACCACAAATTGCTCATAGGTGCACTTTCTTTTTCTCATGGATTAAGTTTCTTCTTTGCCCAGATGCATAAGCTTGCACGAGAAGAAAACCAGCACAAAGACATCAAAAGCCCTGATTGGACAATCGGCTGTCAATAAATCATCTACCGCCTTGTCCTTAATAGGATAATATCTGATTGGAGATGGTTACCATGGCTAAAGCCCTTCCACTAGCTTATATCTGTATATATTTACTTCACGGATTGTACTTTATAGAAACTCTTCCTCTATGTAACATGAATGGATCAAATGTGCTTCATGGATGTAGAACGAACCGAAATGAGATGCATTGCTGGCTTAGTTTGAATGTTATCGTTTGGCGTACCATAAGACCTCCATGGAAAGAGTTTGTCAAAGAGAAGAAAATCTCAATCTTTGGTGGACGCCTATTTTCTGCTTCGTTATGATGCCTTGAATTTATGGTATTGAATTTCACTGACGACGCTGACGACGCTGACTCCTTAAGGAACATTTGTTTGCCAATGGAATCAAAAGCAAAGGCCCTAATTATAAGTTAGAAGACCTTAAACGAAGATCAGATGTCAGGAGCCTCCTGAAAAGGTGAAGAAGGGGTTCCGCCAATCTTTTGCCTGAGTTTAAATAATGGCGGAGTAAACATCGAAACTATCCGCCAATAAAGATCTTTCCCTGTAGTCAATCTGGCTTCAAAAGTTTTAGGTAACTGCAGTGTGATGAAGCATTGAAGAGCAAAAGACTGCATCTTTAAGCTCTCATGAAGTTCCGTTACAAGCGCAATCAGATTGAGAATTACTGTGGAAGAGTGAAGTTCAAAGCGCGCATAAAATTTAACTCTAGCTTTAACGCTTCATATTAAGCCATCAATAAGTTTCTTAGACACCATAGGTGATAATACTAGATTTTGCCAATATTGCAGCAGCTGCATATAATAGAGGTTTTGAGCTATTCCGAAACAATCAGCACTTCATTTTTCGTAAATACATGCTCTCTGCAGGCATAACTAACCACACAGAAAACCTATGACAGCAACATGATTGCGGATTTATGGAGTCACATCCCTGTATCTTTTAAAAACCATTTATCGCAGGCGAGGTACGCATTATAGCGCAGTGCACTAGAAAATTCTTCCGTTTGAGCTTATGATTCACACGATTTCTGTGAGTAACCCTTTGAAGTACATAAACAGAATATGCTAATATGCTGGTTTCATATGTTTCTTCTATCTCTTTTAACCTCCCGTATGCTAAATTAGAAGAAAGGTGGTTGAAGAGTTTAACTGCACAGAAAAAGGGGACGTCTACTCAATTTCTTCACATTTTTATTCCTTTTCCAGCAAAGCTATGGAGCTATAAAACCATAACATTTGCCCTAAGAATATCCAAAACGTATATAAATCATTCACATAAGGATGGTAAAGCGTTGCAACTGTTGTAAAACCGCACCTCGTGTCCTATGAAACCAGATATGGCTGTAGTTTGAATGGCACACTGTTGCACTACTGTGTAATTTCCTTGTTATATGGGATGGAAGATAACATATCGGATAAGCTCGGTTTACTGGGTAAAAATAATATTTGATAGTTGCAGATTGATTACTCCGTAATGGTAAAACTGCATATTCAGCCGTACACTCTACTGTCAGAGAAGACCACAACATAAACAGCAAAAGGGTGCTAGATATAGACCTGGTCCATGACTCTAGTATTTCTTGTTTGATGTCCTTGATGTAACATCAATATGGTATTCATAACTTGACATGGAAAGTGCTAATGACTTTAGTGGAGGCTTGCATCTATGCTCAACTAGTTGATTAACTGTTGATAAACCGTTGATCACCATTTTTTTCATTATCAATGGCTTTTACAGAGAAAACATGAAAGAGTGACAAAGGCGAATAATAGCTGAAGACCCGAACGTAGTTTATGCCTTCAGTGTGATGCATCATGGCCCCCTTGGAAAACAAGTCTCGTTAATGACTCCGAACGTTATTTCTTCTTCCAAGGAAAACCGATGGCAAAGAAAGCGACCAAGCCAGTAACGCCAGCAGAACCATTGATACAACGCATTCCACGGAGGAAACCCGATCATGTACCTGAATCAGAACAACAACGCCTGATTGAACAAACAGGCCTATTGGAAAAAGTCAAGAAACGAGAAGCAGAATTGGCTGCTCGCCCAACTACCACGGCAGAATACATTTGGCAAGCCATCTTTCTAAGCATCCCGTTTGGGATGCTGTTAGCAGCCTTTGATGTCACGGTAAAGGTTCAATACAGCGAACCGTGGACCACATCAGGCATTGTCATAAAAGCAGCGAAATCGGCACCAGGTAACACACATCTCCTTTTACTCGGCCGATCCAGAGCGATCTTTTCTCATTCACCACGACATAGCTCTTCTACCTTTCATTTACTTGACAAATCGGCACAAGGATTCTCGATGGATGCAAATAATCATGTCCCTATGCTCTGTTGCTGTGGGTGCTTTCCTGCTATATACCTTACGACACTCACCCTCATTGGGCCAAATGTTAAGAGCGCCTGGATTAGCCACTCTCTGGGTTTATTTCATTGTTCAACTTAATCTTTTACCAGCTACGCTAACTCTAGTGATAGTGGGGCTGTATTGGCATTTCGGATTGAAAGACAAAAAGTAATAAAAAAGTTTAGGAAGAACATCTATTCACTATCACTTCCTTCGAGAATAATGGTGATGAGCAGCCGCTCCGATAGCGACCACAGCAATAGCGATACTAATAGCTGTTCCCCAGTGACGGCCACTGCATCGACAACCCTTCCCTGATCTTACCGATCTTACGGAACCAATTTTCACATCGATCTCTTCTAGCCCGACAATTTCTTGTTCTTCCTGTTCACTAGCAGCAACGTCGATAGTAGCTACCAGCTTGTTTGCTTCCGACAGGGCTTGAACTTCGTCAAAAACTGCAATATTTAATTCGAATGACTTCACGGCTTCTGCCACGATCAAATCTGTCAACAGGGTAATGAGAAATTGCACCCGCTCACTATGTCCTTTCCTGCTTTACCTCTGGTACGTGCGCTGACTTTAGCAGCATTTAGTCGTTCACGGTAGAAAGCCTTAAACTCTGCCTGGTTTCCGATATTCTCAAAGTGATAGAACTCGAGACCTTGATTAGAATCCCAGGCACTATCGTTTTCTTCCAGTTTTAAGACGTGCTTCTTCAATCTTTTAGCTAGGATTTGACCGCCTTCCGAATAATCCCGTAAACATCTTATTATACTACATTTGTTTTTGTTTTTCTTACCGCTCAAATCACCGAGATATCGTGAGTAGCTGTGTGCAATCAAAAGAGAGCAGTTCGTAGCGCATGCATCCTCCATTGCCTGAACGTATGTTTTAACTGCTGGTGTCATTGCAACAGGATTGATCAGTTCAGCCACACGGTCCTTGCCATAATAGAATTCAAGGTCTGTGCAACCATGTCAAATCACGTTTTTGTCCTCTTATCAGATTCTTACCTCTTAATAAAGCTTGCTCTCGATCAAGTTCATGGGGAAAATGAATAATTTGGACAATCGGATCGTCTTTATATTTCCTCAGTAAATCTTCCATAGCCCTGTACCGATCATATTAGCAACCCTTAGTAAGAATAGTTTTTGCAAAACTGCTTACTTATATACGAAGTACAGTGAAGTCAGGTATCGTCCATATTCATCTCGATTGATTTCTCCTTTGAGGAATCGCCTGTTGTATGAATCATAAGTCTCAATTCTCACTTTTTTTCCAAGCCAATTACTTGGTGAAAACACTCGTTTCAGCTGCTCGGTGAACCACTTTGGTTCCCTCGCGCATAGCGGCAGCCAATTCTGGATCCTCTAATATCTCCTCCTCTTCTGATTTCACAGGTGCAACCTCGTGACGGCCAAATAGTGTTTCACGTTGGGCTTCCGTCAGGAACTGGTTAAGTAACTTGACCAAGACAATGCCTTCTTCACACGATGGAAGTTCTAGGATATCCTATATCAGATGAATTCACCGTATCACCTTTCGATATTACCATTGATGTTAAGTACAGGGTGCTGCTTTGGTATTTCAGACATCATTGCTTGAATTTCTTCCTTCGACCGGTTTGAAAAAGGGCATCCTGTATTTGAAAGGTATACATAGGTTCAATGGTCCTGTTTTCTTATATTTCTTACCCTTTTGAAAAGCGGGACTAAAATAAGTTTGCTTAGTTTGTATTTGTATAATTACAGGGTTATTATTTATTACCATTTGGAAACTTCTCCGAAGCTGACAGCCAAGTGATCTACTTCTTCCATATTAGCGTAGGGGCAACCTGCAGAGAAAGCAGGACATTTGTGTTTCAATTCCTCCACATTTGTTAGATGATCTAGGCCCGGATGAGGCGGCATCACCACGGTCGAACTCTCAGTCATGTTTGATTAAAGGGAAAGAAGCTAGGTGGAGGAAAATAGGCAGTGTCCCCGCCTAACTCTTTTTTTTGACGTCAGCAAGGAAAATCCTAACATTCTATGTGCGGATGCATAGGAACGCTTTAACTGTGTTTCCTTCTGACCATTTGTAGTACATGCCCAAAGCATAATTCAGGTGACCATCCTAATCTCATTAGTGTAGTTTGGCTGTCTTACCTTTTTATTTTGGCTATCAAGGAGCAAAGCAATCAGTCAAAGACACGAAGCGTTGCCTAGGTCGGCTCCTTCATAACAGAGGAACAGGACCTTCAATTGTATGACAGGAGCTAAACTCAGTAAAAATATTAGCTTATGCCATTCACAGATACATTCGTTCCTAGAATCGGAGAACTGTTCGCTGTTCGTGGTGGTTTTCATTACCCCATCAGTCTGCAAAATCGAATCCTTTCAAATACAGCGTGGATTAAGCCGTCTTTGACAGTGAGAACGAAGCCATTGAGAGTTTAACCGGTCAATTACAAGCTACAGCTGTACAGGATAGTTGAAAAGAACGTAAACTATGGTTGTATCTTTTTTCTCTCCTCTTCTCTTTCCTTCCTAAGGCACATCAACATGTTCAATGAGTTTATCGAATTTGCAGACTGCTAAAGGAATATGTTTTCCTTTCCCTTTTATAGTAGCATAATCATGCTACTAAACGATATAGGTAATAGCCGAGTTCACGTTGAACGTCTGAATCGATATTTTTCATAGTTATTTATTCTTTTCTCCTGATAAGTCCCTCCAGCAGATCAAAACTGTTGTAATCTGGTTGGAGAGTAAATCGTTGTTAGGTATTATCAAAGCTGATGGCGTCCAACATCCCAGTGTCACTCGTGATGCCAACGATCATTGCCTGCACATTGTCATGCGTTGTTAGTGTGACCAATTTTTCGCTACGCAAATTGTGAGTGACACAGGAAATGTGTTATACTCTGTCTTTTGATACGCACCTGTGTAACCAACGTTCATACTACTTATCCAAAAACCTTGGTCTCGTTCTTTTTTCGCAAAACTGGAAATAAAGCCTTTCGAAGGCTACTAGTACACCGACAGTGACACCTTCACGAGATCGCTTTTTCAAGGATGGATCATGCAAAGCGATCAAGTCGCTCACAGAAGTTGTAGGCTGACAATTTAAAAGGTTAAGACCACACCCTAGTTTAAAAAATCAGCGTAAACTATCTCTATTTAGCATCTTTCCGTTTGCCAATGACAAGGAAAGACTCGTCTTTTCCAGCAGTTGAAGCCACTAAAACGCCTCCTACTTTATCAATCCTTCACTAGGTTAACAATCACATCGTTAGGCCACTTGATACGTAGGGAATATCTTCATAATACTAACGAGAACGGATACTTTCCACTACAGCTAGAGCACCAAGATACTGTAAGAATATAATGGCTGCCTTGTCCAAACTGTGAGGATGACGAACAACGAAGCTAAGTGACATATATTTAAGTTGGGATGTCCATTTACTCTGACCGCGACAAGAACGGACCGTTTCTGATACTTCTAGAAGATCTATAGCTGTCTAGCTATATAGAGATCATTTTCCAGTCCGGTACAAAAAGGTGAGATACTGCAACTCGCAGCTATGGCTGGTTTTGTGATCAAAATAAACATATCTACTTTTTTTGCGCAGACTTTAAATGCATATATGTAAGCGACTTTCTTTAATCTCGGTCTTTGAGAGAGCTTAAACTTAGCCACCTTCGTATTGCATAACATCTCAACTCGGCACACGAGAGCTTTAACTTTGAAACTGTTTATCTTGGCTTGAAGGAAACCACATGCAATTGTTTGGGCCTGGTATAATACAAAGCAAGAAGGCTTGGTTGATGCTGGACCGAGTAATGCATCCAATATCACCAATAATAGAGTTTGGCAATGAGTCAGGCATGGCTAGGTGGTGTCATATTTAGGGAAGCGCATAATAAATTGCATAAGTTAATCTTATACATAAGTTGTGCATACTTGATACGAAGAGCAGGTCACAAGAGGACTAAGTTTTAATCAATCATGGATGCCATCTCAGAATGGCCTTTCAGTCTTCGTTATCAACAGATAAACCCTATATATGGCATAAATTATGGCACTTCGCATTCAGTAGGTTCAGACTACATGGTGCGAGCAAAAAAGCTCTGAATAGCCTAATAAAGAATTTTCTTCAAACCGGTTGCTTATAGCGACCTTTTTGTACAAACAACCTGGGGCGCGATATAATGGTCCACTCCATAAGGACGCTTTATTTCTGATCAAGGAAAGACTGGGAACAATAAAATGGGTTATAGTCTGATACAAATATTAACTAAACCCCTATTTCATCTATCACAAAGTAAAGCGACAAAACTCATACGTTAATTGGTCAATCTTGGTTTAGTTGTTATTCTATGTCTTCTTGATAATAAGGCCTTTCAACATATCAAAACTGTTTCCATCCGGTTGAAGTGTAAATCTTTGTCGAGGATCATCGACGCTGACAGCTTCAAGCATACCATAATCACTGGTAATACCCACGATTCTGGCTCGTACATTGTTGTGCGTGGTCAAAGTGACCAGCTTTTCGCTATAAGAATTGTAAATGGATTGCGAACAGTTATGCGTGTTACTAATCACCTATGCAACCAACGCTTATAATAAAGCTCTAGAAACCATGGCCCCATTCCTTTCTCGCAAAATTCAGAATAAAACCGCTCAAAGGTCACTAATATGCCGGCTAAGACCTCTTCAGCTGACAGTCGTTGAAGAGAGGGATTGTGGGCTTTAATCATATCGTTAATTGATACGGTAGGCTGAGGATTGGAGAGATTGATGCCACAACCTACGTAGTACGTAAGCATATGTCGAACGTCTCACTTCACATAGTTCAGTTACCGATAACAAGGAAAAATTCATCCTTCGCAAAGCTCGAATTCACCAACAGGCCACCTACCTTTTTCAGTCCCGCACCCGGTAGGTCTGCGTAGATATCGTTGGGCCATTTCAGTCGCAATGGTACTTCCTCATATCCTTTTCGACTTCGGATACTCTCTACTACTGCCAATGCAATCATATATTGAATGAACACAACTGGAGCTTTAGTTAGACTCAAGCTATGTCGAACCACAAGGCTGAACTGCAGGGCACCAGCCTGAGAAACCCAAGAGTTACGACCTCGACCTGCAATTGAGAATGAGCCTCAAAAATAGCCCTAAAACAACATATATGTCACCTCTGCCGGCAATCTGATTCGAAGCAAGGCAAACCAAACCAGTGGGAAAAACTTGGGCAAAGCTATAGTTTCTATAATGAATATAGGTTATATATTGCTAGAGCTTCATCAATGCTACGATGTACTTGTCAAGAATTGTTTGTGTACTTGTTATAACGTCTGCATAGAGCATCGCATTTCCAAATCGGTACCACCCTCCGCCACCCCATTCCTTGCTTCTTTGTTCTTTCAGCGCCTTGAAGTAATCCTCCACAAGAAAATGTGGCGTGAGAGCTCGAGGTACTATTGATGGTCCCTCTGCTTGAATGGTGGGATAGACAATTTTTAGAATTGGCGGCTCTGTTTGTGTATTATCATTGATGGATAATGATAAAAGCCTGTCTGTAACAGGGGAGCCTTCATCCAGCCGCTCAATCTGGAAACGATCGTTGTTATCGGTAAGTATACGGTTACTTGGGTCCACTTTGCTTGAGAGACTTTTCACAATCGTTTCTACTAGCTGCCCCTGTGTTGCCGACAAGTAAATCGGGGTTACTTCGGGAATAATCGCGTTGGACGTATTGAGTCCCATTCTTCTGAAGACGCCACCCAGAAACTCTTGGTGCCTTATCTTTGAATGTGGTACCTCCTGAAGAATACGGTCTCTTTCATCTGCTTCAGATAGATCCATCGTGATGACATCATATTCCGGCTGAATACCCATTAAAACCGCATGTCCTTCACCTACGCGACAATAGACAGCAGCCGCAGGACTTTCTTCATCAGTGCATGTTCCACGGTCTTTGTATCTTGCCAACACTTCAACTTTATCAAAGGTATCAGCATGCGGGAAATAACAACCACCATTGTAGTACACGTGCATTTCCTCAGCCGTCCCAGGAATAAAATTGCGATCGATCTTTACAGAAACTGAGCGTGCTCCTTTCTCAGAATGATTGCTGTAGCCGGGAAATAGAGTTCCACGAGATAACCCAGGGAAGAATGCAAGCTCTCTCGACCCAAGTATTTCTTCTGCCGTTCCCTTTTCAAACTCGATGGCTTTCGAAGCGTAATATGCTCCTGCACCTAGACCCAAGTAACGCCCACCACTGTGTACAAAATTCCGTATTCTCGCATTGGCTTGGCCGCAGAGTTCGTTGCAATAGGGAGTATCCCTTCCTCCAGGTAATATTAGCATGGAGCAACCTTCTTCCCATGGCTCCTTCTTCAACACGTCTGCGTCCACTTTAATGATATCGTAAGCATGGCCCAGCAACGACTTCATACAAGTATACGTCTGCAAGACTGAGTTGGAAGATGTTCCGGGACCGCTGTAAACAAGGATATTCATGGCAGTATAGGACGCTGTACAAAGTTTTCGAGGGGAAGTAACCACAGCGCTGCGCAGAGCGATACTAAACACGGGCAACAAAATACGGGACAAACCTTAAAGCCGCTCATGAATTGTATGGAGACCAAAAAATGAACGTGAAAATTTAAAACCGCGTCTCGCGTGACGGTCATTGCTGGAAATAGGCCCTTCATGCAACAGCTGAAATACTGAGCAAAAACCCTAATCACCGTCGTCTCGTTCGTTCATGCAGGGTTATATCCACTCAAGTATTAAAACCAAATAAGCACACAAACCATTTGTGATTCTTAGCTTGTCATAGCTAATTTTTGGAACTGATGCGCTTTGTTCGATATGTACCTCATAGTTCATGCAAAAGATATCAACTGAAAGACTGATTCCCTTTGCATTACTACTTGCTATAGATAGAGACGGAATTAGTTACTCTGCTAGAGGACAGTGTACGAGATAGCCTGGAAGCAAGTTTGCACAAACAAGCTGAATGTTTCGAGTAGCAATTCTGAATCCGTACCGATGCGCTAAGGCTCTCTGAGTATATATCGATGTAGAACTGAACGAAAACTTCTAAGCTTGTGGGTAATAGTTTCCTTTCAACTTCTCTCGTGTTTATAACGACGTTACGTTATATTCTTATGGTTGGCGTGTCTCGGATCTGTTCACCCATCTTGTAGGTCTGTAGTTTCGGTACGATATCCGAGAACTGCCTAAAAGGACGATCCTGTTTTACAGCAATTTTATCAAGGAATGCTCGCTACTTTAGGGTCTAACAGACTCTTATGCAGTGGTTTGCCAACTATCTCTGCAAGAGCCAATCAACTTGATTCTATGCGTAGAAAGCTCTTGGATTTACGCACGTGTACTGGTGAACCAACCACGATCAAATTTCCTTGATTTTTCGTCGTATTCCGTTTGTTTCTTCCGCTATTTCTCTATGACTATGGATGATTTCTGCATGCATATATCACACGCGTATGCAGTTCATCAGAAATAGCCAACTATTACCTGTATATATAATAAAGCGAATTCTTTTTGAGTTTATTACCTTTTGTAGAATAAGAAGTGGTCTATGCTTCATTATAGTCGATCCACGTATTACAATAGCACATTTGCTTCATCCCGTTGCGAACGCGTTAAGCATGGTTTGTTTTCTTTCTTTCTGGTTCCAATACACATGGTAGTGCAATGTGACCCAGGAGGCGATTGCCCTGACCGAACGCACGCAAGATAACGAGCTTTAAGGGACAAGTCCTAAGGCCGTGCTTTGTAGTAACCAGGTCACCTGTGCTTTTAATTTCGGTATATATATGTGGAAACGAAAGGTCTTTTTGTCCATAGAGCCGTATAACTTTATTTAACTTTTCATTGCTCTACTTCAACTGCTTATGGAGTCTTCACATTCCGAGAATCGCTGCCGAGCGTTACCATCGGCACGCGAATTATTCTTGTCTACCATTACGCATGACAATAGCATGGACGTGTCGAATGAACCATCACATGTCTTTCCAGGTAAAAATTACTGAACAAAGCAATGAAGGGTCTAAAAAAGTAAAACAACTGCGTTGCTGCGCGCAAAACACGATTTAAACCCAACTTCAAAATAAACAATGAAAGGAAGGAAATCATTGCTTCCGTCCTTGTCAAGGGTACAGCCTCGGTCCCCGACGTCGCCCAATGGAAGCCTTCATTATAGGCTATCCACAATGGCACTTTTACGCCCGGAATCCGTTTCCCCTCAAGCATCAATGAGGACGATCGCAGATGGCGATCCATTGTCCCTTCCAACACCGCTTGTGAAACGAGAAGTAACTGGGGATGTGGATTTCTTTCAAAGGCGGCATTCAATTCATACAGGGGAGCTAAACACCCGTTCAAACAATCCTTATGGGATCAGTTCATATGAAAATCGAGGTGAATAATACAATAAGATTATCAATTTCTCTCTTTTTTGTCTTTCAGTACGAACAGAATAATATAGTAACTATCTCTTTTCCTTTCAATTTTGCCTTTCAATTTTTATAGCGCCTTCCGATCAGGTTCAGAATGAAAGACCTTCCTCAGTACCTTCCAGTCCACCTTTTCCTGGGCTGAGAAACATAAGCACTTTATCTCCTCAGCCAAGTTCTGCCAGATTGTCCGATAGGACTTATACTCACCAACAGCATCAGTCTGAGCGAGATCAACATGAACTAGGAGCGCCCTATCCATATTCATCCTTTCGCCGCATTCAAAATATGCTTGGAACTAATGCAGCAATTGACAGTAAATATGCACTCCCTCGACGAACGTCCATGCCAGTGGTTCGTCATGGTGCTGGAACTGAGCGGACGAGCCGGAGCGCGTATCGTTCCGAAGCAACCTATTCCAGAAGTCCTGAACTCCGAATCAGCCATAAATTAGCGGAGCGTAAACGAAGGAAGGAAATGAAAGAGCTTTTTGAAGAATTGCGACAGTCATTGCCCGTAGAGAAGAATATGAAGACAAGCAAATGGGAAATATTAAGCAAAGGTAAATTAAATACAAAGCAATACTTCACAAATCTCACCGCTGTCATAGCTGTGGAATACATCACTGTGCTTAAACATCGTGATTACGATATGAAAAGTGAGATAAACAGATTACGGCAAGAAATATCGGCGCTCAAACAGGAACGAGGGTACCTGTAGCGTTGCTTAGGAGAAAATGTTACTATGCCCCTGAATAGCTTTCTGTCTTTATTTATGCTCGATTTCTTCCAAAAGTGACCATGTTCAAAAATAAAAGCCATTAACCAATCATTTTGATCTTTCTACCGTGGAGACTATGGATACAGTGTGGCCATACATTTCATGCTTCTTGTTAGACGGTACATAACTCCGTCACTTATATATTTGCCACTTGGGGAAACACGATGATGATCTTGATGGTTTTGGTCTTGCAGACGAGTGATCAATGGCCTGTTGATCCTTTTTATCTATCGCCCCTGATATGCTAACTATTCAAAAGACAACAAAATCCCAAAAATAACGCGAGCAAAAAAGAAACAAACTCAGTTCATTACAGCTTGTGCAACATAAAAGAACACTAGATGGTATTTCCATGTGTAAAGTTTTCTCTTCGTTTTGGTCTTGAACCGCTTTCCCGTTATTCCCTTCCTTCTCCACTCGTTTCTCCTTGTTTTCCGGTTATTGTGTATATTTCTCTCATCCTCTCCTTTTCCTTTTCTTGTTAATCGCATTCTCTCCCGTTCGAGCGAAATATTTCATCATTCCCCAACTCAACATTATTGCCATCGCAATCATTCATGTTTGTATAATCCAGCATTGCCTTTTCCCTTGATCTCCTGAAAGTACCTTCTTATATTCCACTCCTTAGTTTGCGATTTATTTGGTTTTTTCCTTTTTGTTCGATTGCTAAGTGCTATAGAGAACAAATTACAGCATGCGTTATTATGCCTGGTTCTGGTGTATAGTATGGATACACCTTAGCCATGCATCCTACGTACAATTACCTAGTCTTCAATTAGAAAAGCTAGAACAAATCGGCATTGCAGGATCTTACGGCGGAATCTCACTATATACGGACACACGCCAATTAACCCAGATTCCCAAGACAACCGCTTCGGTGATATCATATTCTAATCAGACACTCGAACTTCTCGCTTCAACTTCCGTCAATGGCACCATCAACGCAGCATGTATGATGCCAAAATCGTCTGATCTATACGTTGCCGGTAATTTTCGACAGATCGGCAAAACGATCGTCTCGAACATTGCGAAGATCAATGTCGAAACAAACACAGTCTCTGCTCTTTCTAATGGACTGGATGGACCTGTCAACACGTTGCTATGCGATGCCGATTCACGAAGCGTGTTCGTTGGTGGCAGCTTTCTTGCCCCACTTGCCCCGGCTCCTTTCTATTCTGATTCGCTCGCTTACTTTGGTGGAAGTGTCGCTGTGTGGAAAAATGACTCGTGGACTGGCGTTCCATGGAAAGGCTTCAATGGACCAGTGAATAGCATCGTGAAAAATAGAAATACTTATGTGTTTGGCGGATTATTCGATACGACTGCAGACGGACAGATGGATTATGCGCCCGCGAGTCAGCCTATTGATCTAAGCGCTCCTGCGGTGAGTACTCCATATTTCCTTTTCAGATGATCTTTTTTAATTAATAGATCACCCCTTGTCGTACGCTAGGTTCTAACTTCACGATCTCCGTACAGGTAGTTAGCGCTGGCAATTCTGACACTGGTTACAAAGATCCGCAGAGCGTCGTATGCTCTAACAATTCAAACACGACACCTTGGTTGTTGTTGGATAACGTAGCTGGTTACTGGGAAGCATCCTTTGTCTACACGGTTACACCATCTCTCATTCGTCTTTCCAACACCCATCTGGACGGTCGAGGAACAAAGCAATTCTCGTAAGTCACCCTAGTAGGGGATTCGGGCAGTCGTTTTGTTCATACCATTTTTAGTGTCATTGGCATGCCAAGCAACGTCAACCTTAATTTATCATACTTTGATCCTATATCGGCCAATACAATGACCTGCTCGACGAATTGCACCTTGAGTGACGATCCTAGCATTGCCTATCAAGATTTTAAGGTATTGGATCCAAAAATGCACAGCGGTCTTCGTATCTCGATATCATCGTGGTACGGTGCCGGCGGTGGATTGAATAGCGTGGAAATCTTTCAATCAGGTAACACAGCAATATTCGCTCTCGTGTTTGTAATACTAAAGATATGCAGAAATATTTGTTCATGCGGACAATACCGCTAATTTTCCAAAGTGCGCCAAGCAGCAGTCGAGAGCAGTCGCCAAAGGCTCTTGGAAAGCCGGCGTTCAAAATGGATCGTTTCAGCGCATACTCACCAGTAGCTTCTCAGCTTCCCAGCTTAAATCATACGATGCCTCTGTTGATTTTATTCCCTATTTACCTGAATCAGGCCTTTACAACGTGTTATTGTATACTCCAAACTGCGTAGGATCATCCAACTGCAACCAACGAACTCAAGTCGATGTCACCGTATATTCATCTCCGAATCAGTCCATCAGAAAAACGATAGATCAAAATGTTTCGGACAAGGATAAAACCGACATTATTTACTCTGGATATATCGATGCAACCTCTAGTACTTTCCAACCACACGTTCTTCTTACCATAGCACACAACGCTACAAAGCCGTCCGGCAACACTGTGACACTTGTAGCACAGGCTGTTCAATTTGTCAAGATCTCTTCGGAACCTAACTTGTCCAGCCTGCTGCAGTATGATCCCCTCAAGCCTTTAAACATGTCCAGCAGTCAGTCTCTGCCATGGGGAGCATTGAACGGTAAGAAAAAAAAAAGCAGACATTTAACAGCATATCACTAACAACACATCGACCAACAGATAACATTCCGTACCTATCGGTGGTCAATGCGATGGAGTCTTCTGATGGCGATATTTACATTGGAGGATCATTCAATTCAACTCCAGGAGTAAATATCACTTACCAAAACATTGTCCGATATGATCAGGCCACAAGAAGACTTATGCCACTGGCTAAAGCAGGCCTCAATGGCCCAGTCTCGTCATTTCTCAGAGTTGGATCAGGTCCGTCTTGAATTTACTACTATATTAATATCGTTAACAATAGGAATAGATCTTTATGTCGGAGGGTCTTTCAGCGGTTCTGTCGTCCCGGACAAGCAAGGTCTCAATAGCATCGCTCGATACGATGTAAAGAGCCAGACATGGAACGCGATTGGAAATGTAATGTAAACAACGTACGGTATGAACGCAGCTCTTACTGTATATGTCTGTTAGGGTGTCAATGGACCAGTGGATGCTCTACATTACCTCGACAATTCCGTGCTTGTTTCTGGAAGATATTCTGCTTTATTAAGCGCCTCGCCGAGAGCCGCAAATACCTCTGCAGGAAATTCATGGTGGAACACAACGAGCGCATCGTGGTCAACAAGTGCACCCTATTTATCAGGAACAGTGTGTGGTGCTTTTAGTGCGAAAACGTCAGCGAATGTTTCTGCAGATATTTTTGTGGGCAACGTCAAAAGCGCACAAAGGTTCTCTTCTAGCGGATTATCATTGATTCATAGCAATACTTCATTATCTCCAATTCCCCTCTACCCTACCGATGTCAACGACTTCACTATCACAGCTGGTGCTTTTTGGGACGACGTTAACAATAACAATGCTTCCACGACTATTGTTGGGGGCACGTTTACCCTAGATAATGGCATACAAAACGTTGCACTCTATCAAAATGGCACTTGGAGTGGAATCGGCGCGAATTGGGTTGGAAATGTCACAGCAATGGTGGTTAGTGGCAATTACCTATACATTGGCGGTCGTTTCGATATGAAGACTGGCAACGATAGTAGTCTGATCATATATAATCTGCAGAACAGGACATTCACTGAGATTCCTGATTTGTACAGTAAGTTCAGAGAAAACTGTGACTGTATAATTAAACGACATGATAGCGAGTGACGGATCTTTGGGACGGGTGAACATAATCCGTTACAATCCTGCTGATAATGTTATTGTCGTGGGCGGAAACTTCACCACAGCTGGATCTTTAAGCTGTAACAGCATTTGTTCATTGGATACATCCGAAAGCCAGTGGAACAACCTCGGCGACGGTATTGCTGGTGAAGTGTTCGACTTCGCATTTACCGATGTGAGTATTTAGCAAAGGTGTAGTATTTATAATAGAAACTTAACTACAATTGATCCTAGAACAAACTTATCGCAGCTGGGAACCTGCAACTGAACGGAGCAACGGTGCCTATTGTGCAGTATGATTATCAGCGCAATGATTGGAGTACATTCGCTCCCACAGTGTCCCCATCCGGCTTGCCTGGTCCATCCAGAGCTGTATCGTATGATAGTACCACAAAGAAGACATTTATTGCAGGACAGTAAGTTGTCTACTATTAAGCAATCATCAGGTTCTCATTACCGAGTAGAACTGAAACTTCTGCTTATCTTCGAATTTGGGATGGACAGCAATTTTCGGCTCCTGGTGGGTTGCTAAATATATTATTGCAGAAAACAAGTTCCTCATATGCAATCATTGTTGTAGATGAAGAACTTGGCCCCGGAAGCTTCATTCAGCAGATTGCAGTTCTACCCACAAAAAACACCAGCCAAACCAATCTTGCAGGAGATAACTCGAGCGTGCTACTTGTTACAGGTTTCCTAAATTTGGGAGAATACGGTAACCTAAGCGCAGTTTTGTATGATGGTTCGCGATACCTTCCCTATTTGGTTTCTTCTATTGGTGATGGATCTGCTGGCAACCTGGCTAGCGTGTTTTTCAAGTCGTACGCAATCAACATACACAGAACGAGTAAGTGCTACTTCGTTGTGTGACCTAATAGCTAAGTCGTGCTTCATTTGCTACAGATTACCTTCCTACACCTATTGTCGTTTTAATTTCCATCGCATCTTCGCTCGCTATTGTTTTTGCTATGGTTCTCGCTGCTTTGGGAGTTGTCTTCCTGAAGAGGAAGCGTGATGCCGGTGTGGATCCTTCTGCCAATATAGCGGCTTACTACGGCAAACCTCCTCGGCGCCCCCAGTCTCTGATTGCTATGCTGAACTCAGCAGGAGCTAATGGTGTTCTTTACGAGACCAAGGCAGATTACCCGATCAACGAAGCAGTTATAGCTGACCGTTCTCTTGGTGACATGAAAGAGGACAAATTAGGTTACCATGAGATGAGAGAGACAACACCAGCGATAGGTGCTGCTGCTGCTGTTGCGATGGCAGGAGAGGACATGGGCAAGGAACGTAGTCCTCACACAAGTCCGTTCGCAACAAGACCGGATTCTTTTACTCGTCCTGACAGTGAAATTCATGGAAGAGACGATACGTTTAAACCAGCTATACGCAACTCGTACAATCCGTTCAGGCAGTCGACTATTGGTCTGGCTGTAAGCAGCGACTACCCGATAAATCAGGCTTCTATGACAGCTTCCACCGGCCACAATGTTCAACAGGCATTGATGGATTATCAGAATGTGACGCCACCGCCAGCAGTCAAGGTTAACCCCTCCACTGTTCGATGGACTAATGCTCCAATCGGCTTACCCAGTGCAGCTGTGGTTGCTCCAATTTCAATGATATCAGATCGATCACTTACACCTGAACCACAATCAATGGTAGCAGACGCACGCTCTATGACACCTGAGAGTCATTATATGTCGTGTGACGAACGCTCTGGTACTCCTGATGTCTATTCTTCTGCAAAGAATGGCGCTACCGTGATAAGCCCAGCAGCGCAACGTGGTATGGACGTACAAGTCGGGTCTCATGTCATTGAGAACAAGTCTATCACTCCTCAAATGGATCCAGTTGCTACCCAGAACGGTTTAAACACTCAAGGTCAGACAGCCACCTTAGAGATGAGATCAATTGCACCTGCCATTGTTGGAAGTGCTGCTGCTGCCACTGCGTTTAGAAGCCCTATTTATGAACCTCAACAGACTTCGCGCCTAGTGGAACATCACACAATTACACCTCAGATGGACTCCGTTGCTTATGCAAACCAGGCTAGCAGCCATGGAGAAGCAGCTTCTTATGAAGCTTTTGCCTCGCATGCGTTTAATCTCGAAGGTCATTCTGCTGTAGTTCAAAATCACACGATTGCTCCTCAAGTAGGCGCTGCTGCTTATACCAATTACTCTACTGAGAGTGATCAGGGTAACCGCCCTGCAGAACGGTCACTCTCTTCTACAGCTGGCGCACAGGGATTGAGCTCAGGTGTTGATGGTACTAGAGATCTTCCAGCCGCTTTTGAAACTCGCGTTATCACTCCGGAAACGAACTCTGTCGCAACGCATGGCGAATCTCGTGCTCTTAATTTCACTGAAGGTACATTTAACACCCAATCATCAGTAGCGAATCCAGCAACAGTGCGATGGACGAATGCAGGCGTAGCAGGCTCTGCTATAGGTACGTCGATGGTGAGTCCTGTCTCGATTGAAATATCTTCACATGAGAATGAGGGCAAAGAAAACGCTATCTCTGATGAGAGGGATATTGGCAAATTCGAGCCAGGGTCAATCCGATGGACAAGCACCAACCCAGATTCTGCATTGGGAACGTTTAATATATCTCCTTCACACCTGTCGATCAGCAATGAAGCTGCCGATACCAATGCTGAAAGACAGTCATCAAACGTCATGGGTGCTACACCAGCGAACGTTCGTTGGACCAACTATACCACTAACTCAGCTCTTGGTGTGGCCACGATCGGCCCGGCAACAAACTCTATCTATTCTGATATTTCCTTCTTTGATGTATCAAACAAGGATGCATTAGGTCCTGTCTCACAATCGATCTCAGAGGGATTTGCGTCGGATCCTGATTTTGCTCGTTGGACTACAGCTAGCCCAACGGCTGAAGAAGCTGATGCCACCATTCATGCTGGTACAAGAGAAACGGCGACGGCAGCTACTTTACCTATCAAATCAACGATGGCCAGCTCCCCTACTACGCCAACAGTAGGATCTGCCGTAACAGGGATTGGATCGGCATCCTCCGCGATGTCTGTTGCTGCTGTCGCAGCAGCAACACCAGTGTCAGCAGCGGCTGATTTAGGCAAGGGCCCGGTTGGAAGAGCTAAACAGCGAACTTCTGGTGGTCTCCGTTCATACCAGTCTAGTCTGAATCTCTCATCGGTTGCTTGGCCGGAGGAATTAGATAACCATCTGAATGATAATTACGATACAGCATCAATAACAACAAAAATAACTGATGGAAACCACAGTAATTATGCCCTCAGTTCCCTCCTTCCCAAGCCTTCCATCGAAAAAGATAGGTTGACAACGGATGAAAACGAGTTTGGCTCATCTGCACAAGAAATGCCAGCTGATAAGCAAAACGATACGTTCGATAGTGTTTATAATGTTCCAAAGGATAAGGAGGAAGAAGCTCGCGGCAGCTCTCCATTTGATTCGCATATGTTCGAGTCCAACTCCACACGAACGTCTGCACGATGGTCCCAGTCAATCCCCTTACCTTCCATTCAGACTGATTTTAGCCGTCCATTTGGTTTGACCCCGCCTCATGAAGCAACTTTAACCAGCCCCGAGTCGTCTTCTGTGAGGTACAAGATGGCACAGGTCCCATCACCAATAGAAACGGGTCATGTGCCTGTTTTGCTCGAACCTTCTGCCGCTGATACGGTTAATCTCTCGAACACGGATACGGAAGCATTTGGCAATGACGAAGCCCGAAAAACCGTCCGGTTATCTACCTCACCATCCATTGGTCTGGGTCCTTTGGAAGGTAGAGCGTCGTCAAAACGTATGGTGGAAGATTACTTTTCGACACGTGAACCTATTGTTGCCACCAAGGCGGACCCGGTTCAGGACAAAGCCGACAAGGCTGAAAAATCAGTCAAGCGATGTAGTGATTTCCGTGCGGCTATGGAGGCCGCAGCAAGGAATAATGCAGACGATCTTCCCTCCACAGAGGATCATCCCCATCTGTATTATGCAAAGTTTGATTTCAACGCACGTGAGCATGGCGAACTCGGATTTGATAAGGGCGATCCTATCGTTGTGGTAGATTCTAGTGACGATATCTGGTGGATGGGTTACAAGGACAACGGTAGGTTACATTTTTCCTCGATAGATGATTGATCAACGTTTTCAATTTTAGGTAACGGAGAACCCATGCAAGGTGTTTTCCCCAGCAACTACGTTGAAAGAGCACCTGCTGCTGAATAACGCTGATATGCACTTCTCTTCTTCATTTTTATTTTTCTCTGTGATTTCTTTTGTTTGACATATTTTTGTTTGTTGTCTCTGTATCGTACTGAAGCAAACAAGCCCTTCCCCCTTTTAGAGAATGCGAACTTAATTACTGCTAATCAAATTTTTTGCTTTCTTATTCGAATATCTCTTTTATTCTCTTTCTTTATGTATGCATGTGACATGGATAATGCCCAGTATGGCTACGAACTTCATTAGATTTTTGTTTATTATTTCATTAGTCCGTGCCAAGAAAGGACACTGTAGCACCTTATGTGGCCTGCTTTGAGAGTGGGTGCAAGTTCCAGGGGTTTGCGTTCCCTAATTTTCAACAACACACATTTAGCCCTCCATTTAAGCTGCACATCCAAACAGCGCAAAAAAAAAGAGAAATAATAGTATCCCGGCTAAACTTTGCACAACAGAATAATCCTTTTTCCTATCCTTGTACGATTTCATATTTATATCCAAAGAGCGGTATATGAAGGAGGTTTCATAGGAAGGATCGCAAAGGTTTTTGGTTAAAATGGGGCAAGTGACGAATACTTACACACGTCAATTTGCAAAACTGCCAAATAAAACTGGCGGAGGTTGCTGCATTTTAGAGCAAAAAGGGAAAGAATCTATCAGTTAGATCAAGCGTTATTAAAACCTATTTGCAATTGCTTTTTCTTTTTAACATATACTTTGTTAATATTAGCTTTTTAGCTATGAGTTAATAAATTGAATTCCTTTGAAAAATACAAAGGAAGAAAGAAATAGAAAAAGAGCTTATTCCAAAAAGGAGAGAAAACGAAAGTAACCTGGCTGAGATTCAAACAAGGTTCTATTTCGCTTGTATACCCTCGGATCCATATGGCTGGCCCTTTTTTTTTACTTCCCTCTTGCAGAAAAGGTTCAAGGAGTAGCGAAAAGTACTTTTACGGTTACCTTTGAATGTTGGACAACTCGACATCCTGCAGTTACTTAGTACCAGTAAGTGAGAATGAGTTAGATGCTCATTAGACAACCAAAAAAGAAACAAAGAGAAGGGACAATGTCAGTGCTGCCTATGCAACTCCGCACCAAGCTATATAAAATAAATCTACGGGCTAACCGTCCAAAAACCTCATCCTTTTTCTTCTTGCCCTTTTTTTTTTCCTTTTCTTTCATACAGCAAAAGAAAACAATGTGGATCTATATTACTTTGCTACTTTATGCAGTAATGATATATGCTTACCCCATCGCCAACGATATCAAAGCATCATCGACGGAGGGTTTCCATGTACAGATAGACCGATTTGCTCAGCTCATAGCAACCCACTGGCAATTTGACCATCTGGATACCATTATCTCTAAAAGCTACAAAGAGATTGCCAACCAGTTTCAAGAACATGTCCAAATCACTATTCAATCTAATGACGTCTCCCACGTGTCGCAGCAAGTCCCTCTATCGCCATCCTCCTCCGTTCCACTAGATATTGTAGACCTTGATATCTTGAAGGCTCAGATGTTCGGAGCTATCCAAGCCCATACGGAGGGCAAGCTACCGCTAGCATGGGATAAAGTGGGTGATTTGCTTGGCAGACCCGCACTAGAAGTCTACATTAGAGAAGTGTTGCAGAGATACTGTCGTCAGGACGTAGAACACGCAGAAGAAGGGCACAAGAACCAGGAACTGCAGCAAGTGTCATCCAGCTGCCTTGCAGAGAATGCACAGCAACTCTCCGCAGAACTCGACCATTACGTCGGCCTCAATCTCGTCAATATCTTTGAAACCCTCGATAAAGACGTGCTGCCCGGCATGTTAATGCATATTTCGCGAGACCTTAAAGACGTTCTGGAATACTTCAACAAAGCCTTCCTTCATCGAGATGATAGACGACTTTTCCTAAACGTGATTCCTTGGCAAGCTTCAGAAAATAACGGTGATGACAACAGTTTAGCTTCACGATTATTGGAATTGGCCACAGGCACGACTCGCGAAGATGACCATCCAACGGATTTCTTTTCGCATTATGCGTCTTTGGCTAGAGTCTAGATGTTCTTATTCTGATGTGCCAAAAAATTTCAACTCCTTTGTACTGATACCCATTGTACATTTACGTTCTCACTCCTTCACCCGTCTTTCCTTTCTCCCCTTTTTTTCTTTGCTTCCTTTTTTTTTGTCTTTTTACATACATATCCTTACATGTCTCTCATCCCCCCCAACACACAAACGCAAAGCAACCATTTTTCTTTGGTTAGTTTTGTTCATTCATCCCATTAGCCCAATGCATTTTATTATATTATCATTCTTCTTCTAATTAGAAAAGAGAAGAGCCAAAAACGATAGGAATAGCAAACATAACAAAGAAAAAAAAAGAGAGAGACCTATTTTTAGGGAAGGAATTATTTTATCGTTGTAAATAAAAAAAAACTTGCGCACATTTCTTTTCCTAGAGCTTCTCGACCCCCTCCTTTTTTTTATACGCCCTAGTTTTACCCTTGAAAGTGATGTGTGGAGTTGACCTGCTAACGAAAGTACGCTAAGGCGACGATCTTCGTTTTTTTCATACAAGTGGCGAACCATGCCAATAAAAGTTGGCTTTGTGACACATTGACGCCACAAACACTTGTAAGTTCATGCCGATCTCCGCTTGCGTTCACCAAGTGTACACCATTCATTTGAGCACGTGTAATTCTCGGCATGGATGCACAAACAAAGGTTGCAAAAGGTAACCTGGATTTGCTTCCGTTCGGATTTCAAAAAAATTATTCTGCACTTACTTAGCCCATGCAACCGGGTGTATCAACGTATTAAGCTAGCGTTCCTTAACCCATGCCCTCTGCTGTTTGTACAAGTGAAGACGGTGAATTACCGTACTATCCATCTTTTTGGCTTCCAAGGAAAGAAAAAAACGTGGCCTATGCCGAAGGTCAAATGACGTGCCATCTCCGAATCCTGTTTCATTACGACAAACCATCCTAATGAGCTCGGTGCTTTGTTACCCCAAAAATCATTGTTAGAAGTTTGTTTTCCAAATCCCAGATTATTAAAAACGGTAGTAGAAAACGTTTTTTTCTTTTGCTTTTGCATCGTTATCGATTAGAAAGAGATGGAAAAGTTTCGCCTAAAAAAATGGATGTGTTGGGTAATCTATTTCGGCGACGGAATGACCTATATCCTGTACCCGACAAGGACTGGGCCGAAGTGCTGAATCTACTGCGTAAAAGATATGCAGCAATCTGTAATAGTAATAGGAGAACTTATTTTTTTTATCGTCCTCAAAGATTTGCCATGGTCAAAATAAAGTGCCAAGACGTTTAAGGAAAAATATTAGAAAAAAAGTTTCATAATGATAATATACCCTCCTCTTGTCATCTTTTAATCATTTTGAAAGAGACCGGATCATAATTTTGCTGTAATGGATAACGAAATGCGTATTCGATGTTGAATTTTTACACAAAGAAAAAAGTTCTAGGTATATCTTTTGGATGGCATCTTAGATGCACTAGTAATTCTTGTCCGACAAGCAGTTGGTAACTGTCGCGCACCAGGCATAAATTAGCAAACGGTATCTGATTCCCATCCCCGGGTGTTACATTAGTCAGGTCTCCGATTGCCCATCTTGGTCATTATGTTGAGTTTCGATGACGCTTAATTCGCACCATAAACGGTTAAAAAAGCTATTTTTTATATGCCTGGAGTAACCAACATGAGATGCGACACAAAAAAAAAAGCTGCTTTTCCGTTTATCCAGTTCCAGTTTCTTGTACAGCTTTTTTTCTTTCAACGAGTTCGCTTTTTCCATTTGCTTGAGTCGTCATATATGTCTTTATCAAGAAATATTAAGTAAGAAGGAGAGGAAATCGATTAGAGCATATGAAATACAAACAACTGTGTGGGTGGAATAGCTTGGCGGTTAAGAATGATGAATGCGCAGCATTTCCAACGAATTCGATGAGATACAAAGGTTACACAAACTAGAATGAAAGGCGCACTCAGCATTATTAAAAAATTTTGTTTGGTAGACCTGATAAAGGGGGGGAGGAAAAGCAATCAGTCTCCCGCATAAATCCATTGTGTGTATGTGCTACTGCCTCCCGCTCAATTGCGGGCTCTAATTATTCTCCCTCTGTCATCTTTCTATATTGAGGATCAACATTACCATTTGCTAGGATATCCTTGGACACCGATATGCCATTCCATAGTAGGTAGAAAAGAAGGACTTGGGTCGATCTTATAAACTTATAAACCCCACCTTTTTGGTCGGCGCGGTTGTTAGTAGGCTAATCGGGTTGGGAGTACTCTTTGCAAATAATCGTACTATTTCAGGAATACTGTAAAGGTACAGTAACTTCCTTTTAATAAAGATGAATGGCTTGTGGGGTTGCATGCAAGTCGAAAACGGCATTGAATATGTATTATATTACCTAATTGACGGCGACACGTCTGAAAAAGATAGCAAAATGAGTTTGGTAGGATTTTCTCACTTGCATTAGCTATTTTGGGTGAATAATGTCTGGAAAAGAAGTAGCTCTATAAATGATGTCTTCGCGTATATGCTTACATTGACCGATTCCGCGTTATCTGTGAATGATGCTAGCAGACCTTTGTCCTTTGTCAAGCAGGCCATGTGTTCAGCTATAGCATTAAAAGACGGCGCCTGAAGCTAGAAGGAAATGTTCATGCAGTAATAGAAAGCTGTTGACTTAGTCATTGAGGAAGGCTGCACAGTAAAGGAGACAACGGTGAACAGAGGTGTGAACATCCGCACTGTTGAACACCTATTCCAATTATACAATAACGACTAAAAAAGACGTTTAGTTGCAATTCAGAGGAAACCTTGCACTGAACGTTCTGGTAAACTAACCAAGCTCAACCTAATTTTTATACATTAAGCTAATGGAAGTCCACCGCTATCCTTGTTGATATAAACGGAAGACTTCATAAAGTATTTGAAGGCTTAAATATCTCAGAAACAGCGTTACATAGATACTTAGTCAATATATGCTGTAGTTTATAGCTTAAAAGGCTAGAAACGCTTACTATAGCAAGATTTTCCAATCTGGTGATAGCTTCTATGAGGGAGATCTATACATTTGAACAAGAAGAACATACTTGCCCCAGCAATCCTTAGCTGTATGCTTCATTGGCTGGCTCTTAGACCTGGTGAGGCAGATTGAGACGCAGTCCTATGCTGCAGCTATTGTACCCCGTTCTTCTGACATGTAGGCATGCCTTTCCGTCCTGGTGTAGTAGTTCAACATGCCCACCACCTGTCTTAAGGAGAGATTGCCCTCCACAACCGTAGTGTACGATGAAACATTTCCTAAAATCGCCTCCTTTCCTGTCATTCACAAATTTAGAAGTCTATGATTTAATCAACAGAATTCAAAAATATCTCGCATGTGGTCAGCAACGGCCAGCGATTGTAATGGTGCCACTGAGTTTTCCACAATCACCCAAATTTTGTCGATACTGATTGCGATATATCTCGATCATTATATTCAAAACGATGAACAATCATCTTGGCCAACTTCCTCTGCAAATTATGCACACATCGTTCTACCGTATGGCAATACTGTTAAACCGTTAAAATTGCAGCGGACTTGTCTTGATCGTTTTGCTGCAGTAGCAGCATGCGAGAAATTTTCATGTTGAAACATGACACCGACCTGGACGAGTCGAACGATCTAGCACAACTAAAATCGGGAATCATAGCGGAAGCGTAAGACCACGGGCATGGAAGGATCACGCAAACAGATTGTTCCGAATCTATTTGCAGCTGATACAAGTCATATTATGTATGTGGCTTCAGCGGTTAAGCAACAGACGGATGCAACAAGAGCTCATGGGCGAGAGCCGAGAAATAGCACGACAGAGGAGGAGTCCGACTTTATGTATGAAGTTCTGTGCGCAGAAGTAAATGTAGAAATAAATGAAGTAGAAAACCGTCGCATATCCTAACGGCCGCCTATACAATCTAATCTGCAAGCAAGTCATACATATATATCTGTAGCACGCACTCCTACAACCAACATCACGGAGACGTGCGAGAGGTTTCTCGCTGTTCTCTTCCCCAAATGTTAGATTGCAAGTCGCTCTCGGACATGCAGTTATTGTAATCAATATACCGCTCAGCTGTGCAAGGAGTACTAAATATCAACCACAGCGCATTTACTAGAATTTACTTGTTCACCGACGAGACGAACAAGTCCGTTAGGGAATATCTTGCTATTCACCTATATTGTGCCATTATGTAGGGGCTTAATCTGAAGTTGACGTCAGAATACCTTGACCATCATGTAATAGGATGGTGTACACGAGTTGAACTTGTAGATATATACATACATGGAACCCTTGGTGACTTGATTCGACGCAGCCGAACATCTTTTATGATTCTGTCCCTCAAAACAGCCGATCTGGGAGGAGCTTGCACGCCGTTTCCCTGTTCACCCTGCGCAACTGTTCTCCGTCAATCCAATCCCTCTAGAGCTGAAGCATTTTGCCAAGGTTGACTTTTACTGTTTCCATGCTTGCTTAGTTGTCAATAAATAGCAATTAAATTGTGCTCTTGTTTTCGACCGGCTCCCTTTTCACCCAGCACAAGTTATGGCAATGGCCAAGCCTTTATTTTGACGCACTACACCCGAAATCTCTCGTCTTGCATGACGTAATGCTAGAAAGTATTTCCTTTCTCTATTTTTCTAATTTTTCCGTGACCGTAAGCGGAAGTACGATAAATCATTACATGAAAAAGAAGGTATGAAGTCCCTGATATCTATGTTTAACCGCACCATATGTCCGAAAAATATGATATTCTAGCAAACCATTACGTCAATACTAGACTAAATTCCATTTACAACGGACATGGAAACAAGGATAAATGTTGGATCGATCATCGTAATCTATAGGTTTGAGATAGACGAGATAAGGATTAAAACTTTTTTACTATAGCTTCCGAAATTGGAGGGAATGGCTCGTTTTGAGGAACTTAAAGCACTTAGCCCACTATAATGATCGGAGAATTATTGGAAACCTTTGCATCCAGCAAACTTTTATATTCATGGTGACACTCTGGGCACGAAAAGGGAAAAAAAGGCTTACAGTATCTTAACTTGAGATTGAGACGAACTTGCATTTTTTTGGACCAATCAATTTTATTGGAGTCCTTTTCCCTTTGCCAGGACTCGTCCCCGTGTTAATACATATACACGCTTTGGAATTGCACTCTTTGACCTAGACTCACTTCATGTTGGATAGTCCTCTCATGGTTGATGCGGTCGAGGTGCCTTCGTCCTCATGGCCCTCCCGCTCTAAACTTTTTCTTTTCTTCTTCTCTCTCCCAATGATGAGTAGCAACACCTCCTAACGGAGTGGGTATGCCATGGATTCGGATGAGGTGTCTGTAAGTACTTTATCTTTTATTGAATGAACAATTGCATACTGACAACGCCTTTTTCCATCTGTAGCTCATGGCGGCTTTTTCATTTTTTAACAAATATTTACTTTGTATCTTTAAAAAAATCCGGATACCATTGGCCACCCTGGATTGGATGCGCCGCGGTCCCCAATCCATGCGTTGGGATCACCCTTCGGGGTTAAGTAAAAGATATCATATCATTGCCATTTACTAACCATGAATGTATTTTTATGCTATTCGAATGAATTTTGTTTCCACTGGAGGACCAAGTAGATGTAAGTAAAGCATACTTTCCACATAGTTCATTTACTAATGACGCATATTTATCTTAATTTTAATGCAAATTTGACCTTTCCATGGACGCAAAATTTATTATACCAGTAGCACGAAATGCAGATCAAAACAAATATTTTTATTATCTTCAACTCATTGACAAGACAGCCATGAGTGCTGCGTTTATCCGACATGTCCACTCTAGCTCGGTCTCAGAAAAAGAGAAAAGAAAAAACCCTGGCAAGCACAGGGAAAAAAGGAAAAAGCAAATAAAGACAAGACTATAAGTTGTGAAAGGGGAGAAAAAGAGAGACGAAGGGAAGCGAAACGCGCGCGAAATGTAATCCAATGAACAGTAAACGTTTAATCTTGCACTGAGGCTTACCACGACCAATTTGACGTTTGCTTGGTGAAGATCTTTAAACCTTTTCATCTGTGTTGAAACGTCAGTTTCTACGTACATACTTCGCGTAGATGGCGTTATCGACGAACATCCCTTTCTAGTGGTAGCTACATCAATGTCCTTTAGCGAATTGGTACTGTTTTGCTGCTGTGACAGTTATTGTTCTATTGGATAGATTATGTAGTTCCTATGTTTTACATTTCTTTGGTTATGTACTAAAAGCTTTTTTCCGATTGCTTGCTAAATCCTACCACTCAGTTGCGAATAAGCTTATAGCCAGTATTATAGTTTGGTACTTATCTGACCTAATATAATTAGGAGAACCTTCCTTCGACGGAGGCCAACCTACTTTTTATCTGAAACTGAGCATATAAAACAAAATGTTCGATTTTCACAAAGGTACTGACATTATAAACAATTTGTTGGCTGCTTGAAGCTATTGACCGGCGAATGACTGTCATGACGGCTCACGATATTTGTACACCAATTTTTCGATTCTTACAATCCTCCATCGATTATAAGCCAATTTTCAGAGTACGATACAATACTGCATGTTATCAACTTCATCAAAGCGACAAGAGGACAACATATCAGGACCCATTCAGATGCTATTTCATTATACCGCACGTGCGCTTTCTTTCTATTCCATTCTCTTTCTTAGATATCGAATTTCTTTAAAAGGTTTGAACTGTCACTTGGCTTAAATAAGACTTTTGGACTGTATCACGCCGTCCGACTGTTGTGCAGACAAACTTAGACGCTTGAAATACAGAGCGCGACGTGTTGATTTTATTCAATGCAATATAAGCGTAGAAACAATTGCTTTTTATTATTCTAAGGAAAATGACTGGCTCAACTCCACCTATGTTATGTACATAATCTTACATACAGCACGTACATTTCAGAAGCTAAGCCCGATTTTCACTAACTCCTTTAAATGTATGTCATCCATGCGGCATGCCACACACGAATCAAATCACTTGGATTTGGGTTGTAGTCCAGATGCAGGAGGAGAACGTTTATCCTTTTACATTCATACAATGGCGTAAACGGCGCTGCGCTTTATCTCCTTTTTTATTCTTCCTTTTCCGGAATGTTCAGGAGATAGGTTCCAATATTTCGGGTAAAAGTGAAGCATCTTTTATCGATACTAATGCTACTACAGTATCTGGAGCTCTGATTTTGCATCCTGAGGCATGAGAAGTATTTCAGGACTTCCCCTTCATCCTCGACGAGAAGCGTTGGAAAAAAACAGGCTACTCAGGGTTGCAGCATCGTTGTTTGACACCAGCGGGAAGGGAGGGAGTACCTGCCCATCCACCCTGAGACCAGTGCTCTAACTTTGCTTGAAGTTAAAAGACTACAAGATCAAGTTACACAATCTATCTTCAACGTCAGCACGACTGCAAGACATTTTCCCAATGGCATGAAAGGATCGGGCTCCTCACACAGACTCGTTGGTATTTCTATGATCGCCTTGGCGTAATGGATGAATACTGGCTTCGATCCTATCGTCCTTTTAGACAAATATGGCCTTCGTGCCATACCGTCTCACACGTGCCATGCCATTGCACGATCAACGCCTCCAGAAATTCTTCAATCAGAACCTCTTTGCCTCGGAACTGTTTCAGCCAATGCGACAGGGTCTGCGCCATCATCCGTTCCAATTTACACACATCTTTGAAATATTCTTTATGTGAGGCGGACGCAGGATTTTCCTCATTAAATAGCCAATCGGTGGAGTCTTCCTTACAGCGAAAGATAAAATCCACCCGATCATTTGCCTCATCGTTGTACTACCGATACGACAACTTACATTCGGATCTACTTCGTTTTGTAAGTGCTATGCTCCTTATTTTTAAGTCGCGCCAGCTTACATGACAGTATCATAGCTCGTTCCGTAGATGAACGCTCCGTCCCATAGCGCGGATCATGGCTTGAAAAGGCGGGCCTTAACCGGGCGAGTCATAATTGGCCGGGTCAAGGGACTACCAGGCAATCCGGTCGGACCGGATCAAATTCCGAGCATATTCACAGTGCACCTTGGTTTTCAGCTTATTTGAATCTCGGATGTTTGTCCTGCAGATAGCGCTAAATATCAATGCGCATAGTAAAAAATATATCCCACTTACATTTGGGCGATCGCTCCTCGGATGAATTGAATTCCAGCTTTTGGCTTGTAATGTGGCTATACCGTGTGTAGATATTCCTGCGCCTGGCAATGAGCAATCCTCACTATAACCTATTGTTCTTGGGTATTCAGCACGCCAAGAACCTTGAAGTTGTCAGCGTAGGCTCTCAAAGCGGGTGCATAACTTGGGCGCCTCGGACAGTGACAAATATGCCACATACGCATTCCTGCGAAAGGCAACATGGTGTAAATAGTTAAAACCTCTGTTTTTCTTTCTTCAGCCTACTTCAACCGCTGAATTTTTTTTTTCATTCAGTGCATGTTTCAAACAAGAAACCAACAACAATTTCACACGCATTTATAAAGGAACATATTTGAAGCATCGTCATGATGTTTTAAGCAACACCTTCCTGGGATACTTTTAACCCATATTCAGAAACAGATAATGACAACAAAGGTTGTTTCGCTTAATATGTAATGGAAGTGATATCGTTCATACAGTGTAAAATGGCAGGTAAAATGAAGGAAGCACAGAGAGATACAAACACCAACCCAAACTGGATACTTGTATTGAAAACAATATCTGTCAAGGATTTATACGCACGATTGTATATATAGCTTGGTTTGACGAGCCATTTGCATAGAGTGACAGTTGTTAGCGCAAGAATTCACTCATATAAAGGAGAAATAGGGGGTGGAATGAAAAATGGATATTATCACTCAAGTGTTCATTATCGTTGACCAGTTTATGTATCGTTCTTAACCGATGCGAACATCTTTCTCGGCCATTGTAAGTTGCGAGAGTACAGCAGCATTGCTCCACGCATCGGATTAATATCGTCAGTAAACTAATAAGACTATGCTACCCTATTGTTATATTAGACCTGAACAAGGTTTGAACCATCCACAGTAAATAGAACGGCTTTTTATTCATTCAGCCTTGAGCATTCTGTTATGGTAATATACTAGCGCGAAAATATTTCCCACTCAGCGCAAAGTTATTCTGCTCGCTTGCTTAAAAGTATTCTTAAGGGTGACGAATATAATCTTCCAAAACAGTCTTTTTCATTTTCTTTAAGATTGGGCGGGGGAATCAGCAGCGAACCGCCAATTCCCCCAAAGCAAAAATTTTGGTCTCGAGACACCCGAAGGCGTTCGCAGCCGAGCCAGCCACCGCTGTGCAATGACAGCCGGCCCAACTGTGTGCCCAGCCTTCTTGATCACCAGACACACGACCCAGGTAAGTATGAGTTGCAATCGATGCGAAAGCGGTTATATTTATACTTTTTCGTTTTGAGCTCCGAAGACGTCACATATGTGACCGTTAGAAAATTTTGGAATCGGGTTTGTGACTTGCCTTAATTCCCAAAAAAACCACTCCAAAAATTCAGAGACCGCAAGCGCGGTCCGAGCATGACCTGCAAATAACCCGCTAATTTCTGGCTTTATAGCTTTTTGCAATGTAATTTATGCCACGTATAAAATGCGTTTACGCTGATGGGAAACAAATTTGGTGCTGACATAGTGCCGTAGCAGAGTGTTCAAAGGTTAAAAAGCCAGTCACGCATTTACTGCACGTAGTCCAAATCTAGCGAAGACCCAAGATAAGGGTAACAATGATGTAGCATGATTTTGCTACTTTATGACAATATTCATTCAAAATATGAAAAATAAAATAGAACGAGAGCAAGCAATTAATTCATTCATGTTACTGTATTCTCCCAATTAACACTGACCGAAGGAAGGTCAGTTAAGGACGATACATAAGCTGGTGGATGATGACTTCCTACGGTAATACGAATAGATAGCGAGTGAAAAAGACATAAGTTTTCGATTATTGATCGACTGATCAGAAATGCCCGCCAGGTTATGCATGTAACACTTGTCAAGTCAGACTTATAATCATTTCATCGATAGGTGGTAGCATCATTGGACATACTGTGATTTCATCCCCTCTTAGATTCTTTGACGCAGCTTGTTTCATGACATCCATCGACAACAATTTCGCTGTCTGCGGAACCACCAAAATATTAACGTGGCATACCATGACACGCCCCTCCGTAGATAAGACGATGTGTTGTCCTCGTTTATCTTTTTTTTTCCTGGCTTTGTGTCGGACTGCACTTTTAATTACATGACCTGTTGATACGTTCATCACTCCAACGTATGACAAAGCACATTGTCTGTCAAAGCGCACAAACGTGAGAAGGTTTATCTAACTGCATGATTCCAGCGTAGTAAATCAAACTCTAAAGTATAAAATCAGATAACTATGGAATGACATGCTGAACTCTAAGTAAACGTGGTTTTCCTATTACTACAATACTTCTCGTTTGTTCGCATTATCTCTCCCAAGAAATGCACACAATGTTGAATAAAAAGTATGCACAAGGAAACTTTAGAGAGAAACATTGGATGAAACATGATACGACAAGATTTGAATGTTGTTACTATTATGCAGACATCTAATCTCAGGACACAATAGCTCTTGGACAGCATAGTAGAAATGCCTCTCATTGTACACTCTGTTCTGGTCAATTGGCGCAGGTATCCATCTCTGACAGCAAGGACAACATATACTTCCGGACATTCAATACAACCTGGAACATCGAGTGTTTTCCGATAAATGAAAATCCAACAAAGCGGTAAGACAACAAACCAGAAAAAATTGCTATTATGATACCTAACTTTGATCCTTTTATAGTCTCAAGGCGCAGTCAAGCAAAACATTCTTTATTGAGTGGGTGGATGGTATGTTCGTGCCGGAAGTCAATATTCCCGGAGATTTCGTTTTTATGCTCACGCCCAGCCGGGATTGACCTACTATCCACCTTGCCGGAAGTCCCTATAGCATCTAACTGCCAGGACGGGCATTTAAAAGGTATCAAGTCCCTTATGGCCGAAAGTGTTATGGGCCCTAGGAAAGGCATAAGAAAAGAACCAATCTCTATTAATTGAGCTTTATTGCCTGTGATTTGTTCGCATAGGTTTCAATTGGCCGTAAATAAAGAGTTCATGATCAGGCACAGCGCGTATTGAACACAGCTGTATTCAGTTTTTATTTGATATAGTTTGCTTCCTCCATATGTATTCATTGCTTGCCTACTATCTGTAATGCATAAATGTACCCACGGTCCATTGGTTGTCTCCATTATTCATCTGTTTTTATGTACATCCGCAGACTGGTAGTTGCCACTGCTTTCTCTATGTTAATGTAAATTTAGGAACCATACCGACGACGCTACATTCCCCCTATTATTGGCTTGTTTCCTTCTGCATTCTTTCTTCTTTCTTTTTCTGCTTATTTCAGAATGTCAAAAGTCTCTTTTTTCCCGTGAATATAATATGGTTATGGATATGTTCACCTGATGCCTGGTTTATGGGCTGAGCTTGCTTAAATAATACCGCCCACATGCGGAGTGTCTGCGCCTTCATGCGCTGAAGATTTCGCCACCTGGTTTGGTAAAAAGTGAGCATGTTCGAAATATACCTTCAAGAACTGTTTACAAAGAGCGAAACAATTTTAATAATGTAAAAAGAAGAAGTTTATGTCGGAAGATACATAGATGAAAAGCTACATATGTTTTTTTCCCTTATGATGGGATAAGAGTATCTGCTAATAACACTAACATGTCATTTATATTTTTTCTTGCAACTTGTTTCACAATCATTCAATGAGAAATACATTTTGTTGTCTTTTCCTCGCCGCTTTTACTTGAGGGGCCTGAGAAGGGTAGGAAGGGAAAAGAAAGGTAAAGAATAGAGTATTTCCGTCCCTTTTAATGGTTCTGGCTTCTTTCCTGCACCCCTTGACTGGCTCTAAGGCGAACGTTGGTTCCTGGGTTCTTGGGAACATGAAGGTCCCGTGCCGCACCATGAGCATACATCTGATAAGCCTGACGTTCCTGGGTGGCCCTATTTTGTTCCATATCTCTGGCGTGTTCCATTCCTTCGTCTTCTTCATTGTTGTTGTTCGTAGATTCACCTCTAAAAAAACGATCGAGCGAATAATGTCGTTTAAGCAACTGAAAAATACAGACGAGCTGTGATACCACTATTTTACCTCAATGAACTACGACGAGGGGGATGTCCTCTTACTCGCATTCCACCGACCATTTCTATTTTTTTCAACGTACATCACTCAATTGAAAGGTTATGCATTATTCTTTTTTTTTCCTTACGAGCAGGAGGATGCTGTTCCTTTGCTTGAGTAGGTTTACTTTGCATAATTGGCGCGCTGTGTCTTTTGATGAGAAATAAGGGAAAAGGAAAACCGAGTTAAAAGAGTAAGAAAACGGGAAGCGTGGAGTGTTTCTGTTCTTTTTATTTGAAACCGAAATGGTTTCACTTTCATTCGTTTTCAATCGAATAACCCTTGGGCTTGATACCTGTTTTGGCAGACATAGCGTCATTGTGATGACAACAGCATGGGAAAAAGAACAAATCAAATATGAAACAGGTGCAAGCGACCGATCTTTCCAAAGCGCGTGGGTTGCATAACCCAACCTTAAAAGTTGTGTGTTTATTTGTATTATGGTGTATATATGGCTAACCAGTCAAGCGAAGAAAGTATCCCTTTCGTTTGCGACTTTTGCTTGCTGTTTTTGGTTCTTTGTGTTTATTACTGTGTTCTGCTAAAAGAGAAGATAAGAAAAGTAAAAAAGAGAAAAAGTATGAATAAAGAACACGCTTTCCTCAAAAATCATAAGAGCGATAAATACAAGTATTGGGATTTCTTTTTCCTTTTTCTGAATGCTCACAATTCATCTCTCGCAATCTGAAGTTTCCATTGTTCCAGCAAACGCTGAATTTCTCCGATTTGTTGCTCTACTTGTTGAGCTGATTGGACTCGAGCATTCTTCATATAGTCCCGTAGCATTCCCATTGTTTGGTCAACGTTCTCACGCGCCAAGGACGCCTTGTCCCGGAAAGTTTGGCGGAGATACCGTTTGATCCAATCCACCTGCGCTTCAGTATATCCCACTTTGCGATAAGCATCCAACTGCTTCTGCCACCAATAATCCGCGAACGACTGCTTCCAATTGTTGGCCGTTTGGCTAACACGCGACTGGAACGACGACACCGAAGCACTGGCAGCATTCGTGGCAGACGAAGCAGCGCCTGAAACGGACGAGCTAACCGCTTTCGGCGTCCCCCAAGTGCCATCACCCCGGATGCGGCTATACACCATCTGACAGAGGGCCATGACCCGCTCTTGGACAGCCCAGACAGCCGATCGGAGCTGATCAAACGCTATACCTAACAAGCGCTGAGATCGATCATAGGTTTCACCAGCATAATCCATGGCATAGATCTTGTACGCATTCACATCCGCCTGAAGCGACTCCGCCACAGCCTTGGCCTGCTCCCGATTGAGTTTAGCTCGTTTTTCGACATCGTGCTGCCATTGTTTCCACCAGTGCGGATCGCCAATCTTGCTGAGATCGGTCGCCGATGTCACTGCCTGTTTAAGAGCATCCACAACGCTTTGGATCTGATCCTTGGTTAGCTCCTTGTTATGTTCAAGTCGATCGGCGATCTTCGTCAACCAACGGTGGTATGTATCCTCATTGATCTGTTCCTCTGATACAACCGGTCGTCCGAGGAAGCGCTGATACCAAGATTGACTCTGGAAAGATGTCTCAAGATCGCGTGCCAGTTCTTTCCATTGACTCTCTGTCACTATTTTTTGCTTCACCACCCGGTGGTGTAATCGATCCAAAGCAGCTCTCACTCGTTCGCGCGTCAGCTCACCATGAAGCTCGAGTTGTCGCAGGTCATGCTGCAACATCGTCGTCAATTCATTCACATTGTTCTCGCTGAGTTGATATTGTTGAACCAGTTTCAGTTTCAGCCCGTCCATCAACCGTTCCACTTTGTTTCCAAACAGCTGAGCATTCGCCATGGCCGCGTCACGGTACTGTTTGACTGTTTGCAATAAAGTGGCTTCATCGGCACTCTTGTCGTATGCAATCTTGTACTTGTCTAAATAAGCATTGATCTGGTCCCGAGTCCATGCACTGATGTCTTCCGCAGTAGTAGTTTCTGTCCCCAAAATGGCCCAATGAGTACGACGTCCTTTATACACTCTTTTTCTTTTCTTTTATTAGCTACTACCTTTCGCCAAAACAATAGCGACAAGAAGAACGAGACAGACACAAAACAAAACGAGCGATCTTCTTAGTAGCATCGATAAACAATGAAAGATGATAAAGAGGAGAACATAAAAGCAGGAAATTTAGCGATGTAACTTAATAACTTTATTTTATGCATAAGAATAATATGAAGTCATAATGATGCCGACTGTACGTCACTTTAGAAACCGAACAAACATACAGAGGAAAAAGACAAGGAGAATATCTGTGAATGCACATAACAAACCGAATGATGAAAAGGGAATATGCATCTTCTCACGGACTGTATAGTAATCTTGTCAGATAACAAAGAACATCACAGATTTCTAAGTGTGATCAGAGTCAGTCCGTTCTGAAATGCTTCGATTTTTGTTTGCTGCATATATGTTTTGTTTATCCAAAGACGACGGGAAAAATAGCAAGCAAATGCTTTAACAATCAAGTTATTCCGTAGTTCAGCGCCATTTTTGGGTTCCATAGATGGCGTCTACACTACTAGACTCTCTTTTACCTTCCATGTATTCTGTTTTCTTTTACCTGCCCTGCTTCTTGAGATTGAAACTGACTGCTGAAACGGATGCATGTAACTGACCGAAAAGTACGTGCTTTTTGCAAAAGCATAAGGATAGAAGAAAAGGCATATCTTTCTGTGTTTCTCTGATTCATATTCTGCTTTATAGACATGATTCATACGGGAATAAAATTATTAACAAAAACTTTCTAAGGGTATAAAGTAAAAGTGATTTGTCTGTTTGGTCGCTTGATGATTCTATTCACTATTCTATGGGTTGTCCTCAGGTGGACGTGGCTTTACTAGGAAGTTTGATGGTGTACTGCGAAAGGCGCCCATTGATCTCAGTGGTAAAGGTGAGATGGCCATCATCGGTCGTCAAAAACTCTTCTTGCTTGTTATTTCGACGACGTCTCGTCAATGACGAGGACGAACACGCTTTCTTGTTCAATGCCCGTTGCATCTGCTCAATCTGTAACTGGTTTGCAGTCTCCAACTGACGCAATCTCACGTTTTCCTCTCGCAGGGAAGCCAATTCGCTTTCCCATTGTTGGGTGGCATGGACGAGATCAGCGTGCTGCTGTTCCAAAGCTTGGCATTTGGCTTGCATACGTGTTCGTTCCAGGTCCGCTCGAATTTCCTCATCATTGTCAGACTCCACTGCTTCCGCCCATTCCTTTTTCTTATGCTTCTTCTGCGATTCTTGCTGAAGACGCTCGACTTGTGCTTCCAATTCAGTATTACGTGTCCTGAGGACTTCCATTTCCATCAATTGGCGCTCTAATCCGATCTTCTGAAGCTTCAAGCTGCTAACTTGGTTCTCCAAGTCAATCTGCCGCCTCCTCAAGACTTCCACTTCCTCATCCTGTTGCCGCGAACCGGAGAAAGATGATCTTTCGGCACGCTGCGCAGTCTTGCCCAGAATCTCGCGTAAATTGACCTGGACAATCTCGTCTATACGTTGCAGTAACTGGGTCTGGAATTGACTGACAGAATTAGATCCGCTATCGTGCTGATCGAGTAACAAAGGTGGTAGCTGCCAAAAAAAAAAGAAGACGTGGAAAACGTCCATCTTAAAGTTATCAAACCCATCCTTTTCAATTATACGAAGTGCAGATATTTAACTTACCATGCCAGCCTCGCTTAATTTTCGAAGTGCCATGAACCGCGGACTCACAGCGCTACTGTTATTATCTCGTTCTTTCGGTGGAGTTGCACTGTTTTCTGTTCGGAAGGGGATCCGTGCAGATTGTCTCTTGCTTCTTGACAGATGAGGCGGGGGTCGAAGTGCGAAACTGGGTGGTGCTGGTGATGATCGATTTTCTACCTGCATTCCTGTTTTTGTTCCTTCTGGAAAAGGAGGAGCAGGAGGAGGCTGCTCGATAACCGGTGAGAGAAATACATCCTGTATCAAGTCGCTACCAGCAATACGCACGTTAATACTAGGTGCATGATCTGTGATACCGACACAAAGATGCATATTGTTTAGGATCCTTTCTCTTTCTCCCTTACGGTCACTTCCCGCTTCTACCTGTTTCAGATGAATTATCCAAGGGAGGTGCAAAATAATCCTTGGGTAATAGCGGCACGTTATTTGCTGACTTTGCTGTTAGCGTTGCGGGCGGATTCTCACTAATTCATTGTCATGTCAACGCTGAGTTTCGATCTCGAACCGGTTTTCTTATATTAACTTAAGTTATTACCTTGGATGAACCTCCTTGGGTTCCGATTCATCCGAATCCTCCTCTTCTACTATAGGTTGTTGCGACAGTTTATCCACTTGATCGGGTTTCGTCGTAGTAGGTGGTAGTTTGACGGAAGGTAAAGTGCTAGTAGATAATATATCGGGTGAGAATATCTCTTGAGATTGACTCGTTGTCAGGTGGGGAATATCCTGTCGGCATAGAGATAAGGATGATCGATAAATATGTAGACAAGGTACCAAGTGTAAGTTACCTTTTTAATGGATGTCTTCTTTGGTTTCTGCATTGGGCTTGGCAACCGTTTGTGTGAATTTTCAGGGAGCAGGACGGGGCAATAATTGTTGACTTTTCGTCCAGAATGGCGCTGTTCATGAGTACTCATGACCATGCAAACTAATGTAATAAAAGGAATGAAAAAAGTAAGGATAAGATAGAGAAAAAAGGCTTTTTGTATGAAGATAAATTCAAAGGGAGAGAGAAAAAGAAAATGGAAAAAGATGAGTCTGTACCAATTCAACGCTCATTTTGTTTGTGCCACCAAAAAGGGACTTTTTAAATCAGCGCCCAGCAACGTGGGTTTTAAGGTTTGGACATACCATGTCCCGACCCTTGAGTCATCCATGCTCTACCAGCAATCGTTCATGAATAAAAGCATCTTCTCGTTTCCTCATTCGAACCCTTCAAATAGAAAAAATACGCTGTGATTTGGTATTTCATAACATAAAACGGGGAATGTTGTTTGTCTTCTTCATATGATTCAGGTACAAGTAAGCGTTATAGAAGGGTTTCTCAGGTTATTTTGATCATGAAACTCATCACAGATACGAAAACTTTTGGCATAGTGGCGCCAAAAATGTTGCCACGGATGGCAAGTAACGATTGGCAGGCTTTCCAAAATCAAAGTGGCACAAAAATTTAAAACTATTCTCCTCTTTTTTCCTTGCATACTGCATTTTTTTTTGTGAAAAAGAAAAAAGATAAAAGACAGCAAGATGCGCATCTAGGTATTAAGAGGGACGAGGAGCTTCTGCGTATAGAATAGAGCATTATGTCCTGGAAATGGATATTGACCAGGACAACTACTAACTAGATCCTGTAACATATTACGATAGATATATGGTACTAAAGCCACCAGAACGAGCAAATATTGTGGAAGATACCATAATACAATCGTCCAAAAGTTGATTAGTGGGATGAAGAAAAAGACGTATGCGCAGTACAGTGATAAGGAAAAGGAGCATTTGCTTTTTCTTGTCTATGGGAACAGCTTACAGCTGGTAAAGTAGCAGCACAGTTGAGATACCACGAAATACCGCGCACAACTGGGATTAAGAAAGACCAAAAAGGTTTCCGCGGATCGATTTCAAACTCCCAGAATTAGCTGTCAAGGAGGAAATAGATATAGTCCTCGCTTTCGGTCATTTTTGGAGAAAGGCATCTGTGAATTTGGTTTCCGGATGTGGTCCGAGACTCCAGAACCATGGACGTCTGGCAGTTGGCGCGTATCGCGAAGGCATCTATGGTGCGTTGCACCCAAATTCGCTCGGTTTTCTTGAACCAGCTTTTTTGGTAACTGTGTTTCGTAGAGTGGTGTCGATTCCACTCGACTGGAATGGTCGGTTTGGACATTCTGTACTCCAGGAATATGATTGAGTTGGATTTTTAGTCTGTTTTTGCTGAGGATATCTTGAATCTGCATAGCAAGATCTTGTAGAGCGTCTGATGTTGTGCTGCCCGCTTTGGGCGCGTACTTCAGTTCGGTCCTATTGTCGGTGTAAATATAGAAATGCTTCTCCCCGCAGTTTCTTATATGGAGTTGCGATGCAAATAAGATGGTCTCCAATTTGTGACATTGATCGGAACGTGATCTTCTTGGGTGGGCCATTGCCCTGACGTTGAGATCCAAGACGATGATACTCCCCAATCTGTGTCGGATGCATCCATGTATATCTTCAATAGTGGAATTTTCAGCTCGGTCTGTATCTTCTAGGTAACAAAACTTTCGTCTGTTTCGTCCAAGTTTCCCATCACGTAAAATTGTCTATAGCCTTCTGAGATAGTGGATATTAGGCTTCCCGATTGTGTAAATATCAAGATAAATTCTTCGCTGTGTCTCGCTGAAGGTATCGAATATGCAAGAGGGCCCTATAACCGGTAGCATCGAGATTATTTTCCCAATTAAGCTCGCTATTCATTGATATTTCATGGTATTGTTCTTTAATTGCTCGATTCTCGAGAACAGTTTGTTCTAGTTTACCTCAGAAACTGACATCTGCATCTCCTTTGATGTTGAATTGAAGTATGTATTTTTGAATCTATTTTAGGGAGATTGCGCTCTTTTCGCAATTGATGAGGAACCCCAGCCCCAGCTTGGCGGACAAGGAACCAATCGGAGCGATTTCGACGATCTGGATCCGTCCAGATTTTGGAAGCTTTTGTCAGGCCACTGTGTCGAAGATATAATATGAGAACTTGCAAATGATTGCAAGTACGAGCAGTAAGTCTATTTATAGCTATAATTGATTAAGGGTTAATTGTAAGATAGCCCGGCATGCTCACTAATCCTTGACTCCTCCGATCCGATTTGGAAGTCTTATATGATCGAAGAAGAATTGAAAGAAGTTAAGGCGTGTAAGAAACAGACTCTCTCTCCACTTTCAGCGGATCTCGCTCTGCTTTTCCAGACCTACATGGACAAGGTAATCATATTATGTAGCATGAGAGGCAAAACTAATACCAGAGAGGTTAGCACTCGTTCGAGGCGATTGAGAAGCACAACTCCAGCCTTCAATACAACCCGATTTATCAACCTGATCACCATCGGGTGAAAAGATCACTCGATGATGGCTTGGACCTTTTTAGAAGCAAATTTTTCGAGAGAAACAAAATTACCGAGCAAGATTTCCTGAAGCGAGTCTGACTATGCTTGGATAAATGCTTTGACAGCAATGAAATCGTCGTTACCTCATACGTCTGATGGTCAAGCATTCTTATATCTCTTATTGACGTTTGCTTATAGGGGTGAGTCTGTCAGTAAAGCTACCTCTGATCGATTGAACAGGAACCATGCCATTCCTTCCATCACAGCTATGGAGCGTGTAGCAGTGCATGCTACAGATAGGGCTTTATGACCTTGTGTGTGGATTGGCCTGTAGGCGACGATTAATATAGCGATCTTTGTACTTTATTTATTTGAATATTTACTCTCCACGCACAGAAGTTGTATATAAAGACGGATCCTGAAATCTCAGGATCACACGTTTCTGATACTCTCAAAACGGTTACCATTCCTGACACACATCCCTCTACAGCGCTTCCTCGCCCTCACCCCTTATACTTACGTATCTGTTCTTCACAAGTAGATAGCGACGTTGGCCATAGGCTGTGCTATTACAGAACGGAAGTATATCGGTGCGAAAATCGGCCTGCCGTTTCACAAATGGACGCACGAGCTTGGCATTGCTGAGGCCAAAAAAGTGGATGACATCCATGAGACTGGATATCCACTTGACGGTGGGCTGAAATGCCCAAAGGAACTAAAGGATATATTCATTAGGCTTGCGGCAATGGCTCCTACAAAGGTGAACGGATTGCGAACATGCGACTTCTATGTTCATAGGTATGTGTGCACAATTGGCAGAAATTAGGGAAACACACATATTGACAGCATTTCCTTTATCTTAGAAAGATATTTAAGCCTTTTGATCATGGACTGTCCCAAAGGATATGTTACCCGTATCACGAAGCTTCGCAAACCTTTGCCCTATCCGACATTTTCTGAGAACCTGCCAAAACAGCTCCTACATATTCTTCACGTCATCTGGCATGCACGAGGCGTGATAACAGCGACGCTGGAAACTCAGAAAAACGATACTTATTACGAGGATCCGAGCTTTGATGATGAGGATGATGGCCGTGACGATATCAGCCAGAACGAGCGGGCAATGCTCCCGCCATCGTGCTTTACTCCGGCGATCAGTTGCAGAAACCACCAGGAAGCGGAACCTCTTAGATCTCCCAGAGGCAGAAAAGGAGTAGAAGGTGAGAGCTGTCTATGGTTTCGGGTATGTGTGCGTTCGTGTGTGTCTCTGTGTGCTGCATGCGTAAAAAATGTCAGAGTAATAAAAACAGACGTGAAAACGATTAATGATTCGCATGTACAGGAAAAGAGGCTAAAAAGTGGGATACTCCTGGAATGAAGTGGTCTGCCCACAGCCCAAATCTAGGCCCGATTGAGCAGTGTATGGGTTGCTCTAGAGAGGCGTATCGCTGACCGAAGGCATCGTATCCATAACACTGTACAGCTCATTGTGCTTCCTAAAGGAGAATGGAGCAAAATTGCTGTTGCAAGATTTGGAGCGCATGCCTCGTAAAATTGAGACTCTCCGTCAGGCTAAATTAGGACACAACATATCAATGTTCATAAAATACATTTTAATGCTTGTAGCTTATGTTGCTCAGGAAAAATTCGAAATAAGAAGTCAACCTACCCTATTTTTTGGTTTTCCAAAATTAGAAAGGTGCGATGATTCATAGTAGAGAAGTTTTAGAAAGGATTTATCATTTTTAACCGACCAATATCATTGTATGTAAATGAATATAGCAAATACGCTCATTTACTCCGCACAAAAGGAATTATAGCAAAAGGTACCATGTGAGCTCCTTGTGCCCGGATCGATAGTAGAATAATCCCAGGTGATGGAAGAGAGCAAAAAGCACTGTAATACATAGCTGACATTGCGCCGTTTCGGAATGCCTTCTGGTTTAGAAAACAATCAAACATTTTACTTTACACAATAAGACTTTTTTAACGAAAGAAGGGTTATTTGTATCTCGGATAAACTGTCAGGAAGGACCTGAGAAGGCTTCTAGGTGGGGTTCCTCTTTGGCCACTTTAACATGTACCACTCCATATGCTGGTAAACTTTGGATTTCACCATCCAAGCAAACTTCAGCTGGTTCATGCACCTGAAGGAACAGTTCTGATGTCTTGTAATACTCTGCATCCTTCTCTTCGACATGCCGACCGCCTTGAAAGGCCTTGATGCTTGCGGTCGTCAACTGTTCCGCCGTGGCTTCACGTAGAATGATTACATCCATCTCTTCGCTTGAATGAGACGCAAATGGTGCAATCTTGAATCCCCTTTCAAGGGAGTGTTGCTTAGTCACCAAGAAATACGTAAACTGGCCAGGACTCCATCGTACTGTCTCCTGAGGACCGAATCCTTGTGGATCACTTCTTTCTGCGTCCTTTCCGATGTATCGGCGTGCGTTCACCGCTACAACTGTGCCTATATGGTCCACCAAAGGATTCATCAGTTCCTTAGCAGCCATCGCGAACCGAACGTTGCCAAGGGTATGATCCATCTTACGAGCCCGCGACACGATCTGTGCATGGAATCCCCAGCTCATCACAACTAGAAGCCGAGTTTGTGTCTGAGCATCATAGACAGTCTTATCCAGATCACCGATCGCGGGGGCCGAACCAAGGACAACGTCCATTAACCGGAACGGTTCGGTAACACCCTTGATGATCCGCAGGGTGGCATGGGAGACAGTATGCAGATTGAGGCTGTGCGAAAACGCATTGCCAGATCCGCAAGGGATAACCCCGATACGGAAACGGCTTCGTGCACTGTTGATGCTGTTGGTTTCGACTACGTCCGACAGACCATTCACAACGTCATGAAGCGTACCATCGCCTCCGAGGACAAGGACCACAGCTGGAGTAGAGGGAACATCACTGAGAATCTGTCTGCCAATGGCAGCTGCCTGCTGTCGCGTCTGACCGTCTTCAGCGTGTGTTTCGTGAACCTCAAATTGCCGCAGCCCCGCTTTTTCCAGCATAGGTCGGACCGTATCGCGCCATTGTTCTTCCGCTTGGCGTGCTCCAGCCGCAGGATTGATAAGCACGTAAAATTTCGTACTCAGTGATAGAGAGTGAAATGAAGGGTGCTGCTTTAAAGCTTCCGCTAATTTCTCGGCCTGTGCTGAGGTGTACTGCTGTGTTTCTAACTTCCATTCAGGAGCAGCTCTCACATCGGTAAGTGTCTCTCGAAAGCCTTCGTCGTCTTGGGTTAGTGCTCGACAAATGTGAAATGTTAATATATCTGCAGACGTGTGAATTGCGTAGATATTATCGATAGGGATGATGTCAGTTGATTTATCATAGGAATATGTGATCGTTACGGTGCTGTCATGAAGTGATAACTCTGCCGTTTGACTATTTTTTTGGACCACTGCAGGAAATGTCATGATTTAAAGCGAAAACAAAAGAAGAGAGAAAAAGAGGGACAAGCAGAAAAAGGAAAGAACTGCGCCTTTTTATTTCCCTCCAAACATACCATACGTTAGGTGTCTGCCACTTGCACCTCTTAAGCATATGTACCCTCAATTTTAAGGTTTTATTGGGTAATCTGTGATTAAAAAACCTACACAATTTCTTTGTAGAAGAACTAACCGACTGATATATTACTTTTCACGGTCTTATTGTTCGAACGACTCGAGATCTTTAGTATACGGAATATAAGCGATTCTTAGATTTTTCACACGAACTATCGAGTTTTTACGAATAATTGACGCTTTTTTCAACTTGGCATGACACGTATTTTCGTCGTAGAATGATCGGTGATGGCAATGCCCATGATGTAATCGGTAGACAACTGCACAAGGCCTTTGTCCAAGTAAAAAAAAAAAACCGTAAACGATGAGGGTTGTCTTGCAGGCGTGGTCGTGCTCCGCAATCTGGTCGAACAGCTGCACCACTGGCGCTTCCCCCGACGAGCTGAAATAGGATGGCTTTATCAAGCAGGCACTATTGAATATCGTGGAAGCAACTGTGTGCAAGGTATAACGCACACAAAACGATTGGTAAGTTTGGTATAGTTAATGATCACGGCACAGTTCTTTAGATACCGAAATTCGTCGATTGACGAAAAGAAGGATTACAACAAGGTTTCGCCTAGCCGAACAATGTAAAGAGTTATGTTTTCTAGAAGTGATTCCATCAATTGATTGTCAGTTATGGCAAAGGTCGCTGAATCATGCCTATCTATTCCCACTTCAAGCTGGAGATGTGTTTCTCTTACGATAAAGGTTGACTTAGCACGCACCTTTCTCCATCCGAAATTGCTAGCTCAGTAACAAATTCGTGTAAAAATGCACTGGATAGTAAGATTAAGTGATCACCGTCTCAAAAGTAACGAGCATACTCTATTCAGCTCTTTACTGATCCAGATAGTTATGCTGTATGGGATACGAAAGCAATGATGTTTCCCGAGCTTCTGTATGAGTTTGGTACTACTTCGTCCATATTTACCAGAATCAAACATTCGGGGGAGGACACGTTTATCCATACATGTTTGCGTCATTTCCTCCACGTAGTTTTCTGTAAAGACGAAAAGCTGACGCCAAAATGGTATAGAAAGGAAATGCACTGTCCTAAGTTGCCATCTTTATCCTGTAATGCGTTGAGCGAATTCAGCTTTACAAACGTGCTTGGTTCTTAGTGACATTACTGGACTTAATGGTTCTGCAGTGAAAGCTTGTGGGAAGCTGGTACTAGACTACACTGTATTTGCAGCAGTAAGGGGTCGAGGTTCTGATCTTTTCGTTGTTGAGGTTAAGAAACCGAACAAGTTCATGACCATCTCGGAAACCTTACAGATGAATTTGAAAGGATGCTTAATGCCCTTGTAGAAGCAGTGTGGCTTCTCCGGTTGTCTGCGATGTAGTTGTTGATGGTACAGTGAAATTTCAAGCAGTAGTGGATCAGTGTGTTATATGCGAATGGAAAAAGGAAGATACAGTAGAATTCTTTTAGGCTGTCGGATATTTTTATTTCATTCAACTGGTCTGCCTATTTATAATTATTTGATCTTGTGCAGGATTTGTAATTAGTGAACGTTCTTCTCAGCGATAGGTGTATGATTTAGCTAAGCTTAATAACTGCGGCAGATCAGTGTCACCTCGTCTTTGTCCTCGGTGATAGATCTCTGATTTAGAGTAGAGAAGAGGTGCAGTCGGTGTTCCAAACTAAAGAAGTTCGCTCTATATGCAAACACGTTTATTCCGATCGTCCTGTTCATGGAACAGAAGTACTAGGAAGTCACAATATGACAATCGACGTATACCACAATCAGATTGACCGATAGTGTACTGCGATAGGTTTCGGCTGCTCTACATACAGCATGGATATTAAAGGTGCAGAGATTTACCGTGTTGTGGAGCTGGCAAATTTCACTCTACCAGCAAAAAGGCCGATTGTCAGTTACTGACACAGGCGTTTAATCTGCTGGTCATCTCAACGAGGTCTATTTGACAGGAATATCATTCTTGACCCATACAAGAACGTACAATACAGATTTGATACCAATAGCACTGATAAAACTCGGTGTATCTTTTGCGTTTCTTTTGGTCGCTTAAGCAAAATTGTTGGACTGATCTAAACTGTACTGAAAAGGTAGATATACGCTGCGAAAAAAGGAGCAGTGAACTGACTACGATATATCTTTGATGGACATGTCTCTACTCCCAAGGTAAATACAAAGAATAGGAGTTGTTTGAATAGCGCCAATGATTGTATTCCCTTTGTTAAACTATCCGTGAATTGTTGCCAAGCGCTTCGAGAACATCAAAGTAGTTTGAGAAAGCACGGGATGGAAACATGTGATATCACAGTTTCGACTACAAGCTTATTTGGTGTATACCTCTGTCCAGGCAGCTTGTACAACATTTGAAGTATTCAATTCCTCTTGTCAGCGTCTGTTTCTTTTCGTAGCAAAGTTCGGTATTCGTTCGCAGAGTGAAATAGATTGTCCGTTCCCTCGTCGTGTGGGTATTCTTTAGTCATCTGTGTCCAAAACAGGGAATCCCTGTCACAATTTCATGTGGGTTTAACCCGATCCAGTATGAAAAAGAGAATGCAACAGCTGTTTCTCTCTTCTTTGTACTTTTATTAGTCTCTCCCACTCTCTTTTTTGTTTTTGCTCGCTCAGCTAAATCATGGTGGTTACTCATAGTCAAGTGGATGCTTTGAATCGTTTCCTTGGAACTACGGTGGGTCGCGAAAAAGCCTGTCGTTTTGTGCAATATTTCTCGCGGTTTTACGTCTTTTACCTTTTACGTTCTGGTGCAACCAAGGAAACCATCCAGCGTTGGAGTGATCTGAAATCACACATCAGTAACGGACGTAAATTCTTTCGATTGCTGAAACCCATCGAATTTGCTCAAACGGGCGTCAAGAGTTTGGCCATCCAGGATGAAGTCTTGCGCTCAACTGCCGTGATCAAACAGGCCGGTATGTTCTTTTACTACTGCTCTGAAGCCTTGGTTCTCGTAAGTACGCCACTTACCCTATCTGAAAACGTGGCTTACCTTACGGTGTTTTCAGGCCAATGCGATCAAGTTTTACAAGTTTGAGCAAATTAAGAAGATTACTGAATTTGGTTGGAAATGTTGGTTCGTGGCGCTGGCCGCCTCGATATTGTCGAGTCTTTACAAATTAAAGCAAGCTGCTGTTCATGAGAAGATGCTTAAGAAAGGTCGCCAGATCGAAAAGGACTCGGCGATCTTGAAGGAAGATGAAAAGAAACTGGCCAAGTAAGTTTTCGCACAAGTGGTCGGGTGAAGAAGGTGCTCACGTTGGATTTTTAGGGAAAAACATGCGACATTATACCAACTCCTTCAAGATTCGGTTGATATTCTTATTCCTATTGGTAGTCTAGGTTGGATCCCGTTGGATGAAGGCTTCTTAGGCCTTGCTGGGTAAGAAAAAACAAATGAAATTTTCATGTGATAGGTCGGACTGACTAAACTTTGTCCGTTTCTAGTATGACAACGTCCCTACTGGCCGTCAACACACAATGGAAAAAAGTGAACCCCAACTAACAAACAAATCCCTTCAAAATATCATGTCATCATCCTGGCTTCTCTATACTCGTCGATCTCTACCCTAAATTATTCATACATAGAAATAAGGCGATAATAAACTTACAAGAACACGTAACCTTATGAGATGACGGAAATTGTCTCTGAATTATGAATCTGGTGTGTTTCAACTAAGTATACAGAGTCACATTGTCAACATAGAAAATGCAGCGAACTAGAAGAAAATGAACATTTACAAAAGAAGAAAAAGAGTATTATGATGAAGTGATGGGTGTCGTTTCCGACTGATGAATTTTGGTGCGCATTACATAGGCTTTGAGACCCAAAGCAGCTAACAGACCAGCTGCGGCAAAGGCAAAGGATCCCCAAAAAGACATTTGCACAGCATTCATATAGACATCGAGGACAATAGAACGCGTAGGTGCCGGTAGGTTCCACAAATAATCCGAACTTTGACGTACTGACTCAGGTGACACACCAGGAAGTGCAAGATTTTGAAGTGTACTGTAAAGATAGTTGGACAGAATACTTCCTTGAATCGTGATGCCCGTAATCCCGCCTACTTGATCGCAAAAGGTCATAAACGCTACAATCGCAGGCACACTATATTGTTTGTTTGGTCTTTTTTAGTGCAACTGTCCATCCCATTTAAAAAAAACTCAACTGTTTCACCGGTACCGAAGCTTGAGCCGTAATAATCTCACTGTTGATCATGCCACCGCTGCCTACACCAGTGATAATCATCAAACCAACAATAAGACCGCGACTGGAATCCTTGTACAGAAAGTTTAAGAGGCCACAGGCTAGGGACAGGATCGCAAGACTTGTCCTGGTAGCCCAAGTATATCTTCCGGATTTGACGATCACGATGCCTGTAAGGACGTTACATATACAAGCGACCAACACGAGACAGAGTAACTCCAGGTTGGTTGCCATGGAATCTTCTTTACGAATCACAGAGAGATAAAGAGGCACATAGGTCATAAGAGACTGGAAACACCCACCATAGAGAAACGCCGCGATCAAGATCAAGACGGTGCTACGATTGGAAAAGATGCGGCGTGGAACAATCGGATCTGCCGCCCATTTACGTTCCCACAGAGCAAACAAAGCAAGAAGAAAAACGGAGACGCAGAGTAAGGAGATCACTATAGAAGAGTTCCACGCTAGAGAACAAAAAGTTTGGTTAGGATCCAGCAACACGAATATAGCGACATCACAACCGTTTGACTACCTACCATATGTTGTTCCTCCCCAACTCAACGCAAGAACAAGACACACTACACCAGCTGACCAGAGCATGATACCAACGACATCTACGCTGGTCAGCTTATCTGAAATTACCAAGGGAGTACTGGGACCTTCAATGGAAGTAAAGACCAAGAGAAGGGCCAAAACACAACTTTTTTAACGAATAAAAATTAGTCAGTTGCACGTTAACATTATCACTTGCATTATATCGCACTTACAATCCAAGCTAAGTTAGAAGAGGCAAAAGTAAATGTGAGTTTTATATCGCACTTTTTCCAAATGTATGTCCACCTACTGCCATCCAGAATACCGTTCGCCAATTCGTGTGAGCAACCGCAAAACCCCCTAAACGGACGCCTCTTAATCCAACTTTTTCATTCTTCTTACCACTTGCGGCAACCTACCTAATAATGCTCCAACAATGTATCCGAGACCCCACGAAATGCCCAGCATGGCTTGATAAATACCGATGAAGCGAACCGGTATATAGTCTTTTACCAAATTTATCATGTGAATATTTCCCATGTCTATCCACTCGGTCTTTCACATCCTATCCATGCAAAACCTACCCGCAACAACAATCTTCATCAAGCTATCAAAGGCACCAATCCCAAGACCACAGAAGGCTCTTGCAATGATCAACATGATCATGGATTGGGCTGCTCCGCATAGCACAGCCCCCACCAAATAACATCCGGTAGCGAAAAGAAAGCAATTCCGTCGACCAAAGATATCAACCGATTTACCATATACTGGTTGTGAAGTGGATGCCGTCAATAGAAAAGCCTAAATGCATTGAAACATTAAGGAACGTTCAATTTCTCGTATTTCATCCCTTGTATGTTTTACATACCGTATTCACCCACCCATACAAATTAAAGCCATTGAATTCTTTTGGCACCACGGTGGATTAGGTTTAATATAAGAAATTAGAGTTATAGAACGATCTCTATCCACTTTACCAGCGGCAACTAACGGAAGATTGCTTGCCACAATGATATTATCAAAGGCAGCAAGATAAGACACCAGACAAAGTCTAATTAGTAAAGATTCAGCTTTACTTGAGCCTGACTTTCGGGAAAAGGTAGAGGTCTATTTCGTTTTTCCTTACGCTGCGATGATCCACGCGAGTTTCCGACGATTAATTTCGGGATTTAGTTCCTCATTCTTGATATGTACTGCATGGTGGGTTTCGGAGCTGGTTCGGGTATCCATCGCATTTGTCATGGTGTCTATGAAGAATGAGGAAAGACCATGGCGTTTTTTGGGCGGTTCTTTAACAAGGGATAAATAGCGGAGAGTCAAACCTTGCTTGGTCAGCGCGCAGCCCCGCATGAGGGCGACATATGGCAATAGAAGCTGTTACGCCCTCTCCTCCCCCTTTCTCCAAATCACATCGGATAAAAGCGAATAAGACATTACAACCCTGGGGTATGATCAACGCGCTTTGTACGATAACACGATACTTTATGGAATTCATGTTTTCGATAGCTGTTGTGTTTTTTTTTCTTTTCACGTGGGTCCACAAGCCCTGTCGTATCTCGGAAAGTTCGCTGGATGGATTCACGAAGCAAAGTGCTTCATTTCAAAGAGCAACTACACTAATTAGTCCAATGCCTTTTTCCTTGTTTACTTCTTTACCATCATATAACTGGGAACACTTGGGGCATACTTAGCTCTTGAGCATAATATGACACTGCGGGATGACTCATCGGCTTAGTCATCAGGGACCATCCTAATAGACCAATCGCTGAGAAGGACAATTTTCTCGAGATCTCCAATGTGCTGATTCCTTGCCCTGACCCTCCCACACTCGTGCAAATCTTTCGGCAAGTTCCAGTAGACAAACACCTTGCAAACAGAATCTGGGGAAGCGGTTATGGCATATTTACTAATGTATAATCTAAGCTATCTTAGAACATTGCAGACATGTTTCCGATCCTGGCAAAATGGATACAATCCGATTTATAAGAAATGTCGATGACCAGAAAGCAATAGATGTCAATCCATATTATCATCATTGTTTGACTACAAAGACTAAGACAAATTCTGCGTGGAAAGCAAAAGTTACGTGTGTTACCGTGACCGCTGTACAGAGTACGACAGATACAACTTTTTCAGGCCCAAGTCCAGATATTACTGTTGAAGCAACTATGTAGCTGAGGCAACAGTTTGCCGGTCTTGTAGTATCAAGGAGAAGGTGGATTTTATAAAAATGATTCACTAAAAGCAAGCGATTCGCTCCTACGTTAAATCAGTTTCAAAGGCCTAATATCACAGAAAGGTGTGACAGAAATATACGTTTCCGACTCGTATACCTTTTAACACTTAAGCCCATTATTCTTTTTCTATATCATGTTCATATCCTTTCTTCAGTTTATGCTCATATTGAAGGGCTGGTGACCTTCACGAAGCTGGGTTGACAGCGTCATTAGTAACGGTGTTATGCGCAGTAGCTATTGTTCGTAAAGAGATCCAGTTTTATGTTTAAGACATGTACAAATACGTGGCTACGATGGAGTCCCATTTTTCCATGACTTTCAGGATGATGGCCCACTTACAGAGCTTCTGGCCAAACTCAATTGGTTACAATGTATCTAATGAACCGTCAAGTAAAAATGCAAGGAGCGCAAAGTTCCATTCCCTGGGCCAACTGTTATGGACAAACCCCCCTGCCAAAATAGATAGGCTACGTTTTATCAAAAAGCTGCCTGAACCTAAAAATGGGAATTGCCACAATGCCGTCTATTGTTGATGTTTGTTTTGCTTTCATTGTTTCATGGCCGATCCATTCACAAGCTTTCTTTTTCCGTTTTCTTAAGGTTTGTTCATGAAAGATAAATGACTATTATTGTTGAAAAAGACAGAGGAGGCATTGACTGTGGTGATCAGGACAATCGTGTTGCCGCGAAGATCATTCGATAGTTTTTTGCAAACGCGTTGCACCAATTGTGCATTGGCTCCTGATTCCGTCCATACGTGAAGGATTTGCTTATTGAATTTCGGAAACGCAATGTTTTCGTTCGATTGGAGAATGCCTTGTAATTTACGCTTCAAGAGATGTGTCGCGTCTTCCTTGGTATAACGGCGCTTGTAAGCGACTGCACGCGTGACAGATACACCGAGGGTATTGGTATTGGCTGCGGTAGCCACGAGGCGCGGCAACCGTCCGGCATAATCGGTGATAGGTCCACTATAACGGTAAATCAACTCCGTCTCGGTCTTGACCAAGTCCATGCCAAAGAGTCGGCCAAGGAGTTCGATCGACAGGGCCTCACTCAGGAGACTTGAACCGCCTGCATTGGAGGAACGTAGCATGCGCCGTGCACCTTTCCCCAAGAAGATATGATCCAGTCGCATATCGACGTTAGTACAGATCACAGCCGGCTGATTTTTCCGGACACTTTGCAGAAATTCGAGAAGTGCGCCTCTGGATGTATGTATGGTCATGTCAGGGTAACGAAAGCAGAGTCGTGGCTTCCGTGCGATCTCAAACCAACGATGTGAATATTGAGCAGGAAGTTTATATTTTGTCAGAAAAGTGTTGGACAGGTGATGGAGCATGACCGACCAACGGTAAATGGCAGGATAGGTGTAGATAATGGAAGATAATGAAGACCATTGTGAGGGAGGTGAAGGAGCGTTGGTGGAGAGATGGGAACGTGTCAGGAAGGAACGTGTAATAATATGTAAGGTGATGGGTTTCATAGAGGTATAAGGTAAAGGAAAGAAGCAGTAAAAAGGGGGAAAGAGAGAGAGAGAGAGAGAGAGAGGAAGAACCGAGGCCTAAACCCGGCATTTTCTTTTTGTAGTTAGAGGGCCAATGAAATACATCCCAGTGAATTCATGCTGCTGTGCGAGTTAAAACTATTTTCCGGTTTGCCCGCGTGGCAAAACAAACCACGCACAGCTCAACCCCATCTGTCATTTCCCTTTTTCCTCTTCTATTTTTGACAGCTTTTATCCACTGTCAATCCTTACCTATTTACTCTCATTTTTATTGGCTGATATAAATATCTACTTGAAGACAAAAGGAAAGAAAAAAAATAAGGGAAAAGGACAGGTTCTCAATCGGTTTGGACAATAACCAAAACCAAAAATAAAAAAAATGACCACGTCCTCATGACCATGAAAGATTGACTAATGACCATAAACGATACAATCATAACATTCTTTCTGAGCGCAGTGGGGCAAAGGGAAAGAGAAGATGAATAACAATGGAAAGGCCCAAGCATTTAGATTCAAAAGAATGATGATGATCAAACAATTAGTGGTTTGACAGGTTTGATTACCAAGACAGCCAAACAAAAAAAAATCGCCGAACCATGATACAATTCCCAAGGCAACCCCCCGCCATATAACACATAAGGAGAAGTAAAAAAAGAGCGAGTGGAAGGTCAAAGACAGAATTGAGTAGTAGCTCTATTAGTACATGTCAAGACTTTGAAACGGTTCGCCTTTCTCTCTCTCTCTCTCTCTCTCTTTTTTCTTTATTTCCAATGCGTTATGAGGTTTTGACGGAATTATAAAATTAGACCCGATTCCCGTTCCTTAACTCCTTCTCTTTTCCTCTTGTTCCTTTGTTTTATGCATCACTGTCAATAATCTATACCTTTCTATTCCCTTGTTTGCATTGAACTTGTCCTCAACAATGAATGACCGCTACCGAAAAGTAAATGTACGATCTATTCTCTCACATAAAAAGAAAAACTTGCAAATAGGGAATATGGAGATTAGAGATAGAGAGCAATGAAAAGGAAAAGTTGGAAAAAAAAGCAAAAAAAAAAAAAAGGGAAGGGCTTGACTTATTGGACTGACATTTAACCCCATGTTTATGATAGAAGGAAAGTCACCGTACGTTTAGTCCTGTCATCCTATTCCATGATCACTCCTATGTCAAAGACCCCTCTGGCCCCCTTGAGCATATTCGTATACCTTACGGCGATCCTTATTACCGTAGCCTTGTTGAGGATAGAAAAGAAAAGATCCATGACATGTTGCGCTATAATGGTCGATTGTGGGGTGTCATTATCCAGTCTACCCGACCCGATCTGTCATGTTCATCTTCCACTTCCTCTTCGCCTCCTCAGACGCCTCCTCAGTCATTTCAGCACCGTCAACAACAAATGCAGTCGTTATGTCAATACAGTCTAGATTATGACAACACCTCTCTATGTTTGACAACAGACCGGACTGATCATGAAGCAGAAGAAGAGGAAGAGGACATGGAAGAGGAAGAGCATAGGACGTCAAAACGAACAGAAGACTGGTTTAGACAAGCACGTCAACAGACATCACAACAGCCGCCACACGAACAACAACACCATCAGCCCATGTCAACAAGCCAAAGAAAACCTAATTTCGTGATGGGCCGCAAACGGCGTGGTAATCTTCCCAAGAGTGTGACAGCCATTCTAAAGCACTGGTTGATTGACCATCATATGCACCCTTACCCCACAGAGGAAGAAAAACGCGCACTTCGACTTCAGACGAATCTGACACTGAATCAAATCAGTAACTGGTTCATTAATGCCCGTCGGCGCTTATTACCCCTCATTCTTGTCAAAATCCAAAACGAAAATGGCAGTCCTTCCATACCACCCTCCACAACTAGAAAAAGGTCGATGACCAGGAAACGAACATGTTCTGAAGCAGTTGTTGGTATAATGCTCTTTACACATAAATGGAAACTGTGTGGTTTAACTAAGTGTCATATCTTTTTAGATAGGAACAAATCAGGATGCAGACGATCGACAGCACCTCACGTGTCGCTCAAGAACAAAAAATGCTAACTCTTCTCTTTTTGTGCTCTTCGTTTCCCTCTCTATGACATCATAGTTCAATGCCTTCTGTTACATAACATAATATATATATTATAAAAAAAAATTACACTTGTTACACCGCAATTCCGTCCGGGCGGATAGATAAAAAGTTTAATCTTTGGTGTCCTTATGACGATCCTTTTTTGTGTTGGGCGTTAAAAGCTATACCTTTTCCTTTCTCTTGCACTTTTTTAATGTGCATATCCGACAAATAAGAGTTAAGGGATCTTTTGTTATGTGAGATGAAGTAACAAAAAAAAAAGAAAAGAAGGAAAATAAAGGAAACCAGAATCCCGTTTTTGCATAAGGATGCATGTCGGAAAAAAGATGGGCATCTTCTCTTTCTTTTTTGGGCTTCAGCCAAGAAGCGAAGCCATTCGCGCGAAATGGGAATACGAGTTCATTTGCTGTTGCTGAACACAAATGAATAAGGAAGATAACTTTAAGCTGAAACACATCACCGGCGTTTAGGTGAAAGGGATATTTTGTGTGTGTGTGTGTATTAGCTATTTTAATGTTTCCGTCTTGCATGTTCTTCGTGTTAGAGATGACGCAGCATTTTCTCATCCTTGCTTTTCCCAAACGGAAGTGTCCATCCGTGAGAAATGACGTCCTTTCCCTTTTTTATGTAAAAGAGCGTGTCTATATGCCGTCAAAAAGAGTAAAATAAGGGGGTATCGCATTTAAGTGTCGGGTGAATGACAGAGGAAAGAGGCGTTGAGTGAAGCCTGAAGGAGGGAGAGTGAAAAAGGGTAATGAAGCTTACCGAAATAGTAGCAACACACTTCTGCGAATCAAACATATAAAACGTGGTATCGCTCCTTTTCATCTTCCTTTCTTCCTTTCCCTTCCCCTTCAAACTCCCTTCTCTCTCTCTCTCTATCGTGGTTTTTACAATGCCTTCAAAACATAAAAAGATTATCGCTGTTGATCTGGATGCAAAATTCAGACAAATTCATAATGCCTTTACTACTTGGTACATTGAGTCATCCCACCATACGCCACCATCCCCTTCGTCATCATCATCATCATCAACAACAACAACAACAACAGCATCCATACCATCCATAACATCCGCATCATTGTCATCATCATCATCATCGTCATCGCCAGCAACATCTTCTCTTCAAACTGCCTTAACATCACGCAACGAAGCATCTACTCTACTGCGCCATTTTTATGATTCCGATCACTTTCGAAAAGTCGACCCATACTATGATTTCGCCTTGGAAGCCCTTGTCCAGCTGAAAGAACGCCATTTTAGTCTCATGTTAATAACAGACCGAGATCAATTCCTAACTGAATCTATCCAGCGATTTACACAACGCCATTTTGCAGGTAGGACAGACAAAATAAAAAGATTATATAAAAATAATAAGAAATTTGGGTTTAATAATAGGTATTTTCGACGCCGTTCACCTCTGCAGTCTGGTTCTAACGGATGGCAACGATTCGGAAGCCGACCAAAAAGCACTCATCTGTCGTGAGATCCGCGCCAATCTTTTTATCACTGATTCATGTCAAAATGCTTTGGAATGCGCAACGGCAGGTACCGACGTCATTCTGTATGATCCTGAAAGCCAACGTTTATGCAACTGCGCCAATAATGACCACTCCTCCACCACCTGCTCCCTAAAACGAATACCCCATTGGAAAGATCTTGCCAACTATTTCCAAAAACCACGAAGTCCACTGCATCAATGTCATTATCCAGAAGATTTCATCGATAATGTTGAAGAACAGGAAGCAGAAACAGTAGAGGAAAATTACTCTTCCGCAGGCCATTACGAAACCATTGAAATTGAAGAGTGGTCTGACTATGAAGAACTAGAAGAAATACTAGAAACAGAGCCTCTGGTGCAGGAAGATGAAGAGGAAGACAGCTGTTCTAGTGAAGATACCGAGAGTGGTAGTAGCATACACATTCCCGAGAAGCTCTTCCTGATGGAGCACAAACATTATCAAAACATAATGCTGGAATCTGTATTACGATGACAGTTTGTAATCCCTCTTCTCGTCTTTTTTTTCTTTACTAAATGAGCAAAAAAAAAAGGGGGGGGGGAGAAAAAAAAGAAATAAAAGCCAAATAAAAAAAAGATTTAGAAAGTACAACCCTACATTCGGAAGGATGACAAGCATGACAAATAATGACGCGTAAACTTAAGCTTAACCTGTCCTGCTCCTTCCCTCCTTTTTAAACCTTACAAGCAAAAATGCAATAAAGAGAACTACGCAAGTTCTGTATAGACCTGCTATATGACATATAAAAGTCGCTTTATTTTCGTTTCTTTGTATTTGTGCGCGCTGTCATAACAGAAAGAAGAGAAGAGAAGCCCGTGCTTCCCTCATCCTTTGTCCTACCTTAAGTTATCTATTCATCAACCATATTACGTATGCACTATGTATTCCGAATCCTTCCCGTGAGATGCGTAAGGGTAACAAGTGCATATCACTTGCTCCTCTATAACGTGCGAATAAGAAAGAACTAAAAGTACAAAAGAAAACCAAGAATGCCATGTCAGCGACTTGCTTTTTTTTTTCTTTTTGTTCGTCTTCAACAACATTGACTTGTGTTTGAAAATTATAAGGTTGGTTTGATCTTTGGTCTATGGGAAACAATGCATCTCTTTCGTCGTTTGATTGATTTCTCACACTTTCTTTCCCCCTTTTCCACCACTTCTCCATGCTCCCTAGGAAATAGAAAGAGCGTCTGTTCAATTTTTTTTTTCACTGTATCGTAGAATGCTTTCGCATGTAATTTAGCTTTATCTCTTCTCGCTTTTATTCACCGATGGCGCATAGCTACATGTGTAACATCATGTTCCCGTTGGAACCGCATTTGGAAATATCATATGCATGCACATGCCCTTTTCTCTTTGACAACATACATAAACATGTCAACAAGATCCTAATGGTGAATTTTGTGTCAACCTTACCGGTAAAGTTGACAGCTTTCTAATTATGCTTAAGTTTAAAAGAAAATTAATAATAAAAGAAAAAGAAACCTACATACAGCTATAAGTGGCCCTCTTCGACAGGAATCAGCAACTACACTGGACAAGAATGGATAACAGTATTAAGAAAAGGCAACTTCCCATTATATATTTATATGTTAAATGTTTTCTACAAATATAGAGATTGGCAAACGGGGCAACGAACGAATACACGAACACGTTTGCCGATCCTCAATTCTAAGCATACAGATGTCCCTTTGCCCATAGAAAGAAACGAGAGAATGAGCGCACAACGCTCCTCAACGAACACATATGGTTGGACTCGAATATTTTGCTCCATAGCGTTACCAGATTCTCAAGAGGAGCCACTACGTTTAGCATCAAGCAACAGAGTGGATCCTTCTATCCCAAACGACGTAATACAGGAGATACAAATGTCGACACCATGTTTGAGATAACAAGAGAAAAGGCTGCCAACGGAACCCTCATTGGTGGTTATCCTTTTATTTCCATCACCATGACTAAAGGAGTCCAAATAGAACCTAAAGCTGATGATAGAAAACAACACTATGGATAATTAGTTATAGAAGAACATAAGTTTTTATTTAACGTCTCAATTGGACACAGAACTAGTTATATCCTATATTTGCCCGGGACGAATTAATGACACAACAGAATCAGAAGACACTGATAGAGCAACGAGGGAGAAACGTGGAGGTAAAAGGAAGGGATACTATGCCAATAGGACAAAAAGAGCAGAAAATAGATAGCATAATTAAACACATACTCCGTCATGCATGAACCTCGGCATCCCCAAGTTTTTGCGTCAGGATCTCTTCCATTTGGTACATGCTTTGTTAAAAAAAAACTTCACCGTTGCGCATATACTCAAAATGTTCCAGAATTAGAATAGCTCCTCGCCAGCAGCAACCTTGACTTTGAGCGCTAAACGGCTTGCGAAAAAGAGTATTCTCTCATTTATGCCATGTGGTTGCTGCTTTTGTCAAAGATCAACTTGGCTTTGCAATTTGTTATAAAGTAAACAAGGGGATTACTACTTCTACCAGTTGCTCCACAATGCCTTCCTTTCGCCAGTATCCGTCACGGTTCACTCCTGGATGAACCATCTTTCAAACCTCCCATACTTTGTTTACATACTACCGTGGCACGCCACCCTGAAACTCACTAACTATGATGGACGTACCTTGTCCCTCCTCGCGCAGAAATTTTTCTTCTGGTCGAAGCCACATCTCGTTCTTGCCATCTTGCGCGTAAAACGACGATTAATCGTGGACAAGGACAAGTTTTTCCTCGTCAAGTTGGAGACAAGGAAGCACAAGTAACCCATCGTCTAAGAATGTATACATGCGGTGTCTATATTCAATGATGCCCTGCGACTCGTGCTTGGTAATGCCGCACAAACATCGCCCCGCTCATGGCTATCAACGAACACGTATTGATGTTTTTTTTTTCTTTTGCTGTATGCATAACCCTAGTCGTACATGGCTTCCCAAATAACCCTCATGGACATGTTGCCATGCGCACCTAGCTTGCGCGGTGTGATATCCTCGTCCAAATTTTTTTTTCAGTGCAATGGCACTTCGCTGCTGCGGTTCCTGATCCCTTAGCCATTCTCAAGCAGCTCTCTTAATGTCTACATCTATTCAAAGGGAGAAGCGTTTTGTCTGTTTACTTGTATGTTCGGTCTTGGATCTGCGGTTTCAACACACTCTTAGCCCATACACAGGCTGCGCGTGGGCAGTATGTAGCTACTTCAGGGCAGTGGTCTTCAGTAGCCTCGGGTAGATACATCCATCTTTGCTACATCGTTGATGCGTTAGCAAAACAATGATTTGATCATGCTTAAACTCATGCCTCATCACTGCGGTGAGAAAGAGATTCTACCAGTGTTGGAAAGGTGATGGAATCTGAGATTCCATCACCTTTCCAACACCTTTCTATCGCTTTTCCACCGCATGACGGAATCTCTTCAGAGGGTTGTGGAATGTAAATTCCACCACCTTTTCTACCACTTTTCTATCCCCCCAAAGCTCAACAATTGGATGAAGTGCTATATGTCAGAGACCATTATGTTGAATTTGAAGTGTACGTTACACGAGGGGTACGTGCGTCACGCCTTCCATAAACGGGTTATACCAGTTTAGGGATAATCATAGCACTCTCATTCTATTGGCTGCTTTCCAGGTTCTGCAAAAAAGTTTAATGTACAATATGCCAACAAAATAAAACAGAAATAGACTACGTATGAGTGAGTATGTATATGAGTGTTAAAACAAAGTAATCCTAATTGGGCAGACACAGTGAGAAGTAATAGAAGACAGATGCATAATGATAATGGACTTTTCATAGGTAAGAAGGGAATATAACACAAATTCAAAGAGAAAAGGCATAAATACGAAAGAAAGAAAAAAAGTAAGAAAGGCATGCAAAGAAAAAAAAAAGAAAAGGCATGAATCGTGTGTGGATGCAACGGAATGGAGAAGAAAGAAAAATAGCACATATAGGATAGCTCTAACTGGTATCAGCAGATATTACCACAGTGGTTCGTCTCGGTGTACAGTTCTTTCATGCCGTCTTAGAGCATCAAGACGAGACAATACTCGATCACATCTTGTACAGATAAAGACGCTTTCCTCTTGCGAAGAACTCGAAGAATTTCGAATTCGAGAGCTCACCCTTCTACGACGCGGCGGCCGTGCATTCCGCGATGAGTCAATCGCTTCATTATGTAGATTGCTTGTACGTTCGCGGAACAAGGTCTCAGCGAAGACTATACATTATGTCAGTCAGAAGAAGCTAGGTCAAATGTAGATTTTACCTCCTACATCACTAGCATGATCTTGTATGGGCAAAATATCGTCATTTATGATCCCTGGAGAATAACTCTGTTGAACTCCGCCATTGTTGGAAATAGGAGGAACGGGAAACAAGGCAAACGGTGCTGCTTGCAGTGTAAAATCGTGTGAAGCATCGTATGGATATGCTCTTGCATGTTCCAAGAACGGTGCCAAGTTCAGGTGGTTCAGACTTCCTTGAATCGATAATGGAACTTGGTGGCTTGAATATATCGGATTGATTTCGTTAACCGGTGCAAGCACATTAACTTGGAGGCATTGTTCCAGCCAAACAATCCTCTGCCTGATATCCCGAAGAAGTAGAAACACGTTGTCTGACATATTTGTCAATAGATGGATATCAATAAACCGATGTTTAGGGGAGAAAGAAAACGAAAAGCGATTCAGGGTTAAGAATTTATAGTGCGCGGTCATCGCCATTATTATTTCGGTAACTGGCACCTTGGCCATTAAAGGAAAAAGAGAGAAATCTTAAAGTTCGCGCAATCATTCTCACCTTACAATGCCCTTTTTCGGAATACCAAAAGTCTGAAACACTCAACTCCGCCTATTTGAAATTTCCAAAAGGATCTTTAACCATCCTTTATATCAAAACTTTCATAAACCAATTCTCTTGAAACTTTCGACAATGGTTAAGAGGGTATCTTGTATATATAATATATGTTTTTATTGTTATTTTCAGTATCTGATGTTTCTACCACGGGCTTTAATCACCGCTTGGCATCTTGCTGGCATAGAGTCCACCAAATTTTTGCAGACGGCTGCCGGGATGTTTCGCCATTCATCGAGCAACATCTATTCCAACTGCTTTTTAGTGAATATAGCATGTCTTCGCTTCATGAGACGCCGCTCGATCTCATCCCACGGATGCACAATCGGGTTCAGGGCGGGACTTTGGGCAGGCCAGCTGTCGCTGACAGGAAGCTTGTTCATCTGCTTCCACCACCTCGAACAAGCGCCCGTATGGGAGCTGGCCACGTCTTATTGCAGAACATACCCATTGCTAACGGGATCAGGACTTACTCCTAAGTAAGCCGGGTAATAGCACCCAGACAAAACTTCTACGTACACACCTTGATCCATGGTTCCTGTTATGATTTTTACTGCCACCGTCCTGTCCGTTCTGAAGCTTCCCCAGATCATCACAGAGCAATCGCACTTCGCAGCTGGTTGCAAGTCATTGCTCTGGTATGCTTCACCCTCTTTTCTGAGCACTCTGGGATGGCCATCGTTACCATGCAACAGGGATATGGACTCCTCGGACCAAATGACCTTGAACCATTGCTCAAGGGTCCAGTTCACTTGAGCTTTGACCCATTCCAACCTGGCTTTTTGTGTTTCTCGGTCGGCTTCGGCATGAGACGCGGTATACGGGAAATGAAGCAGAGAGAATTGACCGCTTTGTGAAAAGTGTTTAAAGTTATCTTGACATGGTCATGGGAAAATTCCGCGTGATGCTACACAAGAGGTTTGTGCGGTTCACGGCGAATGTTGAGCTCGGCACGTCCAACACGTTCTGTCACCTTCTTTGATCTTCCAGAACGGGCTGTGAAGAGGATTCACCGGTCTTTATTATACGATATAGCACTGAAACGACGATCGCGCGGGGGAGGTTGCGGGCTTTCGCGATTTCACCATACGGCATATTTGCTTGTCGCATGCCCAAGATCTGGTGTCTCTCTGTTGGGGAAAGTTCAGCATTAGGCTTAGGGGTAAAGTTAGTGATACAGTTCAGTGGCATGGAGGAAGATTGAATAAAACAAAAAATGACTTTTTGGAGGGGAGTGTAAGGCATCCCCTTGACATGGTTAGCCAGCATTAGCTAACAATACCTATTTTCAGCATCTTCCACGATATTAGAATAACGTTCAATGCATGTGCATTCTTGAGGCGCACTTTTGCTTTCAATTGGCTGATGGGTGGTTGTCTAATTTCTTCTTCTCCAGTCTCATTTACCAGTCATTTCATGAGCTTAGCGTTCAGATATTCTGGTTTCCAATACCGCGAACTATTGACATTATTCTCCATAGCATGCTCCATATCGCAATCTTACTCAGTAAACACAGTTCAAGTCACTACTACAAGCCCATGTACGCTTGTCGCCATACTGCAGTTTACTTTGTGCAATGGTAGCAAAGCTAAAACGAAGAGAAAACATATATTGCTTTAAATTTCTTCAGATACAAAAGCTGCACACTCATTTCTTGCATTTTTCTATGACATCATCCACTGTTCGCTAATGCCTGGCAGTTTCATTGCCCATTTGGATTCTCCACAGTGTTTGGAGAACATATTGTTGAAAACTGCGTCTATATTGAAGAAGCCAGCTAGAAAGGGGAAAAGGAAGCAAAGTATACTCAATTCTACTTAGCAGGAAAAAAAAGCCTCAATACTAAAGTTGAGAACAGTGAATTTTCCAATTGCAGGCTACGTAAGTGTCACGGAATGTTTTATTTCCTAAAGGCCCAAGTTTTCAAACTTCGTTATTTGGCACTCATGCATCTTCACCCATATAATATACGTTCTTGCAGACCTTGACATACCCAAGCTGTTATGCACACTCTATCCTCTCTACCGATAATGATAGTTGCGACTCAATCGAAGGCTGTATATATGGTATAGCGTTAAGTTCCAGTGTTGTCTTGTAGATCCTGATTAAAGCGACACATTCGAACTGCTGAGCATGAGAAGGCTTGAAGAATGATGGCGTTTTCACCTAAATAGGTACGCGGTATTCTCTTGGTAATGCGCGTACTTGTACTGTATTCAACGTCTATAGTCATCATTACCGTATTGTATGATCGCGTAGTGCTTGCTGTCTAGGAGAGGAACTAGCTAATTACTTTTCCATCAGCTTTCCGCAGTGGTGACGCAGTTGATAACGTTTGCTTGATCCTGGTAATATCTGCACTGTAAATGGATCAGAAACGCAGAAGATATTGTATACCTCCACCGTTCCATATGATGCTCCTTATAGAACTGTTTTCCGAAATAGACCCCATAGCTTTTTTAGATCGATTCTGCTATCTGAATACTCTTGGGTCCTGCAAGGACAGATGTTAACCTTTAGAGACCAAGCGGATCCTGTAGGAACCACAACATTCTGAAAGAAGAAGCATGAAATTTTATCAAATTTTTTACTAAATATAGAATAATAAACTAAAGTCTATGCCCGGAAGAGAAACAAAGCAATTTACGGTGAATTGTATATTCCGGGACAATTGGATCCTGAAGAGAACCTGACGGAACCAAAGTATTTCTTAAGTGTCCGCAATAACTATGGCCCTAAAGTTTAGATATATAGGAATTTAGTGGTTCCTATAGTAACCTGATTCCCATGGTGTATAGTTAATTATAATGAAGACAAGTACCAAACTTCCATTAAACCCAGATATTTTCAAGAGGGTTTCTTGTTAAGTGTACATATATCATAATCTTTCTTTCGCCAAAGTCCAACGTTAGCTAATACAATTCAAAATACTAGCAAAAAATTCCCTTTGACAAACGGTATCGTATCCGTATCCAGGGCAAAGCTTTTATTCTCACGTCATGTGGACCAATAAAATTATATTTTCGTCGACCGTTTCTTTCTTAGTCTCATTTGAAGCACAACAAATACAGCAGCACCAGCCAAATAACAAGCACCAGTAAACGCTTTGTAAGCAAAGAAGGGTTGAACCTCTCGGACAGCGCCTGCAATAGCAGCTGCTATTGTAGGTCCGAATACCGGCAGAGCGTTTGAGAATAGCATAAGCGACACGCCAGACGAGAACTTTTCCATACCCAGGATGGATGCGACAATAGGTGATACTAATATAACAGTAACAAACAAAGATTAACATCCCTCATCATAAACAACTGAACCATATACTCACGTAGCCCATAATAAGTACCGCAGAAAAGACCATATAAAACAGCAAATACGATCATTGTGCTGTAGTTAAACGCAAATGTCCAAATTAAAAGTGAGCTGAGTGCGGCAATGACTGAAAATATAATGAGAGTGCTGACGTGACCAAAGCGATCAGATACTATTCCAGCAAGAATACGTCCCAGGCAGTTTGCTGCTGATAAAAGCGAAACCAGTGCTGGAGTTTGTGAATAGGCTATTCCTTGACTAGTAGCGTAAGCTAACAAAACACTATAATTTAGTATCCCTCAACGAGATAGCAAGATTTTTAACTTACACGGTAAATAAATGGAAGGAACAAAATATGCTGCCAATATGATATTAGAGCCAATGCAGAACAGTGTAAAGCTTTTGTTCTTCAATATGCTGAAGTCTACGATGCTAGAAATTTTCTTGCTGGAAATATGTGTAGGATTAAGCTCCTTGATCAAGATAATGGAAACAATCCCACAACCAAGATAGATTAATCCTGCAATTCGATATGTTCTGAATGCCAGTCAGAACAAAGTTTGTAAGAAAAGAGTTACCCAGAAATGCCAATTGATAGATTGAGGGAGGACATAATGAATGGGAAAATTACTCCACCAATTCCAGTTCCACTAGCAACTAATCCTTGCGCCACTCCTCGGTGTTTTTTAAAGTACTGTAACGGCACACTCATCTAGACAAGTTTGAAGAAACAAATACCAATAAGGACATGTGAACAAAACACGTCTTCCCTTGGTAACGTACCGTTGTGTTATAGCAAAACGCACACCCCACTCCAAATAACAAGCCCACCGTCAGATACAGATGCCAAATCTGAACAAAAGAATGAAACCCTACTGAAAGCAAAGAATATTGCTTGCTTGTAAAATTTACCTGGGTTGCAAAACTAGCCATCTCCAATCCAAGAGTAATTAAGAGAACACCACTTATCAGGAGCACTCTTAAGCCAAATTTATATCGTATTAACTGAGCTACGGGACTGAAAGAATTCACCACCAGTTGTCCCAAAGTTTGAACGAGACTGAGAGAAACACTAGCTGATCTGCCGAATACGTGCATTTCATAATAAGCTTGCATGATACCTATTGAATTGCAAAAGTGAGCACTTGCTAAATACGAGCAATTCCAGACGGCAGATTTCAAAAACATACCCCTACATAAACCCAAGGTCTTAGTCCAAGTGACTCATCTAGGTAATGAAGAAATCTCTTACCAGCTAGTATTTACGCCAAATAGGATCACCTGCAGCAAAAAAGCTCCAAAAACAACAACCCACCCATACCCGCCATCTGGGGGTTCGCGGTCGCCAGCTACAGCCGATGCTATATCTTATCTTGGTTTGATAAAACTCGATGGAGATATATGACATACCAATATCCGCTTCTGCAGTTTCTTCGTTTATGGTGTCTTCCTCTTCAGGCAATATATACTTGGTTTCCTTGTTGTTGGGGACCGGAGTCTCCACGTTGATATCTTCAGGGTCATGCAAAAGAGCCATATGCTTGGTAATAATATTTGTGTGTGCAGGGAGAATCAACTGGGGCCTGGGTAAAGATAGAATAAAGAAAGGAAAGGGTTTTTGTTAGCGGTCTGTGTTTTATTCTGTAGTGGAACAAGCAATGACTATCTATTAAAAAAGCAACACTGATTAGAGAAGCGTATCTGAGATTTTACGTTTCACGTTAACGCACTAAAGCCAATCCTATCGTAGAATAGGAAATTTCAGTTATAATAGGCATTCAAGTATGTACAAGGAAAGTCATTTGCAAGTAAGAGGACGCAATAGATCTCACAAAATTAGTGTTAAGTTTAGATCACCTCCAAATATGCACGTATTACGATCTATATTTTTTTTTTATCAACGATACATCGTAAGGTCCACAATATATTAAGAAAGAGAAAGAACTAAAGCGTTGACATTCATTTTGTGAATACGTTGTAAATCAAATGCAAACTGCGAAGCCAAACATCAAGTACTTTACTCTAGTAGGTATTGCCATGTTTTGCGTATTGCACCAAAATTTTAAGCATTCGGTGTTACCCCTCCGAGCCATCCTTTTCTTCTCAGAATATAAGATTTCTGTAATCTTTTAGTCACGCAGTGTATGAGGCTTTTCATTGAAAAGTTCTTCTCTTTCACTGTACTTCAATAGTCATTATCTCCGTTCTTACTATAGTGTTGTATCATATTTGAGCATAACAAGTACTGTAAGACAGATTTCTTTGACTTTGTTAGATACAAGACCTTTTGACTCTGTAAGAAAAAAAATACTATGTCTTTTGTCTTGGCATTTAAGTCTCCATGGTCGCAATGCTTGCTTACCAGTCATTTTGATCACCTTGTCCGATTGCTCTCTTTTGATGAAACAGAAACTGCCAAGCGCCGTAAACGTTCAATTAAATGTTGGAGATGTTCCTAGATTACATCTTGTCTTATCCTTGGTAAAGGAATGCGAACAGTTCTTTCCGACTCACGCCGCCATGTCGTCCTACTGTCCGTTATAGTTTGCACGTCTGCATTTCTGTAGTACAATCCTGAGCTTTGAACCTTGTATCACCTGATCGTCGAATGCAAAACTCTGCTGAGCGTTCCCGATTTGGTCATTAACTGCCTATGTCTAGTCCCTTAGTTTAATGGGCCATATTACAAGGAATGAAAATAAACCTACTACTTATATGGGTCTTGTTAAATTTGGCTTTCGAAGTTCTCTATATCTTTTTCGAAAACAAAGAGGTCGTATTACCAGGGAGTTTCCGTGACTCGTAGCTTTCAAAGCCAAGAGCACATCCGAGAATTGAGCCAAAGCAACAACCACGGTGTTGAAGCAATTAAGACAGGAACAAAACATACACTAAAACCGAAAATCAAAAATCACACGAACAAGGTTACTTCTCTAAAATTCTCCAATGATATAGCTCATTATTCTGCGGAGCGTACCACAGTTCTAAAAGCCCAATTTTTTATAAACTTATTTTATGAATAGTTATTACTGATATCTAGGTACTTATTTATCGTTTTTAGATATTTTCCTGTATAGGGTAGGTCGGACGAAGCTAGTTTTTAGCTGCTTTTCAGCCAGCTTCCTCGCTTCAAATAACTTGTTAACGCTAAGATATGTTTTGAGACCTCCGCCATTCCAATGTATTGCCAGAGTGCGACCTCTATTTTTCAGTAGGACAGCATTTCGCTTTGACTTGTTCTAACCAATATCATAATAGACGATAAAAATCTTAGTCTCCTCGTTCAATGGAGCTGCATAAGTAACATTAATATATTCTGTAGGGAGTGCTCAAAGCTAGCACGGTAAACGACTTGGGGGAACGTCAATAAAAAGGCATGCTTTAACAATAGATAATTTGAAAGTTTGGAGAGTACTCCCATAACGAGAATTGATTTGGGCAAGAACCTCTTTTGAACGGAACATGTATGATGGAAGCACGATTGGATAACAGATCCAGTTTTCAGCTGTATGCAAAGAGAGGAAGAGCGCACTTCGTAAAAGAAACTTTTGTAGCAATCTTTCCTTTTAGGACGAAAAGACCCTTCGTGTAACGTACCTTGAACTTCGCATCACCCGATATTACCTGTTACATCTCTTTATTTAAGGAATTCTTGACGAGCCTATTACGGAATGATTTATACATTCTGATTGCAGATCAACGTACCATGCAAACTCCTCAAGGTTGTACTACTATAACACATTGAGACAAGAAAAAGTTACAGTGGCGATGAATGGGTCTTTGCACACGAGCTGTAGCTTATTTCTGCTATGTTTCTATGCTTAGTATGCTGTTTGAAAGACTTCACTGCTAGCAGTATAAGGAGAACAACTGAATGGTTCAGGAAGATTGAATAATATCTTTTATAGACATTGCAAAGTTTCTCTTGCAGAAGGTACGTGGTTCGGACACGGATCTGTGCAAGGTTTAGCATATTTGCTTAGTTCATCAAAATTTGTCAATCTTGGACAATCTGTGACACATCGACGGAAGGCGCAGTTTCTAGGCTGAATATCTGTATGTGACGTATTACATATTGCTTGTTTGAATATCTTATCTAGATAAATTATCTACATCTTGTCTACAGATCTTAGTTATACTTCAGCATACCACGCAATAATAGAAATCGCATGACGTCTTTGGTTGGTGAGAATGCTTGTTAAAAAGTACGTTTGCGTATCACATTCTATTTCTGCGTCAGTATACGCCTTCAAGAGGGTTATCTATAAGTTGTTACACAGCGGTCAAGGGACTCCACTTAGCAAGACTATCATTAGATCGAGAATTATAATGTCATAGATAAGGTGTCAAATTTTAAAAGGCCTGTATAACTGGACTCAGCTGTTTCAACTCTAGATAATATTATTTTGAAAACAAGGTGTCGGAATTATAGAAGTGTACTACGGTTACCCAGTTTATGGCTTGCTTAACCATAAGAAAATTACAACAACAACAGGATACTGTATCGATTGGTAAGATGCATACTGTGGTCGCAGGTCATGGTTCATGAGCTTACATTTTTGAAAATGCCCTGTTTGTTTCAGTGACTAGAAAATCTTCATCATAAGAAATGTTGTTGTAGCTTTAGATAATATCATTATAGTTTATACGCTTGAATAATACAATAAAATTCTAGGAAAGCCATCTAAAATACCGAGTTTAGGTGACACGCACCATAAAATATAAAAGCTGCTAAAACCCAGTTGACATGCTATCAAGAGCTAAAGCGTTTGTTTCTCGATGGCCACCGTTGAAATAAAGGATATACAAGCTGCTGCTGAGCGAATCAAAGTCTATCGCACGCCCATAGCGACGTGTTCATCTCTGAACTCTTTGGTATCTGGAAAGGTTGGCCCGGTTGAACTATTCTTTAAATGCGAATTGTTTCAAAAAACTGGTGGTAGGCGCAATAGCTAATGTTCGCATTCTGTATTCACAGTCTAATAGCTTTCAAAATCCGAGGCGCAACAAATGCTGTCAAGTTACTATCCGACGAGGAGGCTTCTAAAGGAGTTGTGGCACATTCTAGCGGAAACCACGCACAGGCACTTGCATTAGCTGCACAACAACGAGGAATACCAGCTTATGTGGTGATGCCCCGCACTGCACCTGAAGTGAAAAAGGCTGCTGTTCGCCGTTACGGAGCAACAGTTGTTGAATGCGAGCCAACTCAGGAAGCAAGGCAACAAACGGTAATAAAGTTATTAGGAAATTCTCACTCCACTAATACGTTCTGTAAATCAGGCTGATCGGCTCATACAAAAAACAGGTGCTACCTTGATCCACTCTTCCAACAACGCCAACGTAATCGCTGGCCAGGGAACAATTGCTGTTGAACTCATTGCTCAAACAGAAGAGCAAGGAATTTCCTTGGATGCTCTTGTTCTTCCCGTTGGTGGAGGAGGGATGTTGTCCGGTTGTTCGGTAGCAGCCAAAGCATTGAATCCACACATTAAGGTCTTCGCTGCCGAACCAGAGCTTGTCAACGATGCTTTTCGTTCCTATTCCAGCAAGACCAGACAATCCAACCCTTCAGGGAAAACGTCCGTTGCCGATGGGCTGGCAGCTAATATCAGCGAACTTGCTTTTCAACTAGTGATGACCAACGTAGATGGCATATTCACTGTGACAGAGACTCAAATAGTGAAGGCTATGGATTTGGTTTGGACACGAATGAAGCTATGCATTGAACCTAGTGCGGCAGTACCCTTAGCTGTAGTTGTATTCAATAGCGATTTCCATAAGCATATTGAGGAGAATAGTATCCGCAATATCGGGATCGTTCTTAGTGGTGGCAACGTAGACCATGTGCGTGCAGTGAAGCTGTTTGAGACGCATATTTAATCGCTCGAAATGTATTTAGTATGACTTAACTTTCATCCTTATAAAGAATTTTTTCTGATTCATTTAGGAATAGTCTTGATAGCAGTGTTGATAAAAAAAAAAAGACTCGGGCAGAGGGGTTGGACGGGAATATATGCAGGAATTATCTTGAAAGCACAATTAACAGCCTTTAGTTGCTTTATAATCCAAGGGGCTGTATATGATACAATGAATACGGCAATTCAGTTGAAGACAAAAAAGGCAGGAGAAACCTTTGCAGTGCTGGAATCAGATATGCTGCGGATTCAAGCCATGCGAAAAATAACCAGACGCACTGAGACACTTATGTATATCGCTGTGCACAGCAAGGTTATTTAACCACACTCCTACCCTCCACATCGCGATTTTGTTACCTCTGAAAGGCTCCTATAGCCCTCTGCGATGTCCAAAAAAAACCCTTACTTTTCGGAAGGTCCCGAACTCCCAGTATATCTACGTCTTACTGGTGCTTAATCCTCTTTGCTGTAGCTTCCAAATAGTTTTGTATTTCATAAAGGATGTTTCCACACTGATAGCGCACTGAAGGTCTGGATGTCATTACGAGGACGGAATTTATCAGTTATACGCTTTTGAGGGTTTATTGTTGGACTTTCGAAATGAAAGAATGCCAGTTGACTTCCAGTTTCCTAGGTAAAAATCACACAAACAACACAGGAAATATATGTTTTTCACCTTGTATATATGTTTCACTTAGTGCGCTTTGCAAGCAGTTTCTCAAATGCTGCTTCACCGTTCTGCGCGATTTGGCCATACAACACGCTGTTATCGACTTAGGATGAAGATCGTGGCCTCTCGATAGAAGGTCGATTTCCTGGTTAGGGTGGAGACAGCAAAAAAAGACTTAATTTTTATTCCTTCCAGTGCTTGCATACTTTAAATATGCCTTTACATCACTTTATCACTTCACTCTATTAGTACACTACGGGAAAACTATCCTTGAACAACTCTGAAAACAACATTTATCAGGATTATTCAAGGATAATTTTGCAAGTTCTTGTCTAGCTTTCAAAAAACGGAGCAACGGGTATGTTGCTTTTTTACTCTTTGCCACATTAGCACAACAACGGAGTCAGTTGAGGATAACTACAAAATGCATACAGTAATGACTGGTCAGAAATGGGGAATGAAAGAGTAACGATTTACCAATCAGAAGCGGAGAACTGAAGGTCTCGATATGATTGGCCCGAGTTAACTCTGTTGAAGCCATATTTCGTTATGATCGATTTTTCTTTGTCACGCTACAGCTGCGATAGCGTACCGAGTTTAGAAGATATAGATAGGTGCAGAGTTTGTTCAATTGTGGAACAAAGCGCATCTTCAATCTTGGAAAATTGTCTTTGAATAATCCTGATAAATGCCATTTTCAAGGCTTATTCAAGGATAATGTTTCCAGTAGTGACTATAGTGTGAAAGTGCAAGACGTGATTCATTCCTAATTAGTTTCCGGAGCCGAAATTTACTTTGCCCTTCACAGGGTATTTCATTCGGGTCACAAAGCTTACTATTTAAGCGGGTGACAAGCTCTGTAACTGAGCCAGAAATTGCGCAAGATGCCTTCACAATACACGCCAAATACAACTTTTTTGCTCACCCCACTTTGGCTGCTAAATTGGGCAGATGCCCACTAAATTTGAACGCAAAAAGCCTATTTTTGCGTGAAGAAGAGTTCATCTACACTTCAATAAATGTTCTTAAAGACTATATATATGTTTATTGAAGCTTAGTTGTCATAAAAACCTCTAAGGTTCGGTATATCCTCTCAAAAACCACCCAAAAAATTGTGACTCTGAAAGAAATGCACCATATCACAAACTGTACTGTGCTCATATTCAATTCTTATATAAAGCAACGGGCTTCGCTACGTTTTTTTGCTTGGTCGTTTAAATGCATATTATAGCATCCATGATCCTCTTAGTGTAACAACCTGTTCATCTTCACCGGCTGTTTACACTGATAGGCTTGTCCGTGCTCGATATACCGAACAAATTATGTGTTTATCGTGTATGGATGGGGCGTACTTAAACATTAATCTCCTAAAGCTACGGGTACAATTACGTCGAACGGAAATATCTTGTTGAGATGGGGTCGGTTCCCTTTAGAAATTTGCTGTTTCAAACTCTACGAAAAGGTGAACAGGTATATCTGCCGTAGCATGGTGGGAATAATAACGAAGCTTCAATTTAGCTCGGATCTTTGGATCCCTATTAGTCAATTTTCTACGAGGATGTGTCCTTATGATCTGTTCAAAGACAATAAATCTTCTAGTTTCAAACCTATAGACTGAAGATTTGAAATTAACTACAAAGTAGGCTGGCTCGGGGGATCAGGCTCGTATGTTATGGACTACGTTCAAATGGGAGGTGTCACTACAAAATCGGTAACTCGCTGTTCCAAACCTTACGGGAGATATCTTTATAGTAGACGGTCAACCAAGATGGGCGTGGAGCACAGTAGCATGAATATCAATGGCTTTCTTGGACTTGGATACCCAAGAAATACAGCTGCTGGCCATCTCGGCTTAGGTCCATACAACAGCTTCATATTGAGTATGGCTGCCCTGAAACTGATATCACAGCCGACCTATTCAATCTATATGACCAAGCATAAGGTAACAGACGGCCAAGACGAAATTATCTTTGGCGGGGTTTATAACTCAAAGTATACAGGCAACATCAAATAGTATTCTACGGCATCGCCTGAAAAAACCCCTAACGCCAGAGAACGCTGGACTGTCTACAATCAAGGCCTTTCCATGCTGAACGATAATGGAAGGAATCAACAATCGGCTTTAGTCCCCTGATCGAGCTGTTGCAGATACTACAATATTATTAACGTTTATGCCAGCAAACCTAACGAGTGGTATCATCACGTCCATGGTAGGCAGCGAAAGTTTAAGTATGATGCTCGCACAAGAGTCTACCATGTCAACTGCGATGCGCTGGTCAAGAGCCAAGTCAACGTCTAGATCCGGTTTTCGGCCGCCGCTGGAGTAGACAAACATCCTTTAACAAAGACTATTCTGGGACCGCGATTGTTCCTTTCCATGAGCTTTCAGCCTTTGGCTCAACCCAAGGCTTGAGTATTTGCTATTGATCCTAGTGTTAGCCTCACTGTAAATGAAACTCTTCCCAACCATACATTCACCACAGGGCAACCCGTTCTTCGAAACGTTTACATTTCATTTGACTTGCTTATAAACGCGTGGGCGTTGCTCAACCCCTGTATGGACGCTCTTTTGAAGGGAGGACTTGGGCTTCAATACTTAATTCAAAATGCTGCATCTATTACTGGAACATCATTGTCTGCTGTACTATGTGGCTCTTTAGTACGCTTATCGCATTCGTTTTTAAGGAAAGCAAAGGCAAAATCGACTGTAAAACTTGAGACGTACTAGTATTCGCAAGAATACATCAATTTTACAAATAGTATTCGGTTTCTTTGACTCTGGTCAATTGAAATGGTAATCTAACCATGGCTTGTTTTCACAAGTATTGCTGGCAGGAGATTTACGCCTTCTGTTGCTGTTTCGTTGATAAGAAATCAAAGGCAGGAAACTGTACATGTATGTTTATTGAACAGCAATAGCTGCAAACAGGAGAGAACTATTTTCGGAGATTGGAAGTTGCAAGTATACTTCGAAAGCGATACTTAATTTTAGCTTTATAGTATCGAATATGTAGAAAATACCGACGCAACAAATTGGCCAGGAGCCACGCGCTAGTGTCAGTGATTTCACGTATAGGCATGTCCGTCCGAATAGGAAGCTTTGATACTAAAAAATTTGGATACATAGCGTTTGTCGATATGAAGGAGTTTTCTCCCTATTTCTCTCAAGTTCGCAAATTCTTACTTGCCTGTAGCTTACTGTGTGATAGGCCATTGATTTGCTCGGACCATACTATTTCCGAATACTCATCAAACTTTTTATAGTGTTTCCAATAAATATAAGAGATCTATTACCGAAACTCTTGGTTAATTAACTTACAGACATATATTTTTTAGACTAGCAAAATCTATTTATCGTTTAGTATGTTAGAGGAGCGGCTGTGGCTCGCAGATGTATGAAGTTTGAATTTATTTTTCTTTGTGCTTGGGAAAAATAAATAGAAGCAACAGGGATTGAAAAGGGCTAAAAACAGTACCTATCTATTATTTTCCTATAACCTCTTGATGGCTCACCATCTCGAAATAACTACTCAATGTCCTTTTACGAGATAATCTTTGTACAAACCATGTTCATCTCCACTTTCGGAGGAAAGCTTGCTAAGATGAAATCAACTACATTTACGTTATACCCAGTGTGAAACGTGCTGTGTTGCCAATTTACTTTTTTTGTGTCTGAGCTGACCAGGCTCTAACATTAGAGAAATGCTGCAACTTCATCGCGAGGTATCACTGGATCATCAACAAACAGTAGCTTTGCACGGTTAATTGGTTTAATTATGCATATATAAAGATCTCTGTTTTTTTTTCTTTTTTGCAGGAGCCCGGTCTCTTTCGATTCATACACGTGGTTGCCCTGTAAATATTGCCATCCAATGCAGATCTCTCTCCAAGGTTGATCTTACCTTTAAAGCATTTCCAAAGCAAATATTGCATAGCCTTATTTTACTGCGCTGAAAAAAAAAAGGAAGATATGCAATGCCCATAATTTCATGTGATTAAAGAATTATCTGGAACGTTTAATGGCAGTAGCACGCAAGAATGAACCATTTACGTAAAAGATGTGACCAAAACGTGAGTATTTCTATGCTAAACAGGTGATATATACTTGTAGAAGCAGTACATTCACAGCTGTATAACCTTCTTAATGCACCCATGACTCAAGGCATCGAGAGAAAGACGGCATGCAACAGTAACCGAGGCGAAAAAAAAAAAAGCACACTTCATGGTACGATTATTTTGCAGATCTAAACTTCCCCTTTTCTGTGTCCATTTTACACATAATAGCCAATTTATTATATTCAAGGATACTGTAGGTTTTCAAGGATATTGATGATGCATCGTAACATGGCTAAGTATTCTTTTTTGGAGAAAAAGCAAGATTTTGGTATTCGCTGCAAGCAAAACCAAATTTGGGCATGAGCCTTTTCTCCGCAAATGGTTTGGGTTAGCTTTTCTTGAACTTGGCGGGACAAAATTCATGTCGGGAGTTAAAGAAGATTTCATCCACAGGGACAGAAATTGTCGCCACCCGAACTTACCAACGGCGTCTACAAATGGGAAACCATGGACGCACTCTTTGGCTCCTCTTCTTTTCATATTACCTGCAATGCATTTGATTCATCCAGTTGTGATCGTATTTACATGATGAAAGAGTCCCTTGTGAACCACAATAAACAAGAACGAAAACAATCGGCCGCAACCTTGTACGAATGTTCGTATATTTGGTGTTACGCTGTTGTTGAAAAAAAAAATCACTACAGAAGTAAGCGATAACCTTTTTTTTTTCTTTATCCTTTTCCTCATTTTTCAATAATATTTTTTCTTTCTCTTATAAAGCATAGCAGATCTTACTCTCTTTTTCTTTATAGAGACGCTTTGTTTTGTTATTGACACTCATTTTTTAGGGCTTCGTAACACGCCCCCAACCCCTAAGATTTTTTTTTGGTTTCGTCATTTTTTTAAGCGGCCAAAAAAAAAAGCATGACTTTGTCTATACACCCGCTTGCAGCAGAATCCTCTTCTTCTTCTTCTTCTGCTGATACGCCTCCTTTACTTAACATACCCGGTGGCGATCTCCCCATCATGGCATCTGTCGTTCCTTCAAATACCGCCACTCACTCTCCTCCAACTCAGACTCCGAGTCTCCCTTCGACTGACCATGTTAATCCACTTTATGCACCTCAATCGCCTGATCTACCTTACCCCAGACAAGCCCATCAACAACGGGCTTATTCGGTCACTGCCATGCCTAGTGAGCTACAAAGAACAGTTCAACGTCATCAACAACGTTTGGAAGAACAGCAGCAACAGCAACGAAGACGTGACCAACCCTGGTGGCAGTATTACTACCAACTATACCACTACCACCCACCACCCGGAAGAAAGCCAACCATGTTTGGACCTTACTTACTACTCCAGACCTTAGGTGAAGGAGAGTTTGGGAAAGTTAAGCTAGGCATCCAAGTCCAAACAGGCCATGAAGTAAACGAGTGTGAAAAAGAGAAACAAGAAAAAAGAGAAAAGTTTAACGAGATGTTATTTTTCTGTTTAGGTCGCCATCAAACTGATCAAAAAAGACAATATCGACTCATCTTCTCGTATGACCAAAATTGAGAGAGAAATTTCTGTACTAAGGGTAAGTCAAAGACTGATTCCGCTACCTTTTCGTATTTTCCATTGACATCTTGCTTGCTTACTCATGGTAGATTGTTCGTCACCCTTATATTGTCACGCTGTACGACGTGATTGAAACCGAAAAATATATTGGCATCATCTTGCAATGCGCATCAGGTACTCACAACAAGCTCCGTCGATTTGAAACACATCACCCTGATGAAAAGTGATCTGCAACTGTGCATAAAATTAGGTGGCGAATTGTTTGAATATATCCTGGCCCATCGATATCTCAAGGAAAAAGATGCAAGTCGTTTATTTGCCCAACTCATAAGTGGTGTCCATTATATGCATCAAAAACATATTGTACACAGAGACTTAAAGTTGGTAAGTGCATTTGGAACGCGCAAAGGCGATAGACTCATTTGGAGAACATCTTTATTTTAGGAAAATTTGTTATTAGACCGGAACCGAAGTATCATCATTACTGATTTTGGATTTGCAAATCAGTTTGCATCTGCCAAAGATGATTTGATGTCAACATCGTGTGGTTCGCCTTGCTATGCTGCTCCAGAACTCGTTATTAGCGAAGGAATGTACGTGGGCTCAGCTGTCGATATCTGGTCATGCGGTGTAATCCTTTATGCAATGCTTTGCGGCTATTTGCCGTTTGACGATGATCCCGCCAACCCGGACGGTGATAATATTAATTTGCTTTATAAGTATATTCTTAATACCCCACTTGCTTTCCCCGATTATGTAAGTGAAGAAGCCCGCGATCTGTTGCAGAAGATGCTCGTTCCAGATCCGGCCAAACGATGCTCAATGGAAACCATTATGAATCATCCCTGGTTAAAAGCATATCGTACCCTGTTTGAGAAGCCGATAAACGAGCTAGAAATGGAAGCACTCCATTCAGCTGACCTACCTATTCACATGGCAATTTCAAACCCACAGCGATCGCTACCCGAATCGGCGGATACCACGAGACGCAATACCATTGCTGCAGAATATACCCAGTCTAACGTGGCCGAAGCTATCACTCCGGTTGAGCCAACGCCTGCAGAAACAAATGACGATGCTGTTGTACCTACATCCAAACCGGCAGACGATACCCTAGAACAACGTGATGAAGAGGCAGCACAGCAACAACAAGAACCGATGGAAGTAGACCAGGAAGAACGAACAAAGGAAGAGTCGTTGGAACTTACTGAACACGCCCCGCCGTCGCCTTCTCCAACTCATGAGAAGATAACTACACCAGAACAGCTTCCCGTCAAAATCTCTGATCCACAAGGCCGGGACATCTCCGCCTTTGAGTTACCCGCTGCGGCAGACGATACTGAAGATCCTCCTACAGTAGAAGAAGATAAAGATATGGACAGTATCAAAGAAGAGCAACCATCGACAATCGCTGAAAAGGATCCGAAAGATGAGGAAAAAGAAGCAGGAAAAGAAGAAAAGTCATTGCCAACTATACCAGAACCAGCAGAACCGACACCTACTCCAAGCAAAAAGGCACGGCAATCTTCCACAGGGAAGATCCTTCATTTCTTGTCTGGAAATAACGGCACTTCTTCGACATCGAAACCTAATTCTTCACGTAACTCCAAACTGCTAAGTGCTGCCATGACACATCACCATCATCAACGACGACCAGCATCCATGACGCCTGAAGTGCATACAGGCTCCATTTTGCAAGCCAAGTTCTTGTCGAGCATGCAGCGTCATCAGAATCGTCCTGGACGCCCCGATACCGACCCGAATTCTCAGGGACCAAACCCTACTGTGAGCATGAGCACACCTAACGCACCTGTGCCAGGCACTAGCAAGCAGATACCCCGCCCCAATGTTGTCCAACCAACCCCTAGTGTGGGAACATCTCACCCTATCCGAGGCACGCGACGCAAAACGCTCAGTTTACTTGTCAATTCAATGACAGACTATATCGGACAGGAAGATTCGAAGCGAAATGGCAATTCTAAAAAGACCATGTCCTTTGTTAGACGGAGCCAACGCGATACACTTCCACTTCCTGTGCGTATGACTACTACAAAGGAGCATGAAGAAACGACGCCAAATGTCCCTGTGCATATTATGCCATCCGTTTCAGAACAAACCATCATGAGCACTACAGACAAAGAGAAACACCGCAGTGCAGGCAAAAAGTTTATAGACTGGTTCAAGAAGAAACCATTAAGTAAGTGTACTATTACTTCTTTATTCGAAATGAAAATGATGTGGTACTTAAGCTCACCGCAAAAAAATAGGTACCAGATACGGAAGTCCTAATCGATCATCACAAGGAGATACACTTGTTGCTCATGCGCGTGCGACACCTTTAGCCAAACCGTTGGGATCGTATGGTGTAGATTTCAATGATAGCAAGCTTCGAACTCATCATGGTGCAGTGGATCAAGATGCTCTGACATCTCGTTCACCGCAAGAGGTCTTAGCCGAGGTGAAGCAGGCTTTACGGTCCATGGGAATTGATGTCAAACGAGACAATGAATACAAGCTCAAGTGCACTCGTCGAAAACGGCAAGCTGGCGTGCTGTCAGTTACCGCATCGACAGCTAATAACGTTAATGAGGGTGACTACGATAAGAAACGCCGGGCTAGTTCAGGCACACCTTTCCGCATGCTTTTACGTCGTGCCAGTGCTACCCCGCCTACGGCATCCGTTCAAGAGGCAGATGAAACACAGCAGCAACAACAACAACAAACACCGGCAACAATCTATGGTGATCCTGTGGTGGACCCTGGAGAGGAAGTTCGATTCAGTGTTGAATTATGCAAGATCAAAAACTTGCCGGGATTGTATATCGTTGACATTCGACGTATGCGTGGCAATGTCTGGGCCTATAAATTCCTCTACCATAGTTTACTTGAGACATTGGATCTCAGCGGCAAAGGTGGCGGTTATATGTCCACACGAGCTCCGCAAGAAAATACCAAGGCAACCGTGCTGACGAATAGCAAGCGGATTAGTACCGTCAGTAGTGGAGGAAGCAGTAGTATGATGGAAGACATGCCTAAGGAAGGAACTGCAGTGGCTTCGTAAACCCGAAGAAAAATCTAAAAGACTTTTTTCCTCTTTTTCTTATTTTGTACCTTTTTACCAGCTATTTGAAATGAGTGTATGTGCGCACCTTTCTTTTTTTCTTTTGTTTCATTCCTCCGATTTGCGTGTGCGGGGTCATTTTCGATTTGTCATGTGAAAAACTCTCATTGAGGCAAAAAAAGACTACCCAAAAAAAAGAGTTTAATAAAGGGAAAAAAATGTACACGCCACACTTCTCTTTTTCTCCCCGTTTGTCTACGTTATTTCCTTAATGTCGAAAAGCAAAGCAACACAAATACAAGACGATGACTCGGACTTGGACGACTTGTTAGACGGTAAAGAATAAGAGACAAACGTGAAAACAAAAAGGAGCAAGCAAATGAACAATTTTATCCTTTGTGGTTTGGTTATTTCTGTTTGTTCGCAGATGTCCTGGATGACTTTAATGATCTATCGACCAAAGACAAAGAAGATACCCCTCCGCCCAAGGCGGAAGCAACGGATGCTGCGGATCTCGACGATATGCTGGACAGCGAGGAATTTGCACGTCAGTTGGCAGCTGGCATGGAGGAATTAATGGGTCAAGATCCCGAAATGAAAAATGTGTTTGAACAAGTCTGGCAATCACTTGGCACGAATGAATCGTTGAAACAAGAAGAAAAGCAAGAACAACAACAACAAACCTCTACCTCGTCAACGTCTACTTCCACGTCCGCTCCACCAAAGAATGGCACGAGTGGTAGTAGTGGTTTGAGTTTCCAGGATAAAATTGCGCAGACCATGGATAAATTAAAAGAAAGTTCTAAAGAAGTGGATGTAAGTTTTCAGGAAGAAAAGAAAAAATGCGTGGATGACATTGGGGTGGATGGTTCATTCGCTAATGAACGATGATATAATAGACCTCGATGGCGGATACCTCGGAAGATGCTTTTATGGCTGAACTGATGCGTCAGATGGAATCTTTGGCCGATAATGGCGAGTTTGAACATGTCCTGGAAGGCATGATGCAACAGCTGATGTCGAAAGACATGCTCTACGAACCGATGAAAGATCTGGCTTCAAAAGTAAAAATTAAAAGACGCGTTTCTATTTTATGCGGCAGGACTGATCTATCTTTTTTTTTTCTTTAGTATCCAGCTTGGCTAGATGCCAACCGAGCCAAATTATCCAAATCTGAATTGGAGATGTACGAAAAGCAATACTCTTTCTGTCAGTCGATTGTAGCTAAATACGAAGCACCTGGTTTTGACGAAAATAATGAAACGCAAACCAAGGAAATCATGGAACTGATGCAAAAGGTAAACCCGAAGAAAATGGGATATTGGAAGAAGTGTAGGATATTGACATACATGCAATAGATGCAAGACTTAGGTCAACCCCCTGCGTCTTTACTCGAAGAAATGGCACCGGGCATGAACTTGGGTCAACCTGGTGAAATGCCTGATTTAAAGGACATGGAGAATTGCACGATCATGTGAATAAAGTGTCAAAAACAGGAAAAAAAGAAATTATCCTTTGTAAATTTTGTATAGAAAGAAAGTCTCAACAGCACCAGCGTTGAACAGATGTACATCGGACAAAGTCATTGTTTGTATCAATGCCCCTTTGTGTTTTCCTCCTTACTACGAGCCATTCTTATCACTTCAACTGGATGATTTGGATAAATGACTTTTGACTGTCTCACATGGGCCGGCAGCATGTAATTGAGCGGTGATGACACGCTCACAGCAAATTTTGTTTGTTTGACTGTGTCCTCACCTTGAAACAAAACAATTCTGTCGGCGTGGATTGTATACATGCTCTTCTGCCTCCTTTTCACCAGTTTTAAATGGTATGGCGGAGACGAACAAGGTGACCATTTAAAATGTATCTGCTGATTACTTGGTAAGCATCTGTTGTAGGTTTAAGGCAGAAAACGAAAAAAGATGGATTGGAGTTTGTACGTGTAGAAATAAATGAATAAATAGTTGGGCATTCTGTATTTTACGAATTTGGGAAGCACAAGAAAAGATAACCGTAAGCTAAGCTATTCTTGTCCTTGTTTCTATTAATTGTTGTCTATTCCGACGTCTCTCTATTCTCTGGAAATGTCACGTCCAAGGACGGTCTTCTTTAGCCAATCAGTAAGAACCAGAGTACGATTGCGTGTGGAGAAAAGATTGGAGATATAGGCCGACCGCCAGAAAGCATAAGTGGCTATTTTGATTTTTTTTAGCACGGAATGGGCGGTTCATTCATTTTTTCTATCATTGGAAACTTACCAACACCACCGGAAGCGAGATTACCTGGTCCAAAAGGCAGATCTGCAATAGCCTTATCCGATCCAATGTAACTAAAGGAAAAAAAAAATAAGACAATAGTCTCTCCTCTCAAAAACCCTGTCTTACCATAGAGAGCCTTGATGAGAATAATGGAAAGGTTTGATATCCTTGACCTTTTGTAACTTGCGCTGTTTCTTGCCTTTGCCCTCGTCGGTTGCCTCTTCCAACTCTGCCTCCAGTTGTTCACGGGTGGCTAGCTGTGAAAAGACGCGGGCTAGGTACTTGCCCTGTTGGGCAGCCACCTGCGCAGTAGGTGCATATTTGGTTGCTGTGGCATCACCCAGAGCAAAGATGGCATCGGAACCTTGCAGACGCAACCAGTCATCCACCACCAGACCACGTCGCACGGTCTGTGTCTCGGGGAATTTGGCCATCAAGTTACGGATCAACGGTCGGGAAGTGTTCCCGGTGGCCCAGACAAGGAGACCGTAGGGAATGGTATCGGTGGTTCCGTCAGGGCGCTGGACAAGGATCTCCCGTTCGCGGACTTCTTTCACCATGGTCTTGGTATGGATGGTGATGTTCTGTTCCTTAAAGGTGGATTCGGTGTAATCAATGAGCTGCTTGGAGAAAGCAGGCAAGACGTTGGGCAGGGCTTCGACCAGCGTGATCTTGATTTTGCCCGCCAATTCAGGATACCACGTGGTAAGGTCGTCCACCAAAAAGTCATGCAGCTCGGCTGCATACTCCACCCCTGTTGGACCGCCACCCACCACTACCATGTGCAGCAACCGATCCACTTCCTCCGGCTTCTGTCCCGGGAATGCAGCGGTCTCGATACAGTCCATCAACTTGGCACGGATCTTCTGAGCATCCCATACTTCCTTGAGGAAACATCCATACTGCTCTACACCTTTGATACCAAATGTCTGATTCATTGCTCCCACACCAATCACAAGATAATCGAAGGCCAAGGTGCTGGTGGCGCTCTCTCCCTTGATTTCCGAATTGTCTAAATTACACAAACGCTCAGTCTCGGCTTTCCTTTGTATTTTTCTTCTTCCAACAACTTACCAACAATGGTGATGGTCTTGTTCGTTGGATTAATATCTGTACATTCAGCCTCATATACCTTGACATCTCTTGACTTGTGACGTGTGATAAAGCGGACAGGCTGGACCAAAGAACGAACATCAATGGTGCCTACGGTACAACTTGGCAATAAGGGCGTAAATAGGAAATAATTACGGGGAGAGACTACAATCTTTAACGGTTAACCAAGAAAAAGTTAAAAAAGAAAAAGGTCAATGAGCGAATCTTTAAGGCAAAGATAAGGTCTTCTTTCCATTTTTAGACTTACGACGTTGTAATGATCCGTGTCGATATCTTTTAAGAAGGAAGTCGAAGCCCAACCGCTTCCAAGAACAACAATTGTCTTCTTCGTGGGATCCAGTTCAGCTTGAACGGGCGGGTGACGATGCTCCCACATGGCTGTTCATTTGTCACGATGCAAAGTTCAATGAGACATGTGAAGGCCAATGCAATATGGAGTAAACCAACTGGGTATTGTAACTTACCATAACCACCGGACAACGTGGCTGCGACTAAGCCTACCTTAACAGCTGTCTTGAATAAACGCCATTTGGAGAATGACTTGGTTGGCGTAGGGTTTGTATTGCTACTATTCCAGCGTCGATTTACGACAGAGAACGTGGCGGGACGGGTTAACACACGACGTGTGGAAGTACCTTTATCAAAGTTTTCTTGTCTTTGAGTTTGCTTTGTCCCTGTGCGATCTTTATCTTTTCAATCCAACCTACGTAATAACAGCCGAGGTGTCGCTTGCATCGTTGGCAACAGAAGAGAACAGAGAGAGAGAAAGAGAGAGAAAGAAGGAAAGAGAAAGGTAAATGATTTGGAAAAGGGGGAGAGAGAGGGTGTTGTCTCAAGTTACTGATAAGGATGGCCGTTCCTTTACCCCATATGAATTTCAATCGGCTATCCACGCCCTTTTTTTCTTTCTTTTCCCCGATCAGCCGGCTTTGATAACCTAATTTGTCCTCACTTTCCCTTCCTCCCCCCCATTCACTCGCACTCGCTCTGTCTCCTTCCCTTTCCTTTTTAAGGGAAAAATAAGTGAGTGAGAGCGAATGGCCTATTCCTATTTGATCCAAAGAAAAAAAAAGGGCTCGTAGTCACCTTTTTCTTTAGGATGAGTCACTTTCCGTCAGAAGACAAAGGAGAAAAGAAAAACAGAGAATATGGATGATCCAATAGGAGAAAAAGAAACAAAGATCGAAATTGTGTCAAAAAAGTAAAATAGGGTTCTCAATTTTCCTTTGTCCCGAAAGAAAAAAGAACGCACCGCACGTGGATAAGCTGTGTTCCCTTTAGAGTTCGAAGTGGTTCTTCTCCTTCACAACATCAACAACAACAAACTATATCGAGCCTATGTGCTTTCGACCCTTCTATCCTTCTGATTAGGGAAGGTAGGCGATCCAAGTTGTTCGTTTTCCAGAAATGGCTAGTGAGAACATTTGGCTTTGTCATCTCGACGCATGAAATTCCAGCTGAGATATACCAGGTAAGTTAGAGTTGAACTCCCCCCACACACATAAACATCCTTAAACCTTATTGCACAAACTGAATGGAAGCAATCAGAAACCAGACAAAAAGAAAACGTATTGTCCTTGATACATCTTATACTTTGACTTTTCCTGGATCATCGTTAGATCACCGTATCTGTAAAAGTTGCAAATAAAAGAAAGCAGGACAATACTAACACTCCGCTCCCCATTTCGGAGAAAAAACGACGCGTTTGTTTCCAATTCCATTTTATAGGAAGGAAAAAGTTGCAACTTCCGTAGAGCCTGATTCTCTCCAAAGCTCCATTTCCTAGTCACTGTATGCTAACTAAGACACAGAGAGAGAAACAAAGAGACATAAGCACGCACCTGTTTCTGTGAGCTTGATCTTTAGGCTTTAATGTCGTCGTAATATATATCAAACAAGAAAAAGGAGAAGGGCTCGATTTCTTTCGAACAAGCGGAATGTTAGAAACATAGATAAAGTTCGCACAAGATGAACAGATAATACAAAAACCGTTACTATACCCCGCTATGTCCAGGTTAATAACGTACTGCATAATAGATACCACAAACATTTTCATTTTGCTTTAATTTCCAGTAATCGGCAACGTCAATTGAAAAAAAAATATGCCTATATTGTTTGTATCCGAGATAAAACTAATGAGGAGCGGTTTTCATTAAGTTAAACAAATGATGGATAAGCGGCCTCCCTATTAGGTTCCATGATGTTCATGAAAGGTTTAGGGCCAATGAACATTACGGAGACGCGTTTTTGCCTAGCTGATTTAAATGCGCGCGTCACAATCTGCCTAAAAACACAATAGCTGCTTATCTCAAGCAGCTTTGGGCATGGCACAGGAAATCATGGTTTTGCCAGTTGACATCGATGTAATACAGCCTTGGATACATTAAAAGAATCAATCTACCAACTGCGCTAGTCTCCGATGACAGATCTAAACAGGATTATCGACGAAGTCGATGAAGGGCCGAGAAACTTTTTTCTGGACGTCTTCATGTTTGCTCAAGAAAGCACTCGTAAAAAAAGCCAACCTAAACTCTAATAGTGTATGTTAATCCCGGCGATGTCGCGACAGCTTCAAGAAACCTAGCTCTTATGGTTACGTTTTATGATTCTTTTTGATCAGAAGGAGATAGAAAATTTCTTTGTCATAGTCTTTTTAACATTCTATGTTCGCTGAGATCTCAGCGATCGATGGGGAAAAGCTAGATGGACAATGAAGTTGAAGTTGAAATGAAGTAATAGCAAACATAAAGCTGACCTTTTCTGCAAATGGGACTTATGTATGTTTTCAATGACAGGATCAGTCATTTCTTGTTGGGAAATAGAAAGGTCTTCGTCTTTTCCTCCTCTTAGCAAGGCGATCATACCGCCTTAGACAATATAAACGCGCTACATTTCAGGATTGCATGAATACTGTGCGCTTCTTAAAACAAAAGAAAACTTTCCATCATAGGATTTGATTCCACTTCTTTTTCTTCTGTGAATTAGACGCGTCGAACTCAGTAATCTTCAGAATGAATAAATAGAAAGCGTACGGTGTACGTAGAAATTGACCTATATCTTTCACATGCTATTCAAGAAGACGTGGCTGACAAACTGTGAATCAGAACTTTCGCGCTTAGGGTTCAGTATATAAAGGGAAACAATTTATTCGAATTTCACAGAATGCATGTACACATGGTGCTGAGTCTCGATCTAAACAATGAAGATAAAGTTAGCGACATCCTTTCCATTCTCACAGTTTGCAAAACTCTTTAATTGTTGTGCTAACGCAATAGCCGAGGTGCAAGTGTTGCTGTTTGCTTATGCTATTGTATCCTTACTTTTGGCTTTTTGCAACCCATATGGTACTGCGAAACGTAAGGTATCTGAGGTTCCAACAGACTCCTTTAGCTATGGTAAAAAAAAATCCTTGCTTGTCAGCGTATTGCCGGCGATTTCTTCGACACAGTGGATGACACTTATAGGCAGACATCTATCGAACGCATAATTCAATATGACTAGAGAAAGCAAAAAAAGATGATACACCGTAGAAAACTTTGTGCCTATATAAGATCCTTTACTTTATCCAATTTGCTTTGTCCTCTCATTGTATTACTACTGCTGCCCTAGCTATTCTCATTACGCAATTTGCTATTATTCTCCTTGGTGTAGTCACTTTATCTCTCACCGTGATTGCCAGCCCAAGCGTGGCTCAAGATACGGATAATGTGGATTGGGAAAGTCTCGTCGCCCAAAATGACACTGCCCTTGAAGGTAGTGTGGAAAATGTTCTCCAATTCGACACAGAAGAGGAAGACTTCTGACCCGAAGCCTGTTGGAGTAACCATCATCTCTATTATATCTTGAGGTATTCGCTAACATAGCTTTTGCAGGATCGAAAAAATACCCTGGTTACTGCTTTGGTGGGGCATGCGGGAGCTATTGTAGGGAAGAAGGCGCTTGAAGTTCAAAATGCCAATGGGATGGTCGCGGAAGAGCCTGCTGCTATTGTAACTAATTCTTGTTAAAATTTTCTTTGTTCCAAGATCTAGTGAAGATCAAGAGCTATGTATGCTTTTTCAACCGCACAGTACTGCCGCGGTGTGTTTGTTTTTTTTCCAATGTTTGTTATTGTCATATGGATAATAATCAAAGCAAATAATGAATGTCCAACTTTTCTTTATGTTTTGTTCCCTGTGGTATTGACAGAAACTTTCATTTTAATGACATTGAATACTTCTAAATACGACAACCGTTTCGTTAGTAATTATAATGGTTGAAGCTATACTTTTTCGGCAACGGAGCTTGCATTGTGAGCTAAGTTAGACGGTGAAGACAGGCGAAAGTGCATCTGTCGGCAGATTGCATTACAGGGCTCCTATGAATTTGAGGGGTACGTTACACGAGGGGTACTGGCGTCACGCTATCCTTAAGCAACCAGTGCATGAATGGTACCGGGACTTAAATATCATCCTATCAGCATCAGTTTCCACTATATGGGTTATGAGGTGTACTGGAGTTTGAATGTCTAAACGACATTGGCCTATCAAAGTCATCCTTCCCTCCGTTAAGTCGTTTTATGGATAAACACTTGATTCGAAACTTTAAGTAAACGAAAATAAGTTTAAAAGTTATAAAAAAGACTCCGTTTAATAGTAATGCTTTGAAAGCAACTTTTCCAGCTAGCTTCTTCATGCTTTGTGTATAAGAATTTGCGATACGCTGTAGCTTTGGTTGCATATTATCAATCTTAAATAAGTCGCCAATGTCTCTATACTAGGCTTTAAAGTGTCTTCCGTCATATTGTGTAGACAGCACGGTCGCAGATCTCATAGGTTTCTAGTCCAACTTTAAAGGTTTTTGAGTAGTCAACCCGTAGACTACAATCTTGCGCCTGCTTCCTCCTCTTGTCAGTTGTAAAAAAAAATGCTGATACCTCTGCAATGAAGACAAAGCTTGGGTAATGTAAAATTAGATTATGGTTTGTTTAATAGAAGTCCTTGAGGGGTAGTACCCAATTTGGAGCAATCCATGACATACTTTGTGGGTATTCTCGCAGACTGGACTTCTTCATAGGTGGCCTTCCCATTTTGGTCAAAGGAAGTCTGCGATAGAATGATTATGATATTCACAAAGCTGGCCTTTAAATGAGAGGTTGCGATTCCTCGGAGCATGCATGTTGAGCTGTGAATTTGCTTCGCCGTGTCGTCCAATATATGGTAAAACTTCGCTTTATATTGGCCAGTTGATGCCCCCACGACAAGACACCCTTCCCCTTGTACATCGTAACCTAGATCGTCGACAAATCGGAATGCTGGTGATGTCCATATGTTGGCATCCATATCTGCTTGTGGATATAGTCCAAGGGAAACCTCACACCATTCAAAGTCCATCCCCAGTAGCCGTGCGACTTGGTTCACTGAACGCTCTTTGTCAGAGGACAATAAGTACTCGTAGAAAATCTTGTACTTCAACTTGCTGCTTATGGGTTTCCTTCCACATTTGGGCACTCGCTGAAAGTCGACACTGGAACCAGGCGAACGCAGAAGTATAGCTCTTGTACTAACGCGTACACCTGTAGACGGAGTGGTCTAATGGCGTGAAATATACCAAGTGCTGTTGATTTCCTACTACATCTTCTGTTTGAGACTGTGATGTTTCCGTTGTGGTGCCTCCAACAGCCGGTGTCATGTTAAAATATTTTTTAGCCATTGACTCTCCAACATTTAATTGGCACTGACCAGTTATTCTCTTTGATTATTTAGGAATGACAGCTGCCGCTTATGCACGAAAAGTAGGCATCAAGGAGAGAACCGCACAGCAGTACGTTTACAAGTACTGAGAGGATACTCAACAAAAAACTAGCAGTTCATACTGTTGGGCGCAAAGGCGGTAATCGAAGACTGTGTGCAGAGCACTTACAATTCCTGATCAAGATATCTCGACGATCACGTTGAGTCCACCCTTGCTAGAGCTAGGGAGCAGCTTCTTGCCACCTTCGTGGCTTGATAATCGCGCTCTTTGGCCTACAAAAGCATGTTGTCAAGTATTGTCGCCTTAGTTTGAAGAAGCTCAACAAGTTGCCTGCAGTCCCAAATTCAGACCGTATTATTGGATCAACGTCATGATACCATTTTCTCCTGGCTCCAGCTAGAAGACTTCAATTATCTTAACTACTTGCTTTTTCCATTGACGAGGCTGGATTCAGCCTGCACATTAAGCGTGGGTTTGGCTGAACTCTATGAGGTCAATGAGCCAAACCAGTTGTGCCAACACAAAATGGGGTCAGTATTACCATTATGGGCGCAAACTGCGAAGGAGGTGTAGTGGCACTCACGCTACGCAAACCTAAGGTGTGCACAACTAAAAAGAATGGAAAGACTGTCGTAATCAAAATCGGCACAAGCACAGATATTACCTTGCATTTATCGAAGCAGTGATGGACGTTCTGGACCCCAAGGACATGAAAGGCCGTTACTTGTCGTAATGGATAACACTTCTATACACAAGTCACCTCAGACTAAAGAAGCCATCCAAAATCGCGGCTATAAGCCTATGTTCCGTCCTCCATGATCGCCATTTTTAAACACGGTCGAGAAGTTTTGTTCTGAGGGTCAAGGCTGGTGTCCGAAGGAGTCAATTTTCGGAAAGGGATTCCCTCATACATCCTCTTGTAGAGTCGACCAAGTTGGTGACTCCCGCTGCTTGTGTGGGTTGGATAAGGCATTCGCTATCTTTTTTTTTTTTTTTTTTTTTGAACAATGCGTGGGCTTGAAAAACGTTTCTTTGCAGACAAAATTAATGATTTTAACATGAGCGGTCGAGATAAATAAGCATTCGCTTCAAACGATATTTAGATGTTACCAATACAATGGTCAAGCGTGAATAAAACAATGTGCGTGTACCACCAGTGGTGCGCGTGCACACACCTTTTTATTTGCACGCTAAAAGTTTTTTCTTGCACGTCAAATGAAAGGAAAAATCCGATACTGTATATCCGATGCATAGAGCATATGTCTCTCAATGACATGCAAGAAAAAGTTGTGAAGCTATATGAAATGCATGGCTCGCGTGGAGTGGATGAAATGCGATGTAACAAACAGGCTTAAAACGGATAAGTCACAAACACGAACGTGTTCCCGTAATTAAGTAGCTTCCTCTGTTCCATGATGTCTCCTTTTCCCATTAGCCACCTCCTTTCTTTGCTCACTTTACTCCAAACAGCTATTAGCAATACTAGATCTTTCGGAAATACCAATGATTTGGAAACAAAGTTTTAATGAACCAAAAAAAAAATGGGGGACCTATCGGAGTTTACCGACGGGGTTTCTGCCATGCTTACCCGCAAACGTAGAGTCGGGGGCGATTGAACCCAATCTTTTTTTTCTGATGTTACAATGAATTTTATTCAGTTTGTTACTAGTTTTGTTTCAGCAAAAAACCGTTAGTATAATACACACAGAACGATAAAGACACTGGAGAGGGAAAAAAATTACAAAAAGGATTGGGTGGTTTCAACTTTGGAATGAGGAAATCATGTTATGAGAAGCTCCAGGTGACGGGAATGCGACCCTTGTCAAGACTTGCTAGCTTAGCGAAAGCAGTAGGGCTAAGGTCAACGCTGCCTTTGCTGCAACCGGGACATGTGTCGACCACAGTAACAGTAACGGACTTTTTACCATATTTCACAGTGATTTTGTCGCCACAGTATTTCTTTGAACCCATGAGTTTGCCGCTTAGTGCAGCCACCATTTGGCTATTGGTGTTCCTCTTGCCACAAGAACCGAGACCAACAGCGTAGAATGTAGCATCGCCAGAATAGTCTGCACGTCGTTGGAGGGGAAGGGCATGTGACACAGCAAGGAAAAGGGAGAGGAAGTAGACAACAAAGGAGAGGACGTGCATGGTGTTTTATACGTTTCTAATGTAAATGTGTAGATGTGTTTATGGAGTTGATTTTCTGGACGACCTGCGTTCAAAGAAAAATAGAGATGATGATGATAATGATGAGGAAATTAATCTCTGGTTCAGGAGAAGGACGCTCTATTTATATTGTGAGATTGGGAGACACTAGCTGCTAGCGAAAATTTGCGATCTGGAAGAGTCGCAGTTTAATAAAGCTAATATACTGTTTTTGGGAGGTTACCCTCATCTACTTTGCCACACTTTGATTCCAAAAGCATGGTTTAAACTTTTATGTCGTTCAAAAGAAATGGAGTGCAACATCTCTTTCTATCGACTAAAGCCTGTTTTGGTTAAAGACACTAACAAAAAAAATCCTTCCTTTTTTTCTTTTTTACTTGCTCCTCTTGAAGATCTCTTTTTTTTGCGTATGCGAGGATGGGAAAATCGAACGATAACCATCATAGACTTTCTTTTTTTGCCAAGGATTTTCATTCCTCGTTGTCGATTACCTGCCTTAGACCCGCTAAAAACGGAGACGGACTGCCGTAAAAGGCACGAAAAAGATAATTTTACTTTCTTTATACTCGGTCTAACGAGTTGAACTCCGCTAGATAAGGCACTCTGGCATCATGAATAAAGAACGAATGCCTCATTGGTTGGACACTTGCTTATGTAGAGGAATAATTCTATTCTTCTACGATATGAATCCTTCGGATGTATCGATATGGCAACTCGTAACCAAGGCGTAACAGAAAGACAAAGGGGTTCTATTCTCAGACAAGTGGAGTTTGAAATGGGCATAAAGGTCGACCAAGAGGGGTCCAGGCTCAGTTTGCCTGCTTTTGCTTTCACTGCCCCGAGATTTCTCGCTTCACAGACCATCTTTCAGGGGAACCAAGAAAAAAATTATCGACCTGCAAAAAAGCAAACCCCGCTTCACTCCATTCCATTCCATTTAGACAATGGTGACCTCATCCCATCAGTAGGTAAAGCTTTAGACTGATCTTTTCCCTCTGAGCGCTAGTTCAAATTATAGACGACAGCGTATTGATCGAGAGACAGATTAGAAATATATTATGTACTTTGTTTGTACATGGAGCACGCCTCAAAAAGGAATAAATTTAGCTTTCACGCACGGTCGACTGGTTCATCGCATTTCGGCTCTCGGCGCGGATGGAACGGGTACGGTTGCCCCACCAGAGAGGGCGCAACGCTCTTGGTCTACAAGCCATGAAAAGTTAGGAGCACAAATAGAGTACAGCCACCCTTGTTACGACCTGGATTACCTTTCGGCATGACTCTGCTTGCCTTCCGTTGTTCTCTTTTCTGTCCGTGTATCTGGGTGCCGCGTCTCTGAGCATCTATTGGCTTCCTCTCTTATTGCGTATAAAAAGGGAATGGATCGTATGCTTACGCTTAGAGACACATTAGTTTATACTGTATATGGGACAATGTTTTTGCTCCGCCATGCATGACAATAATACAAGACAAAATAATCTTTGACATCGATGTCGTTTGCAACGCCACGAATACATTCGAGTTAGAAAACGGATATGAAAATATCCATTTTATGCCTCGGTTGACAACGAACACTTTTCGTTCATGTAGGACTTCCTTGTGTAATTGGCAATGCCATGTATTTGTTGTCAACGAGATGGCTGTCTGTTGTAGCAGTCGGAAAAGGAAATGTTTTGGGTTTCCGTAACACTAACAATTAGGGGAGCCGATGTCGTACCTGTCAAGATGCTTGACCATGGTTACACCGCTACCATGCGTCGATGGCACCCGAAGATCTAGGCGAAAATTGCGTGATACATTGACAGGAATGCAATCCGCTATTCTACAAACCGAAAGCCGTGCATTTGACTCGGTAATTGAGTTAAGAAGGGAAAAATAAAAGATATGTTTTTGTTGCCACGATCTGCTGTTGACAGGAAGAAAATGATGGCTGCGATAAATATGCTGCAAACAAAATGAAATAGCCAATGATAAAAAAGATTAAAGCGTATGCTTTCTGGAATGCATTGAACAGTTCATACTATTGCTCAATTGCTAGGGAAAAGTGACATAACTGAAGGCATAATCTCTGAAAGATGATTTGACCATGTCCCTTCTTCATGTTTCTTTTCCACCATCGCATACCGTGTCCATTTTCTGCAATTCTGTTTCTTCTATTGCAAAACATTGCGGAGTAATTGTTCGTGGATCAAACCAACAAAATGGCAGAAAAAATAATTGAAGGATTCAATTTCATTGACGACACAATTTAACCTTCCTTTAAGCATATTTCGTACTATTGATCATCCTTTGTCGCTCTAGACTGTAATAACGCAACCAACTGAAATAAATAAGATACAAATCCAGTATCTTAACAAGGCATATCTTCATTCTTTCAAAATTATCGTGAAAAGCTCTGATACCTGGCGTTTTGCAGTCCTATTTAAAAAAAAAAAAACTTTCCGTGGCGAAAATAAAAACTAGCGAAGCTTTCTGAATCTCGTCTGGAGTCTCATTAACAACATAGTAGCCGATGTTGTACCTGGTAAAGTTGATGTATATATATATATATATATATTATAGCCACGCTATATTACGACAATTTCTCCTCTAAAGTTGGCAGATATAGTGAAGGTGAAGAAGGGAGGAAAAGGAAAAAGGCATTATCAAGTGCATCATACTTTCTTGGCACCCTTTGATCTACCATTAACTTGACGGTATGGCAAAGCACAACATATCCACCTATATATGTCGAATAGAGATGACACGGAAGCAAATCTTCTCCTGATGTGATCCGAAGCATGGTGGTGTTACCTGTACGAAGCTTATTGAAAACTAACAAAAAGTTAACTGGGATATATTTCATTTTTTCTGCTTCGTTTTTCTCTTGATAGCTGAATGCAGACAACTGGATGGACCGCTAAGCAACTCCGTTTGATTTTTCAGAATTAGAGCGCACTATCCCCAAGTTTAGTCTCGTTGGTGTTGCTGTGCATGAGTCAAACGAAAGCTTATCAGTGAAAACTTCATCTCCCGCCTAACACAGCCTTGTGCTATTGGTCAGCGCTCCCGGGCGGACAATAATCAGTCTCACCAATATTCTGGCCAAAACTCCGTACATACAGCATAAGCCATAGCATCAGGGAAATATAAAAAATGTCTTTTCACAATTAACCTATTTCTAAAACCTAGCATACATTACCCGTAATCAAAAGAAGGCAGCTGTGCTCAAGCGTGCCATGGGATGACCGTCAGTGATTGATTCTCAGAACTAAACCGGGATCTGAAATTTTCATCGCGTCTTTGACTCACAAAGCCTGCAAATCACTCGCAAACAGGAATTACGAATTAAACACATTTAGTCTCCAAAAGCGGTCTAAAGCAAAAAAACGCGAAAGCCTGTCGTGTGTGAGGACTGTTTCTTTATCCGATCCGATGAAAACGTAACATGTTCGCCTGCCATGTGCTTTAAAGTTTGTTGTTATTGTTTGGCATGTATCCTAATACGGGAACAGAGTGAATAAGAAAGAAGTAATACTTGTAGTACAAATGCCAGTAAGGGATGTTTGCCTTGGACAAGGGCCGATCGTAATGTGGCTTATTGGATGACGACTGGAATCAAGACTGCAAAAAAAAAGAGGAACAGAGTTAAAGTGACTGCACTATTTCCTTTTTTCTTCATGTTTCAACCGTGAATAAACACAAATGTTTTATCAACGAATAGATCGAGCTTGTGGTTGTTTGTTTTTTTCAGAGCAGTTTGACTTGACATAGTTATTTCGTTCATTTACCTTTTCCTAGAAGCCTGTATTCGTCACTGAGATCGATCAGCAATGAGTCAACAGATATGAATGAGAGTCACTTTTCCTACTCCACTCTTTGTTGTGATTGGACTAGCGGGCAGTGAAAAAAGTTTGAGTGAGAAAAATTTTTTTTTTTTCATTTCGGGAACAAGTATAAAAAGACGCCCTATTTTGATTCATTCAACTTTTCAGCTTCCTTGGCTGACGATCCCCGGAATACCCTTTTTTTTTATATATAAAATAAAATATTTTTTCATTGTTTTACCAACGCACAGACCTCTCTCTACGCATTGACGAAAAGCAACAAAGTAATATTGCATTGAGTATTAATATGTTTTTTAAGTTGTGGTCACTAATTTATTCTTTACAAAAAGAACCACTTGTAAAAGCAATTTGAACACACACACACACATATATATATATATACATATAGAACATGGCATCCAATATTCCTATTCCTCCTGTGGCCGCTGCTGGTACTGCTCATGCAACGACTGTTACGCACATTCCTGCTCCAGCAGCCAATGCTACTCCCTTGACTATCTCTCCCCGCTCTCCTTCGGCGCCCCATCGCCCTGTGACAGCCATGGAAGACAAGGATGTCACGACTGCTGCTCTTGTGCTGCAAGATGGTTCTAGTTATCAGGGTATTTCCTTCGGATCCGAAGCCAAGAGTATCTCGGGTGAATGTGTCTTCCAGACTGGTAGGTTCTTTTGTTTTCTGTCTGCCTTGGCTTTCCATGCCATTTTCGTTTTTTTTTTTTTCGATCTTGACCCGGTGGCTTGGGTGCATTGACCGTGTCATGTGTTTTGTTACGCAGGTATGGTCGGTTATCCCGAATCTTTGACGGATCCCTCCTATCGTGGCCAAATTCTGGTGTTGACCTTCCCTCTTGTCGGTAACTATGGTGTTCCGGACCGTAATGCAATGGATGAATTGTTGAAGGACATTCCCAAGTACTTTGAATCGTCCGAAATTCATATTGCTGGTCTGATCGTTGGAAGCTATGCCGCCGACTACTCTCATTTCTTGGCTGCCTCGTCTTTGAGTGCCTGGTTGAAGGAAAATAACGTCCCGGCATTGTATGGTATTGACACCCGTGCCTTGACCAAGAAGATCCGTACCCAGGGTGTTCTGTTGGGTAAGATCCTTTTCCGCAAGACCGCTGTCACCTTTGATTCGGCCGCCGCTGCTCTTGGTTTGACCAAAGCCAAGACCGACGTTACGGACCGCTGGATGCAAGATTATCAAGACGTCGAATGGGTCGATCCCAATCAGCGTAACCTTGTTGCCGAGGTCTCCACAAAGCAAGCCAAGGTGTACTACCCTGATCCCGCCAACGCTATCAAGACACCTTCTGGCCGTACCTTGCGTATCCTGGCCGTGGATGTTGGTATGAAGTACAACCAGATCCGTTGCTTCGTCTACCGTGGTGTCGAACTTAAGGTCGTTCCCTGGGATTACGACTTCGTGTCCGAGCCTGAAGATTCTTATGATGGTCTTTTCCTTTCGAACGGTCCTGGTGATCCCACCACCATTGATGTCACGTTTAACCGTGTGCGCGCCCTTCTTCAGGCTGCCAAGAAGCCTATCTTTGGTATCTGTCTCGGTCACCAGCTTTTGGCTTTGGCTGCTGGCGCCAAGACCTTGAAGATGAAGTATGGTAACCGTGGTCACAACATCCCTTGTACCAACATGATCTCTGGTCGCTGCTACATCACTTCGCAGAACCATGGTTATGCTGTTGATGCTACCTCGCTTCCTGCCGATTTCCAGGAACTCTTTGTGAATGCCAACGATGGCTCCAACGAAGGTATCATCCACAAGAGCCTGCCCATCTTCTCGGTTCAGTTCCATCCTGAATCCACCCCTGGTCCTCGTGACACTGAATTCTTGTTCGATGTCTTCATCAACACCGTGAAGGAGTGTGTCGAACAGAACAAGCTCGTGCCCGTTAAGATGCCCGGTGGTTTGAAGGAAGAAAATGTGAAGAAGAACCCTCGTGTGCAAGTCAGCAAGGTCTTGGTCCTTGGTTCTGGTGGTCTTTCCATTGGTCAGGCTGGTGAATTCGATTACTCTGGTTCTCAGGCCATCAAGGCCTTGAAGGAAGAAGGCATCTACACCATCTTGATTAACCCCAATATTGCTACCATTCAGACTTCCAAGGGTTTGGCTGATAAGGTGTACTTCCTTCCTGTTACTCCCGATTTCGTCCGCAAGGTTATCCAATTCGAAAAACCTGACGGTATCTATGTTACCTTTGGTGGTCAGACTGCCTTGAACGTCGGTATCAAGTTGAAGGACGAGTTCGAATCCTTGGGCGTCAAGGTCCTAGGTACCCCTATTGACACGGTCATCACCACCGAAGATCGTGATCTTTTTGCCCAGGCTTTGTACGAGATCAACGAGAAGTGTGCCCAGTCTGCTTCCGCTGTGAACCATGAAGAAGCTTTGGCTGCTGCTAAGGCCATTGGTTATCCTGTTATTTGCCGTGCTGCTTACGCTCTTGGTGGTCTTGGTTCTGGTTTCGCTGACACAGAGCAAGAGTTAATCGAACTCTGTAACAAGGCCTTCGCTACCTCTCCTCAGGTCTTGATTGAAAAGTCTATGAAGGGATGGAAAGAAATTGAATACGAAGTTGTTCGTGATTGCCGTGACAACTGTATCACTGTCTGTAACATGGAAAACTTCGATCCCTTGGGTATCCACACTGGTGACTCGATCGTCGTCGCTCCCTCCCAGACCCTTTCGGATGAAGACTACAACATGCTCCGTACCACTGCCGTCAATGTCATTCGTCACCTTGGCGTGGTCGGTGAATGTAACATCCAATATGCCTTGAACCCCTTCTCCAAGGAATACTGCATCATTGAGGTCAACGCTCGTCTTTCTCGTTCGTCTGCTTTGGCTTCCAAGGCCACTGGTTACCCTCTTGCCTTTGTTGCTGCCAAGTTGGGTTTGGGTATTCCTTTGAACGAGATCTCCAACAGCGTCACAAAGGTCACCTGCGCTTGTTTCGAACCTTCGCTCGATTACGTCGTTGTCAAGATTCCTCGTTGGGATCTTAAGAAGTTCAACCGTGTCAGCACTGCCCTCAGCTCTTCCATGAAGTCCGTCGGTGAGGTCATGGCCATCGGCCGTACATTTGAAGAAACTATGCAAAAGGCTATTCGTGCCGTGGACTATAGTTTTGCTGGTTTTGGTTCCGTAAGTAACAATCATCTTTGGGTAAAAAGAAGAGGTAAACTTAACTTCTCATTTTTTAGAACGACATCGTCGATGTTGAACACTTGGACGAAGAGTTGCAGAACCCTTCGGATCAACGCTTGTTTGCCATTGCCAATGCTATGATTCACGGTTACACCGTTGACCGTATTTGGGAATTGACCAAGATCGACAAGTGGTTCTTGAATAAGCTTCAGCGCATCATTCACCTCGAGAAGCGTCTCGAAGGTTTTACTAAGGCTAACATTCCTGGAAACTTGATCCGTGCCGCTAAGCAACTTGGTTTCTCCGATCGCCAAATCGCCACCAAGATCAACAGCAATGAATTGGCTGTGCGCCGACTTCGTCAAGAATACGGTATCACACCCTTCGTCAAGCAAATTGATACAGGTAAGCTACTTTCGTATTTGAAATTCAGGAGAAATGAAGTGGTATTGACGATGATCGTAACTTGTAGTTGCTGCTGAGTTCCCTGCTTACACCAACTACTTGTACATGACTTACAATGCCGTTGAGCACGACGTGACCTTTGAAGACAATGGTATCATGGTGCTCGGTTCTGGTGTGTACCGTATTGGTTCGTCCGTTGAATTCGATTGGTGTGCTGTCCGAGCCATCCGTACTCTTCGCGAGAAGGGTATCAAGACAGTCATGGTCAACTACAACCCTGAGACCGTGTCGACCGATTATGACGAAGCTGACCGACTTTACTTCGAGAACATTAGTCTTGAACGTGTCCTGGATATCTATGAGACCGAACGCTCTTCTGGTGTGATGATGTCTATGGGTGGTCAGACTCCCAACAACATTGCTTTGCCTCTTTACCGTCAAGGTCTCAAGGTGCTTGGTACTTCTCCTGAAATGATTGACAACGCTGAGAACCGTTACAAGTTCTCGCGTATGTGCGACCGTATTGGTGTCGATCAGCCCGAGTGGAAGGAACTGACCAGCTTTGACGAAGCTGAAGACTTCTGTAACAAGGTGGGCTACCCTGTCTTGGTCCGACCTTCCTACGTCTTGTCCGGTGCTGCTATGAACGTTGTGTTCTCAAAAGACGATCTTGATGCTTACCTGAAGGAAGCCGCTGCTGTTTCGCGCGAATACCCTGTGGTTATTTCCAAATACATTGAGGAGGCCAAGGAAATCGAAATGGACGCTGTCGCTTTGGACGGTAAGCTGATCATGCACGTTATCTCAGAGCACGTCGAAAACGCTGGTGTGCACTCTGGTGATGCTACACTTGTCCTTCCTCCTCAGGACTTGGATCCCGAAACAGTCCGTAAGATCGAAGATGCCACAGCCAAGATTGGTCGCGCTTTGAACGTCACTGGTCCATTCAACATTCAGTTTATTGCCAAGAACAACGAGATTAAGGTGATCGAATGTAACGTTCGTGCTGCTCGTTCGTATCCATTTGTGTCCAAGGTGATTGGTGTAGACTTGATTGAAATGGCCACCAATGCCATGTTGGGTCTTCCTGTCGAGCCTTATCCTAAGGTCGATCTCCCCAAGGACTATGTTGGTGTGAAGGTTCCTCAGTTCTCTTTCAGCCGTCTGTCCGGTGCTGATCCCGTCTTGGGTGTCGAGATGGCCTCCACTGGTGAGGTTGCCTGTTTCGGCAAGGATAAATACTCTGCCTACATGAAGGCTTTGTTGGCCACTGGCTTCACCATCCCCAAGAAGAACATCTTGCTTTCCATCGGTTCCTACAAGGAGAAGCAAGAGATGTTGCCTTCGGTCAAGAAATTGCACGAATTGGGCTACACTCTGTTCGCTACTACTGGTACTGCCGATTTCATCCAGGAACACAACATTCCTGTCAAGTATCTTGAAGTACTTGATGGTGTGGGTGATGATATGGTCAAGGCCGAGTACTCGCTCCAGCAGCACCTGTCGAACAACCTGATCGATCTGTACATCAACTTGCCCTCTCGCAACCGTTACCGTCGTCCCGCATCATACATGTCCAAGGGTTACCGTTCTCGTCGTATGGCTGTCGACTACTCTATTCCTCTGTTGACCAACGTCAAGTGCGCCAAGGTGTTTGTTGAGGCCCTTGCCCGCATGAAGGATGACTTCGAGATTGTCGGTGTGGATTATAAGACAAGCAACACCATCGCCACTCTGCCTGGTTTGTTCAACATCAACGCTTTCATGTCGAACAGCGAGGAGTTCGGCGATGTGGCCAAGGCTTCTCTTGCCAGCGGTTTCACCACGATCTCGGCTATTGCTGAGGATGCGAAGGATGCTTCCTCCTTTGAAGCCTTGACTGCCCATGCTCGTAAGGGTGCTTACACCGACTACTTGTTGAACCTGACTGCCACGGCTGAAAACGCTTCCAACCTTGGATCGATGGAGGCAGCTTCCGTGTACATCAACACTGACAAGATTGGTAGCGGCAATGTCTCGGTCTTTGACTCTGTCTTCTCTTCCTGGCCCAGTTCGCATCTGATTGTGACCGATGCCAAGGGTACTGACTTGGCTTCGATCTTGTTGTTGGCCTCCCTTCACAACCGTATCGTCCACGTTTCGAACGTGATGACCAAGGCTGACCTTGCCTTGATTGAGATGAGCAAGAACAAGGGTCTTCAGGTGACATGCGATGTTGCTATCTACTCGCTCTTCTTTGCTTCCGAAGACTTCAACAACACCGCCATGTTGCCTACCAAGAAGGAGCAAGAGGCTTTGTGGAAGAACCTCAGCATGGTGGATTGTTTCTCGATTGGTTCCACTCCTCGCAAGTTGGCTGCTGAACTCGGTCAAGCTAGCTCGGCCATCACGGGTATTGCTGAATCATTGCCTCTATTGTTGAACGCTGTGTCGGAGGGTCGCTTGAAGCTCAAGGACATTACCGATCGTCTCCACGAGAACCCTCGCCGTATCTTTGGTTTGGCTGCCCAGCCCGACACTTTGATTGAGGTTGAAGTGGATCGCAAGCACACTCTCCAAACTGAGGGATGGTCTCCTGTTGCTGCAAAGGTCTTGAGCGGCGCTGTTCACCGTGTTGTGTTGGATGAGAAGACTGTCTTCATGGATGGCACCTGTCTGCAGGTGAGCCACGGCCGCAACGTGTCTGTCCAAGCTCAGGTGAAGCCTACTGCTGCTAAGAAGGAGGCTGCCGGTGCTGTGACCAAGGCGGAAGAAGGTGCTGTTGCCGAGTCGCCTCGTTTCCCTCCTGCCGAACCACTCAAGTTGGCCGGTGCTCACGATCAACAGCTTGTTGCTTTCCAATCGCCTACGTATGAGATCTCCGCTTCGCTCGCTCGCGTTGTCAGCCGTTCGCCCTTCTATCACAAGCACATCCTTCGATCCAAGCAATTTGACCGCAACGACCTCCACTTGCTGTTTGGTGTCGCTCACGAGATGCGTAACCTGGTTGAACTGTATGGCTCGATCAACTTGCTCCAGGGCCGTGTGATGAGCACCATGTTCTTCGAACCCTCCACCCGTACTTCGGCCTCTTTCGAAGCAGCCATGTATCGCCTCGGTGGTAAGGTGGTCTCTGTCAGCGCTACGACCTCTTCCGTCCAAAAGGGAGAGTCTTTGGCTGACACTGTCCGTACCCTTGGTTGCTATTCCGATGTTGTCGTCCTCCGTCATCCTCAGCCTGGCAGTGCTCAATTGGCTGCCAAATACAGCAAGGTGCCTATTATCAACGCTGGTGATGGTATTGGCGAACATCCTACCCAGGCCTTCCTTGACGTGTTCACCATCCGTGAAGAACTCGGTACCGTCAATGGCTTGACCATCACGCTTGTCGGTGACCTGAAGAACGGTCGTACCGTCCACAGTTTGGTCAAGATTCTCGCTTATTACCAAGTGACCATCAACTACGTTGCTCCCGATTCTTTGATGATGCCTGCGGATGTGATGGAAGAAGTCAGCCGTGCCGGTGTGAAGCAGAATATCTACGCCTCTTTGGACGATGTGATTGGATCCACCGATGTGCTCTACATGACCCGTGTCCAGAAGGAACGTTTCGCCACTGAGGAAGAGTACCAGAAGGTCAAGGACGCCTTCATCATCAACAACGATGTGCTCGGCAAGGCTAAGTCGCAAATGATTGTCATGCATCCTCTTCCTCGTGTGAACGAAATTGAACCCGAAGTCGATTTCGACCAACGTGCTGCTTACTTCCGCCAAATGCGCTACGGTCTCTATGTCCGCATGGCCTTGTTGGCTTTGGTGATGGGCACCCTTCGCGGTTAAACATCTCTCCATAAAAACACAACTTTTACTCTTCTCTTTTTCTTCTTCTTTTCTTTCGTGAATTTATAAATAATTTTTTATTTCATTTTTTTCTTATTGTTTGTTTCTGTACAGTGCATTCATCTCTATAAAGAAATCAAAAGTATTTTCTTTGTTTTAAAAGGTTTTTCAAGTGGTCAATAAAGTGAAATTAGCATCAAAGTTAAACTGGTTTGTATTGATTTGGTACAAACCAGCTGTAAATCCAAATAAAAGCATTTGGTACAACAGTGATAAGATTGGCTTAATTATCCAAAAAGTGTAAAAATGGCTAAGGGGAAGGAGACAGTATTTTTAATGACTTGTTTTAAGCATATCGTTTACAACACTGCCACAATGGGAAAAGATAAAAGAAAAAAAGCGAATAGTTCTAGATGGATGGCTCCACTCATGCGTAAAGTAAAAGATGGAAAAGAAATATAAGAAAAAGAACGAAAAGAATGAAGTAGGTAAGAAGGTATGATTAATAGAGCCAATGAATGGCTTAGCGTAATAAATAATAGGTAGACTTTGTTTTCAGCATAATGGAGCCTAAGCAGCTTGAAAGAAAATAGCGGATTGCATATGTAGAATAAGCGCGGTATGGAAAGTTGGAAAACGAAACTAGTTTGGAGTTAAATCTTAGTTGAACAAACCAATACCATAATAAAACGTTCATGACTCGCCTGCTGGCGAAGTTTGTGCAATGGACGGGTGTCTCTTAGCAAGCATACTGCGAATTCGAAGCGTAGATCCCGGTCCACGCTGTGTGGGTGGTTTTAGCATCGACTTCTTATGATTACTGTTGGGTGCCTCCACCGGTGCAGGTGCTGGTGGAGTTGGTGTTGCCGGTGGCGTTTGGTCTTTCAGCGGTTTGGAGGATGAACTATTCGGTCGACCATTCGTTGCTGAACTTGTACGCACGCGAGCACCACCTGTGGCTGATTTCATGGTAATGGATCGAACGCCTCCACCCGTTTGCCGGTGGATTTTCTTCACATTAGTTACCGCAGTTGGACTCGTGGGTATTGGCGCCGGGATCAACGACTCTCCAGCAATGGATGGACGTCTGCTATGTGAAGTTTGACTACTACTAGAGCTGGTAGATAGCATCGAGAGGCTGGTCTTCATCGTACGCGTAGTTCCAGACAGGGATGGGGTGGGAGAAGTCCTCCTTGATAAACTGTCGATGGAAATACGGGAGGAATGAACAGGAAGCTTTTTTAAGTAATATGAAATAAAAAAAGAATCCATCCAGTTTAGAAAGCTAAGGACATGATAGGAGAATCACCACTTACAGACTTACATTTTTAGCCAACAGTTCATCCTCCTGGTCAAGTATTTCGATGATATCTTTTCCATCCACCAACATAGGCGCGTCCCTTGTATAGCTTTTCCACATGGCTACGCCTTCTCGTATCTTTATCCCAAGCTAAAAACGCCATGGCACAGCTCAAGTTCAGCCACACAGATACCTTAACCCAATTGCGAATAGAAATTTCTTTTTTACCGATTTGATCTCTTCCGAACCATTCCGTCTTCGGCCACTGCTTCGTAACAAGATGGTCCTACGTTTCAGATTGCTTTTCGCAGATAACGCAATTGTCTTGGCAAGATCGAGGTCCACATAAGCTTTCTGCAATAGTTGAATATCTTCCAACGCTAAGGAAGAGACAAGATAAGGAGAGAAAGGGCGGGTTCCTTTCGTTTAGCCTGCCGTCACTGTTCCTTTTTCCATTTTCCCAGATAATTGTTTTACCTGCTGAACCCATGCTTTCGTAGAACTTTCCAGCATCCAATTCAAGGTCTCTCAGCAAATCGTTAATCTGTCGTAAGATGCGTTTTGGATCGGGTTTGTATCGAATCTTTGATGCAAATTTTGCAGGCGACTGTTTTTGTTGGTGTTAGTAAAAGCGATAAACAAAACTCATTTTTTTCTTTTTGCACGCAGAACACGTACTGCTCGCTCACGTCGATCCTGATCCATACTCATACTGCTCGTGCTTGCCATCGAGGGTCTTCGTGGATACCTGTACTCGGTTGCATAAAGGTTACTAGCGGATTTAATGGCGGAGTCCAAGCTGGCTTCTGCATTCAGCAAGAGAGTTTCGCGTGTGGAGCTTTCTGTCAAACCCAGGTCCTTCAGCATGGTTTCAATCTGAGCTGTTGTGGATTCCACGTGCGTGATGGCTTGGTTGGTCATCTCCAGTTGGGCAATCAGTTCATTGAGTTCTGCCGTTTTCATTGTCAGAATCGAACGGAGGTTGGCGATCGTTTGCGTTCCCTAGCCAAAGTCAACAAAACAGTATTGTACATGTATGTTTAGCTTCATTGACATGAATGAGGACGGGTTTTATGCACCTCTTCTAATTTCGTCAATAGTTGGACGACTGATTTATCGCCTACGTCCTGAGTTGGCTCCATCTTGATCTCATCAGCGGGTCCACGAAAGGATGAGGGCTCTTTCATACAAGGACGGGGTTCGTAAACACAGTCAGACATGATATACAAGTTCTTAGTAGAGGGTCATAAAAGAAAAGAGGAGAGGAGAGTTATGTTTGTCAATTCAATATCCTCAAGGAATATAGAGAGAAAGAGAGAGAGGAAAAGAAAACGCAATCGGATCTTTTCTGAGAGGGGGCAAAAAGGTGATTTATTTGGCACACCACATGAAAAATATAAGCCCAAAATTGGATGGAAAAAGGGATGCGTTTCTCTCTCACACACACACTCTCTGTTACCATTTCATCTTAATTATGCAAACACCGTATATGTTGATGCTACTTATGAGAAAGAAACGTGGGTTAGATCATCTTCATACAATTCAGGTTAAATGGTGTAATGTACAGAAACATGTATGGAACTTATAGAGAACAATTAACACAATAACAATACAACCGGAGACGCTTGTTTGTCCTTTCTGCATCCTTGAACTTATTCACCCTCTCATCTTTTCTTTTTCGATCTTTCTTTTTTGGTAAGATGATGCAGTTGCGATTCCTTTTTACCCATCATCGTGCTAGTACAAAACTCCGTTCCAAACTGGTGAAGATCCACATGACCCCGCTTACCACCCATCCGTCCCTAAGGGGAACCCGAAAAACGTAGGACGCATGACATGGTCTATATAGACACATATTATCCGGGATAACCAATAGCCAACAAACAAAACGCTATTACGCATGCAAGTTGCATAAGTTAAAACCATCGACTACTTCTAGGACGAATAGGTTTCTGTGGAGTTACCAAGTTCCTGCAAGGTTGTCATAGAAAAAAAAAGGCGCGAGGCTTGTATGACGTTGGAGGTCGGCTCCGTTGTGTGACCTCGTGAAAACACTCTTTCCAAGTGGAAGATATCATCAACCTATTTGTATCATCTGTTTTTCTTACCTGAACAGGGACAGTGATTGTGCAGATCATGCTCCACTCTTCTTGTTTTTTTTCCTCTCGCACAACCAGAAAGGGTTGGGTTATCCGTCCTTTCATTGCACGAGGTACAGTCAGGCATGCATGTGTCATGTGCATCTGCTTCAAATCTCTATAGATATGAAAACCATGAATGATGGCGTGTGTACTCCGTAGCACAGTTCCTCCAATAAAGACAACACTAATAAAGACAGTCTTCTGACGTAGACTAAATCATGCTTGAACCATCTGTCCCTTGCCATACCAAACGAAAATTGTCTTTGATTAAGAATGAAAAGGAAAAAAAAATAGGGCAGCGGATCGGCGAACGCACTGATGCAGTTGTGAACTTTCACATGTTTCTTTTGGACAACATCACCGAACAACTCCTACCACCTAACCAGTCTGATGATCTAAACATTGCAGGGATTGCTGAGCATCTATTTTCAGCCAATCCAGCCATAAACAACAGGGATTTGCAAGAGATGATCTATGAAAACAGAACCACCATGGTGTTTTCCAAGAAACAGGGAGTGCCTGGAGGACGTCCATAGACAAAATGACAAATAAAATATGCCTGTTATTGACATGTTTATCGACGAAAATAGCATTTTCCACACTGATATGCTTTCTTATTTTTTCATATGATTTTTTTTGTGCCGGTCGGACAATTCCTAATGTCATCCATACAACTGATTCAATCAAAGTCAACACTCATGTAAGAATCGTCATCTGAATATTCCGAAGCCATGTCGACGTCATTGTCGTGCCAGAATCCGTCCGTATTTTTGGAGTCACTGGAAAAAACACTACAAAAAAGAAAATACAATAAGCACTTGAGAACCTTCACCCAATATAGGCAGCTTTGGCTGACTGTACGTACTCAGGATCGGACCGGGATACGTAGATCTTGTCTTCCAAATATCTGTCAATGTCAATATCTCTGGGAACCATCCTAATCAATTGGGCCAATCGCCGTCAAGGGCAGGTGGCTATATCATTCAATGTAAACTTACTTTCCAGCCTTATAGGCCTGAGCCGCACCATAGGCCAATTTGTGCGCTTGACCATTCCCATAAATACTGGCATGTCCAGGCACGAGTCTCTAACACGTCAACAAATAACAATTGTTTACCATTCTTTTCCTTCGAAAAATAAGGATATTTTACTTACAAAGTAGAGCAGGCTTTTCCGCCTGACAACCATGGCTCTTAAAGCTCTTCCCACCGATGTCTTGGATTCAGGTCCGTTTCCATTAATCACTACATTTTTTTTTCAGTTGGATAGAAAGTCCATTTTGCAATAAACAAAAGCTAAAAAGGAAGAGTAATTGCCTCGCATGACGGTAGAATAAAAGTCAGTGACAATTCTTAACGATGTTCCATCATCCTTGCACACTTCAAGCGCCCTGATGACTGCCTAAAGATTAACAGCTAGGTCAATAAAAACGCGCCATAGAAAACCTTATCCACTCACGATCAGTTCGGCGCCACAAGAACTGTAGGAACCATGATAAGCTTCGCTCAAGTTTGTTCTGTCTTCTTCTTGAAAATAGACACCAATGCCGCAGTGTCCGGGTGAACGATCTTTTTTTGGTTTACTTTTATCAGGTATATGGGAGCCGTCGACGAACACCGTCAGATCTGCCTTGGGTTCGACTTCAACTAATTTCAAATACTATGAAGAAAGAAACAAGAAGGATTGTTTTTATTTATGCCATGAAAACATAACAGAGCTACCGCAAATCGGCTCCTTCTTCTTGTTATTATTTACCGTTGCCACGCGTTGTCGTTTAAATTTCTTTTTCGGTACTGCGCAAAGTTCTGAAAAAAGCATGAAAAATTCTATGCATGAACTTCCCCTGGATCCATTTTGACTGTCCGATCACTACCCGAAAGCTCTGAAGGCCATACGTCGGTCGTTATAGTAACAATCTCTTTTTTTGTATGTGTTTTAAGATAGCCATGTTTTATGCCTAACACAGCGGCGATCTTGCCAAGAGGTGTTTGGGCAAAGGCCTTCTCGGCGGCTTTCCGATCGTCATCTTCATAGGGCGGAGTGATGGACGCAGAAGAAAAAGGAATGTCTCGATCGCTAGGTTTGACGCGTACAATGGTGCCTTTCAGGCTAATTCCAGTCACATGCCTATCTGCACATAGCATCTCGACCATCGCATTCATGTGGGAATGTATGTGATCCGTCACTTCCTTACAGAAGAGAAAAGTCTTGAAGAAGACAAGTTCAAACTCCGGGGTCCGAGAACACCAACTTTCTGTTTTATGAATGTTTTTCTTCTAGTTACCCTGTACGATACAATTTCTTTTTGCGGAACCACCATGCAATGGACACGCAGCAATCAAGAAAAGTTTAGTTCCTGTATTCCCATAAGGGCGTTTGGCTTGTTTCTTTTCGTTCGAAACGAACTCATACTTATAACACAAGATTAAAGCAGACAACTAAGGTAGCTTCTTTTTCAGGGCACTTGTCTACTGTGCACACATCGTTCTTCTTATTTCCCATAGCCGTAACCATAGACTGCTCCAATCATTCCGCTCATTGATGAGAATGGCATTTTTAGAACAGGGTGATGTGGCTCTTTCGTGAAACAAGAACCACCTAAACAAAGTTAGGCATGAATTGCAATTGACTTAAAGGGCTATTAGAACAACAGTAAACATGCTACTTAAAAGATGGAGACTGTTCACATAGCCAACAAAGCCACAAACTCAGTGATTGGCAAGGCGTGATAGCAGGAAACCAGAACAGACTTCTCTTATGTGAATCTTGACCCATGAAGGGTCCGCTGTCTTTATGCGTACTAGCATGACGATTATTGGCCTTAGAATTTCCTGTTCTCCTTGGAAGCTTCGCAAGCATTGGCCTCGATGAATAGTTGTATCAATCTTTTTATACTGTTGCGCAGCACATATTCATGCATTCATACCTTGCACTCTTTCGCTTTATCTATTTCTGTTTTAGATATAAAAAATGGATGCATGGTTATTGTTAATACGAGGCATTTGATAGACAAAGTGCGTTTACAGGTATATTATATATATGGCATTATTGAGTTGGATGGTTTCTATTCCGTTTGTAATGACATATCACATCTATACAGGTGATGTTGTTTTATTTTATCGATATCTCATTGTTAAGTTAATCTATGACGAGCAGACATCGTTACAAAAGTAAGGCAAGTTAATTTTGAAGGGACTCCTGTATAGGTACAGGTAGGAAACAAGCACATCTATCTTTTGGTAGCACGCATTAATTTACGCTTTTTTCTGTTGATGTCATACACTAAGCATTCCGTTGTTCTGGAATGATAAGCACTAAGGGAACAAAATCTTCCCTTTTGAAGACACATGAGTTTAATATTGATAAATCCTCAAGTTAAACTCGACTATGACATGAAGCATTCGGGCTTTAGAATTAGGAGAACATAGCTTAAACGCTAAAATAAAAAGACGCTTACTCCTAAAAACCAAAAGTCAATATAGTAAATACCACGCGAGATTTTCAATGTTTGATTTAGGTTCATCAAGGAGAAGCAGGTTGAAAGGAGAAAGATGAACAAGTCTATTTTCTTTCATCACGCCTAATCATGGAAGCCAAAAAAATAGAGCTTTTTTTTCGCACCTCCTTCCTCTCTCCCTTTCTTCCATCAACAGAAACTGGGATTTATTACAGTGCTTCTACAGTGCATTTGACTTTATTGAGAAATACTAGAAACTGGGAAAAGAAATTCAAAAAAATAACGAAAAATAAAAAGAAAGAAAATGAGGAGGCCTAAGGGACAGGAAACAAAAGCAGAAAATGTGAACAGCAGAAGAAACAAAAAGGAATTTTGTACGAGAAAAAAGGACGGTCAAGGTACAAGATTTTCTTTTTTCCAAGGAAAGAAAAATAAGAAAGAAAAATAACAGCGTAGATAGTGACAATTAGAGGTAAGCTACTACACAAAGAGCAAAGAAACAACATAATAATAGTTTACACAGATGGTCGCCATCATTGTAAAAGTTGTGTTAGGGATTGTGAAATGCGGAATATGAATCAAGGCCTAAACCAGGCTGATAAGGGGATAGAAAGGTCATCTCATTGCCAGTTCCTGAATTAGCCAAAGGATGAATATAACCATTTAACATGGGTGTACTGGACATCAACTGATGTTGCTGTTGAGATGGTTGTTGATGTGGATGTGATTGTTGTGATGGATGTGGTTGTTGTTGATGTTGCTGCTGCCTTTGCTGTTGGTCTCGATTGATCTTTCCCTGGATACGTTTTCCGTAGGGGGTATTACGTATACCAGGTAGCAGAGGTCGAATACAATCCACTAGCTGTTTTCGTATATTATTAGTCTTTTTTTTTTGGCCCTTTGTCCCTGATGCTTTTACCTTGTTACGCTGAGCCGGTTCAGCATAATCAAGAGCAGTCTGAACCACATAATTTGCATAAGAATCACGAAGCAGTTTTTCAAGACGTTGTCTGTTGACCATTTCCTCAATGAGGTGTCGTCTTGTTTCTACTTCAGCTACACGAATACACTATAGAGGCCCAAAACAAATAGATTGTATGGTTTAGTACAAAATTGGAAGGTCCTGTCCAAGTTATTGGTATCACCTTTTCCATGACATTGGAACTAAATTTTTGAACGGAAAGAGCTCCAACATGGCCGATGAATTCGCGGATCAAACGGTCGGAGAATCCGGCATCTCCGAGATCCAACACATATTGTACTACATAGTTGCCGAAAGGATCTTGCACAAGAGTAAGAGCGTGGCGGATAATCTCAGTCACCAATTGTGTCTAAGTTTTTGTTTTTCGTTTTAGTTCCTAGTTGTCCCGTGTAAAGTGCTTCCATACTATGCTGTTCCTACCTTTTGATTGTTGGCAGAAAAATCAATGCAGCGCTGCAGCACACAACATCCGTGGCGATGTGTAGCCACTTCCACGCAATGCTCACTTACAGCGTCATAAATAAACTGCTTATCTGCCGATGATAATCGATGAAGACATTTTTGTATTACATGATTTCCGTTTAAATCCTTGATCAACGTAACCACATTTGGTCCAAGTGCCAAAACCACACGGTCAACCTTTTTTTGGGTACAGGGAAAAGGAAAAGGGATATTTTTCTTATTGGTGAATATTGCCTCCTAATCATTCTGACCGTCTTACCTGATCTGGCAGTGACAAAAATTCAATCATTTTTTGCACGGCACGAGTACCATGCATATTGAGTGATATATTAACCATGTCTTCAGAGACTCTCTCAACGACCATTGTTCTCTGTTCATCTGTGCAGTATTCCATTAATTTCTGACACAGGTAATTGCCAAAGGGATCTAAAAAACAAAGGACAAGACGCATCAATGAAAAAAAAAAATGATAGATAGCTTAACTCTTATCCCATATTGTTATTCTGCATTATACTAACCTGTCATTAACTCAACAAAATGTGGAAATATCTCATTAAATATTGTATCGCGCTGTTCATTATCCTGCTCCTCGAGCTTCTTTTGAAAAAATCGACATCCGTACTGATCTTTGCATAAGGGATAGATTTGACCGACGACATCCTCAAAACGGGTGGATGCAAATTTATCCTGATCATTGTGACGTCTTTGAGGACTGGACGAAATATTGTTTGCTTTTTTCGTAGGTGAGGGTGGCGTAGGAGAAGGCGATATGTTTTGTATCTGTCTCATGAAATGAGAAAACAAAATAGGATTTACTTGTGCACCCGCATTCATTGCTTGGGATGGATTTAGGACACCAGCTGCTGCCGCGGCTGCTGCTGCTGCTGCTGCAGACGTCGCTGAGGAGGGGTGATTGGTGCTATTGTTTATCCCCGGAAAGGAAACAGCTGCGTACTGTTGATAGAGTGCGTTCATGGATGAATATCCAAAGAGTGAAGGGAGTAAGGGGGGTGGAATCCCGTTTACAGCCCCGGCCGTAGAAGACGGGAAATTGGCATCTTGGAAGTCATGATAGGTAGGATCGTCAAAAGTCATGGGGTTTCGATTGGCCAGACATTCTCTTCTACGTTGCTCTCGAAGACGACTGCCAGCGTCAAGACTTGCTAGACGGCGAGCAGCAGAAAGGTCTGGGTTTGAATAAGAAGGTGTTAATCGCCCCGATCGTGGTCCGCTCAACAAATCAAGACGCTTGCTGGCAAGTGATATGGGAGCATCTGCAGAGTATTTCCTGAATTGAGCGGTGGATTGCATCAAATACATTTGATCCCGTTGACTGAGAGGTTGCAATTGTTCATTACTCAAAGATTGCATATAACTATTCCAATCCGAGCAATGTCCAAGGCTACCACGATGATTTGTGACGTAAGACGTGTTCTGATCAGAAATATTTTCGTTAGATGAGAAAAAAGATCTGATGCTCGCATTTTTTTTTCTTTCTCTGTGGTTAAACCATCCATCATGTTTTACCAGGTTGGGATAGCTTTCACGACGTATTAGACCCGGGATGTGGTTGTGGTCATCCATATCGACAGGGTGTGGTACAAAGTTGGGATCCAGGGGACTAGCGTTGTTGCTTTGGCGACCTGCAGAGACTGCGAAATAGGTGAAGGGAAACGGTAAATTCCTACTGCAGGGTGTAAATGATTGAAAGCTTACCGGAAGTACTTTCATCTGTTTGGAAGAGAAAGCGATCGCTGGACTGCGGAGTGAAGGCTGTGCTATCTGGAAAAATGCCACGAATCGATCTCGGGACAGACCTCCTGCAAAAGTGAGTTACACGAGCCAAGATGGCATTTCCTTTGAAAAAGGCAATGTCTCGTATTTTGACAATTCCCCTTGCCTCCTTCAAATAACTTACGTGTCCACTTTCTCCATATTATGTTGATCAGATATGGTAAGACTGCTGATGGTAGCAATCTGATCGTCTAAGTCATGGTCGGACACGTTATTAAAATGCGAGCGTGTGGTGGTGTTTGGACCACCAGAGGAGGACTCCTTTGAACATGATTCATCTGTACCGTCACGGCAACTGCCCAGTACGGAAGCGGCACTTGTAGACGTTTGAAGATTCATCCTGTTGAAGAAAAGAAGAAGAAGAAAAAGAAAAAGAAAGAAAAGAAAAAGAAAAAGAAAAAGAAAAAGAAAAAGGGAAAGGAAGGAAAGGAATAAACAATACAGAAAAAAAAAGTTAAGAGAAAGAGAAAGAGATCAACCTCCAGCTATGGTTCGTGGCCGCTTGCGTTTTGTTGGTTTGTTCCCCCCCCCCTTTTCCTTTTGCCCCGCTTACTCTTAGCCCCTTTGTTGACTCGCGGTCACTTGCCAATTATTTAGTCACTCACATTTATGCATTATAAAGCTAGGATAGGGAAAATAAAATATCCCATATGAAATAATAACATATACCCAAAATCACCCATGTGCCTATTCGTCATACATTGGTCGTGATCTAAGGGAAAAAAAATAAGAAGCCTAAGGGTCAACACTTAAAACGCCATATAGGCCCTGCCCAAATATCACCTTTGCCTTGGTCATCGGAGATTGAATATACACATACCAGAGGCATCTACAAACTGCCTGTTCCACATGGAGACGATACCCTGTCAAAAGGCGTGATACCTCATAAGCAACTGAAAGCAACCAAAAGTCATATTATCCACAATAAAAACAGCTACAACAGCATATCTTGGTGCAAAGCATCCAGGTTTAAAATAGATAATTCGATGATAGTGTCAAGTGTTATTCATCGGTTCAAAAGGCTCGTATACTTTTTCAACATACAATTTAAAAAGTGCTTTAAAACATGGTAGAGATAATGCCAACGACAAAGATTCCAATCAAAACGACCCGTGCCTAGACATCTTTAACCGATAGCTCGTGGTTAAGACCTCATGATCAAAGAGAAAACATTCCCTTACTTATCCCGCTCTTTGGGACAATATCATGTCGATGGATAGCAGCAATACCTCGTAAAAGACTAGCTTAAGTTAAAAAAGAAAGGGCACTATAAGTACAAACGAAGTGGTCCATACGGGCAACGAAAAATGGGATGGCTTAAGTTGTTGGCTCTGAACATCAGGCTTGGAGCTAAATGAATGAGGAAGGGCCTTACCAACTCTGAAGCCCAGCCTAAGATGAAAGTTATACTGTTTTCAGGAGAATAGAACGCATTTCAATTAGTAATACCAAGCACCGAATTTCCAAGAAACTACGCACTGTGTGCATTGATAAAGCTACGGCCAGGTCAATACAATCTTCAGCCAAAACAGATATGACAACCGTACTCGAAATGCTCCGCCAACAACGTTAGATATCAACAATAGATATTATAGTAAGCCTATCGCGGTAACCAACAATGCCAAAAGATGGATGATTCAACCCAGCTATAAGAGTTTATATTACGTCGTCCGTCTTTATTTCAAAGGAGACCTATAGTAGAATTATAGACACTAATATGGATCCAGATTGCTCTGCGACACCTTATTCAAAGGTTTGAGGACACCATTCCATATGCTGTTGTTGTCGCGGAGAAAAAATATGTACAGAGGAAGAACATTTGTCCATCTACAAAAAGAATCGTTTTGCTCTATCGAAATGGACAAAGCGACTGCATACCTCAAGCAACGAAAAACAAAAAAAAACAATTCAAGACTTTTGCCAAAAAAGAATTTCGAAGTTTTTTTGTTTTTGAGAGATTTGCTCTGTAAGAACGTGAATTGTTTTCATACCAGAAAACACTGTTATACAATGTTAAGCTTGATTTACTATACTGCAATCAGAATGTTAATTACAAGTTCTTATCTGTGTGCGCTTGAAGTTATGATGTACTTTTGTCATACATGAGATCGACAAAGGTGTCAACAAATTACATAATCGAAGGCTAGATAGGGATAGGGGTAAGAAATTCAGATATTGAGAAATTATAAAATAATAGATTAGGATATAGTTAGTTAATATCTTATTGAAATGTACAATTAAAAGATAGGATGAAATATATTACACCTCGCCTTCAATATATGAACGCATCATGTTATGACATGGTAATGTTAAGGTAGTTGGCGAGATAGGGAATTGTTATCCATTGATGCCATGAAGCAAGATGTGTCGAAAACAACGTAACTTAGGTTTGGGTATGCTAAAAGCAGCAAGAGCTATGGTTCAATCATATGCCACATATCAATGGAAAGACTATATGCTTGAATCAAGACGTGTTACACGCATGAACTGCTAAGCATATCGGTGAATCATTCAATATCGAAAAGCTCAGTCTTTTTTTACTCATTATTTGTCCACACTGTTATAGTAGGTCCAGTAATCAACTTTTGTATCCTTCTTAACCAATATAAACATCGTACTCAGCCAATGTATATTGCGAGAGTATAGCAACAGCGATCAATGCATCGAATGAATATCGTCAGTTAAGCGAACAAGCCTATGCTATCCTATTATTATCTTATACTTCAACAAGATTTGAACAATGCACAGTAAAAGCACGGCCTTTTTTCTTTAAACCTTGAGCATTCTGTTACGGTAATACTCCAGCATGGAATTTGTCACTGTCAGCGCAAAGTTACAATGTTCGCTGCCGCAAAAGTAGTCTTGCAGTGGGTAAAAAGGGCGGATTTATTTCCCCGTCAGCGTAAAAGCATCCTATTCGCTAGCGCTGCAAAACCTCTATTTCGCCAAGTCGCATCTTCAATTTTGCCGTTTCAAGGACTTTCCTGATTCCCCAACTCTTTTCTCCACAAAGAAACTCTGACGATATGCCCACTCTTTTAGATTCTCGAACTACACAAGTCGAGCAACAGTCATTTCTATATCAACAGCAACCCCCTCCGTCACCCATCGCAACCAGTAGCTCAACTGCACAACAAAATCCCTCATCGAACTTGGAAGAGGAACAACATAAACAAACCACTTCAGTCGAAAATCATTCTGTCAATAACAAATACGATGAACCACTGGAATATATAGTATCGCCTAAACCCTCCTCCAGTCGGATAAACCAAGATGTGAATAATGATGCAACCAATATGCCCGGTGCAGAATCTCCGCATTCAACGAGCTCAACTACAACGAAGCGAAGATCATCCACTCTACCACTAAAACCTAATGCAAATGGCTCGGTAGTCAAGCTGAAAAAAGCAGATACATTGCGTGGACCAAATCTAAAAGAGTCATGTACTGTAACCCATGTCGTCCATAACAACATGCTTTGTCAGCACTTTCCTTGTCAAGTGAAGCAACCGCAATCGAAATATACGACATCCAACTCGAATACCTCACCTGTTCTCCCTGCACCTGCATCGATTCTTCCCACACCCGTTAACAGTGCTATATCCCATATGCCCATTCACTCTCTTTCACCACGTAGCTCTTCTGACAAGAGCAAGAGATCATTGAAAAAGAAGAAGCTAAAAGATGCAAAAAGTACATACGAAGCTAACATAGAACTGTATTTTCGGCAACTTACTGTGGGTTGTGGGAAGTCCGATTGTATGAATCGATTTTGTGCTACAGGCAGAGGTAAGGAATTATTTTTTGATCACAACTTTTCTCCTCATACATCTATATCAAAAACCAAAGGAGGTATTCTTAATCTTCATCCGCAAGCTGCTTTGGTAATGGCCATACAACTTGCAGCAAAACCCGAACGTCGATTTTGCAGTGAAAATAAGCCAGATATTAGCATTAACAACACGTGTACAACTGAATCAGCTGAAACATCTACCTCAATGGCCCATGTGTTGACCGAAGAGAATCAGAATTCAGTCTTTAAGCCATTCTTACACACAGTATTTTCATCTTCACCGTTTCTATCCCTTTTTACGCTGAAAGATGAACGAACTCGCACAAAAAGACGACCTCCTACCAAAAGGAAATTATCACTCAAAGGGTCATCAAGACGTAATCAATCTATCACGCTTTCGGAACAGGGTACAGGTAACTAACAAATAAATCATAGTAACGATTACCGTAATTTTGATTATTAACGATGCTATTATTTCACAGCTCCAGAATCTAATCCGCATTGGATGTCGGGGTTTTGGTGCATGCTGGGTGCTATGAATCGACGCTTAGCCAGTATACAATCGGAACCCAGATCAGCGCATTGCGAAGAACAACATAGTGAAAAACTGGAAAATAGTAGAGAAATCGACGACAGCTATTATCAGCTTGACAGTGAATCGTCCTCGAGCTGTTCTATTTATTCGTCGTCAGCATCGAGCTATGAATCAGACGCCAGCGATGATGACATGCTGCTTGCGATAAAGCCTATTACGATTGATTTAGCAGCTGCATCGAGACATATGAAAACTCTTACGAATGTCGAAGATTCTCGAAAAATGAATCGCTGGTGCCGTGCTGTGTTCCAAAATTGGGAAGGGATCGGCCATAGTTTTCTATCAGCAGAGCACTTTATCCCATCTTTAAGACGATCCGTTGCGTTTGTCAACCTATCGGATGTATCCATCTTCTTCGATAAGGTCATCAACAGCGACCGACTACAGATGGTGGAGGAGATGTCGCAGAGCTTCGAAACACTTTTGGACCGCATGAATATGAATGTAGATGCTGTTATTGATGCAGATAGAATCGAGGAGACAGAACCATGCTGCATTGATACCATGATCGAATGGTGCCGAGCGCTATTGTGTGTATCTCAATGGATTAGTATATGGCCGGACACCGTGATGACAAAGCGTGATCCGGAAGAATATTCTAGCATTACGCATTTGTCATGGTCAACTACCTGGCCGGGAATACTGAACCAAAAGTTTATTCAAGTTGTAAGCAAAATAGCTTTGCGAAAGCGCTGTCTTGTACGAGCCATACTGCGGCAAATGATGGCGAGGTAAAGGAAATAGAAAGGACCATTCCGCTCGAAAATGGGTTGCATTGACATGCATGTATCATAGTATGACTGAAAAACAAATGAGTCGCCTCGTAAAACTTTTACAACGATATCTACTTGCTCATTTCCATTCTGGGCCATACAAACAGGGAGAACATGATACGATGATCATGACCGCAAAATGTTTAGAACTACTATGTAAGATCGATGAAGAAAAAAAGAATTGTTAAATTTAATAATATATTCTGTATTAGATGAAGCCAACTTATGGAAACCTTCGTCGCCTGTTATATCGGCCAGTGAATTTTATAATGAAGGCATCTGCAAGAAAATCAATATCAAGGATGAATACAGGATATGGAGGCGTGTGCTCCTGCACGGGGAGGGTAGACATTCCGCAGCGGCCATTGCTTCAGCAGCTTCTCGTTCGTATGATCCAGGTAGTCATCGCTACTGTGGTCTGAACGAGCAACAACGTCGAACCCGTCTCTTTCTTACGACAACCTCGTCTTCGATCTTGCTTCCTTATCCATTTGCCAACGAATACCAATTTTCATGGTTTAGTTATTCATTCCTGCTACCACCTGCAGTCAAAGGTAAAATTCTTCACATTGATGCGATGGCCCAAATGTCCTTGGAGTATGAGGATGCTTGCGTCAATCATACGCTGGTAGTTCATGCCCAACGATTGTTATCCGATGCCCCACGTATGGTCAGGAACATCGAAGCCAACTTAAAGAGCGCGACGTGTCCGTATTTGCTGCTGGAGATTCGACGAGAGCATTTTATCGAGGATACGTGGCATCAGGTCTCCTGCAAGTGGGCTGACTTGAAGAAACCTCTCAAGGTGAAATTCATCGAAGGCGGTGAAGAAGGAATGGACCAGGGTGGCGTACAGAAAGAATTCTTTTCCGTCCTATTCGACAAGCTTGCTTCTAACGAGATGGGCATCTTCACCATCGACCCAGAGACCCGATTATGCTGGTTTCGGCCCGTTGTAGAACCTGATGTTCGGATATATGAAATGGTTGGCATTATGATGGGTTTGGCGATATACAATGGTGTGATTATGAACCTTCAGTTTCCCAAAGTGCTTTGGAAAGCCGTGGTCATACCCAACGAAGCCTTGGTAGAGGCTATGGCCCAGCGGCGGCAGTTGTTTGTATTATCCGATCTTGAAGATGGATGGCCAGCTCTTGCTAACGGGTTACATCAATTACTCCAGTGGGAAGACGAGGTTGGGGATGTCTTTTGTCGCAACTATGAAATATCACTGGACGTCTTTGGTCAAGGTGTGGTAACCGTTCCCTTGAAGGAGAATGGTGATAAGGTCCCTGTAACCAATGAGAATCGGGAAGCTTACGTTAGCGATTATTGCAAGTATTTTCTTTATGAAGCTCAAAAGGATCAAATCCTTGCCCTTCGTCGAGGTGTCTGGAGCGTGGTGGGAAACAAAGCCCTAGGGCTCTGTACGGCAGACGAACTGGAAATGGTAGCATGTGGTTTACTACAAGGACCTGAAAGTATTCCCTTGGACATGAAAGAACTAGAAGAAGTGACAGCTTATGATGATGGATACGGCCCGAATCATACAACAATTCGGTAGGTTCCCTTCGTTTAAATAGATTGTGACCACAGTATAAACTTATCGGCTTTTTCTTCTAGACAATTTTGGTCAGTGGTCCATCGGGATCTTTCGGTTGATCAACAGCGTAAGCTTCTGCTCTTTGTCACTGCAAGTGATCGTATCCCCGTGGGTGGACTTAAAGAATTAACGTTTGTTATCCAACGAAATGGACCCGATAGTGACAGGTAAAGAAATAGCTGCTATTTACCAGAAGTATCTTTTTCTTATATGCTCTTTTTTTTTGTAGGCTACCCACTTCGCTCACTTGTTTTTCTCGACTATTACTACCTGAATACAAATCTCGTGAGAAGCTTCGTGACCGATTAGTAACCGCGATTGAAAATTCAAAGGGATTTGGATTGGTCTAATCGATGAGGTCGTACTCTCTATATAGGCCGGTCCTCTAGGAGAAAAAAAAATGAACGAGTACTGAGAGGGGATTAGAAAAACATTTTCATCGCACATAGAAACATAACATTGCATGTAAATCTTTCAGAAGAATGAAAAAACAAAAGAAAACACGCATTCATTCAAAAACACATATAAATAAAAGCAAAAAAGCTTATTTCAGACTGTACAAAGGTACAGATGACTGATAACTTGCAGCATTGAGCGAGACAAGAGACGTTGCAAACAGAACTCCATGCGCATGATTTATTGTTGGATGGATGGATTAAGAGGAAGAAAAAAGTTTGAGATGGGTTGAATGGTTCTGTTAACAAAGAGAGAGAGAGAAAGAGAATGACACGAGCTCTGATCGGGAGATAGAGAGAGAGAGCAAGCTCGCGGAAGGAGTACGTATAATTATGATTCTACTTTCTAAGGGGACCAAGCCAAAAGCAAAGCAAAATAAAATAAAAATAATTGAGAAAAATTCGCTTATGCCCCTGCGCAAACGACACCCCTGTTGAGGTCTGCGGAGGGTAGAGATACGTCTTCTTTGGAGGGAGCCCCAGCTTCAGATTTAGGTGAAGGTGGGTCTGAGATGGATAAGGAGTTGAAGGAAGGAATGGGAGAAGGGACAGCCGACCTGGCTACGGCATTGGAACCTTGGCTGCTTTCAATAATGGCATTTTTGACATCCACACCAAGAACAGGTGCAACAGGGTGTTCGCAAATCTTCTCCCACCATTCTTCGAGTATACGTTTGACAATTTTCTGGGTAGTGGGTTCAACGGGTTTATGCAATGCTGGAGTGATCATAGAACACAAGGTCTTGTGTATTTCACTCTTTTTGTAAGGTGCTTGACGAAGTTGGGTATTGATAAGAAGCGGCTTAAGGACAAGCAGATAGGCCTCTCGTACCTAGGAATCAGAGAGATAAAGAGACATAGATAAGTAAGGAGCCCTTTTTTCGTTTGCCCAACTTTCTGCAAAGAAAGATATACTATTTTGCAAGATTCTGGACTTACCCGTTCTGCTCCTTTTTCTTCCCCAAGATCACATACTTCGCGCAAAATGACGTCAACTAGAACGTAAAGATCGTTTGTGTAAAAATATTCGTATAATGCTGGACAAGTGAAGATGCTGTGTAGAAGGTTGAGTATAAGGAATTGTACTAGCGAATCATCTGTTCATAGCAAAAATGAGAAATGACGTTCCTAAAATAGTAAAGTTAGGGTACCTGATCGATTTAACATGAAAATTAGATTTGCACTAAAGGTATTTGTGGTATCAATACGTCGAGTGAGCACCTCGATTACTCTATTGCTACTATGCGATGTCATCACAAACTGTTCGTTGAATACCAGGATCAAACGAATCAGATCGTAATTGAAAGATTCTTCGGCATCTCCGCGAGTAGATTCAACTAGATCGAGCAAGAAGTCCAGAAGTCCAGGAGACAGTGCATCTGGACAGACAGTAGAAAAGAAGAACGATTGATTTGAAAAGGTTAATCGTTTATGACGACGAAAACGAAAGAGGACTTTTTTTTGACGCTGTCTTACCGAAATCAGCTTTCCGTAATTTGGAAACCTTGCACATTTCGAACACGAGAGGTAATGCGACGGTCATACATGGATAACCGCCGACAAATTCCTTGATTTCATTCAGCAATTTCCGTAACAGTCTATTTTGCTTATTCCTGTAGGCCTCTGAAATAATATATTTCATCCATCGTGGATCTTCCCTTCCTGCGTAAAGCAAGATCGAATACGCAAACATCAGCTCGTCTGGATCAGAAGAAGCCAGAGAATGTTTATGCAAGATGTGACTGAGTATAGTTGTAGTATGTTCGAGGAAGAACGGCGAATCAAGAAATCGATAGGTTACTTGAGCAATCTCGGTAGAAGTTTGGATGAAGTCTTCTATGATGATTTCCATTTGATTAGTTTATAGAGGAAGACAAAGAAGGGGGATAGCCATTGCATCCTTTTGTTCTCACTATGGTTTCTTACTCTGAAATCGAATCAAAAATCGAAGATATTGTGTAGTTGTGCTTTCGACATCTTTAAAGGGTTGTCGAAGCAGGTCGTCTAATTCTGGAGTAGGGTAACCAGGTTTTAGTGTCAACCGGAAAAAAGGATCGAAAAAAAAGAACGACGGAGATTACCAGCATAGAAATCATCGACGTTATCAAAGACATATTCAATGATGCCGTCTTCCATAGTTAACAATATGAATGTTGGTGGTCAAAATGAAAGCACCAACGGAGGCAATCGAGGAAGAAAAAGAGTGAGAGAGAAAGGCTTAAAACTTGACTCGATTAAGGAAGACCCAAAAATGGAGCTGTGTTTTTCAGGTGCCGCTTAAAATTCAACGTGCTCAACGGGATCAATGACTGCCTCCAGCTTTTGCATTTCCTCGTTCATCTTCCCCGATCAGCCAAAAATAAACTCTTCATTGCAAGCCACGCCATTCAGTATAAATAAGGTTTATATCACACATTGAAGAAGAGCTGCTAATGATAAAATCTAGTTTTGCTTCTGGGAAGGTATCACCGGTGGCCACATATAGCCCAAGAAAGGTAATGGTCATTCTCGTCGCTGCTACACAGGCTAAGGGTTTTTGCAATGACACTCAAACTGTACTATGTGCCTGTAACCTATTAAATGCACACATTCAATGAGATTCAAACCATCTTTGATGATTATTGCTGAATATCTTCTTCATCAGTATTAAATCATCTCACCGGAATCTCTATCCCATCTTATGTACCACAATGTCTCCAGCCAAGCCGTACTGTATGCTTGAAATGCCCAAAAACAAGGAATCGATGTATAAACAGTCTTTATGGTTTTCCTTACAGGTTGAGCTCGCTCAAACGTAGCCATATTCCTATTTCCTCTGAATTATGTCGAAGAGCCGTATAATGTGGTTGTACATCAGTATGTTCTCATTATCCATACATCGCGCTCCATTCCTTGCATTGAAAATGGAAATTGGATAACAGTGTAAGATAACATCTGAGAAAAGTTTAGTCAGTTGTCTCTATACGTGTCTATGATTATTAGCGGAACTACAAGTGAAGCCAACATGCACTCCAAAACAGCGCTTCTTCCTTTGATAATACGTATCCATCTCATCCATAGATTTGCCCATGAAAAGCTACGATAATAATATCGAAAGCTTATCTTGCTCACAGACTCAAACAATTTTTGAGTTGTCTCTCACTTGTGAACCTATCCATAGACACTTTTGAACGAAAGGTTTGCAGTGTGTTCTCATCGAGTCGTAACCAATTTTTTAATGGATCATCAGTCGGCTGAACTGTTGAGCAAGTCGTTAGACGAATTGTTTTAGACCGTCAAGAAGACACTTAGTAGCACACTTTAAAGGGAATTTTTCATATTCGTGTTATGGCAAATAACAGAGCAACTGTTCTTCTCTGTTCATGTTGAAAGTGTCGTGAAAATCTCAGTTGCTCCATGTATGACCCCGCGCGAACATTTCAGTACTCTTCAAACGTGAGTTTTGATAAGCTTATTCGTTGTCCACCTATAGGAGTTTGGCTTTTTCAATGTTGGATTGGATTCGTTATGACATTCCAAATACGCAATACGGTAGGAACAAGTAGATGGGCACAGGAGATGACTACGTTGTCTATACAAGTGGATACATCAAGATTCGTGCGATGAGAGTTTTTGAAGTGGAGCCAATTCTTGCAAGTCCCATTGTCTGTCGCCCTTTCCATTTTCAATCTCAGATCAAGTTGCCGAAAAGGAAGGTCCGGGCCGCGAGACAAAAGAAACCCAGTGTGCAGCTAGTTGCTTCCTCCTCTTACTCTTTGTTGCAACTACCGTTCCCATGGTGAGTCAATAACATTTCATATTTTTTGATCGACATCCATCATCCTATCGTACATCGATCGATCTTGACGTTGGATGGTGGATATCTTTATTGCGGAGCAGGGGAAGGGGAATAAGTCGAGCTGATCATGGTCATCGGGGGAGGCCAATGCATCAGCAACATGGCGACAATAAGTTCAAAGAACTGAAGGCTAGAACCGGATATTGCAATGTTCCAAATATGCTTTGCTTGCTCGGCTTCCCTTTTTCCCATTGATCTATTGTTATATTTCACGAATGGAGAAAACTGATTATTGTTTCCTTGCCATTGTAGGCCATCGTTAAAGCTCACGAACTCCGCAACAAGAACAAAACCGAGCTCCTTAAGCTTCTTGACGAGCAGAAGCAAGAACTTGCTTCCCTTCGTGTCCAGAAGGTTGCCGGTGGTTCTTCCTCCAAGCTCCAGCAGATGTAAGAAGCACTCATGGCGCAAAAAGAAGAAGGAAAATGAAAGTGGTACTGAATGTTTCTTTTTTTTTCTTCTGTTCTGTAGTGGTGAGGCCCGTAAGAACGTTGCCCGTGTCTTGACCGTCATCAACCAGACCCAGCGTGAACAACTTGCTCTCTTCTACCAGAAGAAGAAGTTCGTTCCCTTGGACTTGCGCGTCAAGAAGACTCGTGCCATGCGCAGAGCTTTGACCCCCTATGAGCGCAGCCTCAAGACCGTCAAGCAGCAGAAGAAGTTGGCCTACTTCCCCCGTCGCAAGTACGCTGTCAAGGCCTAAATGTATCAACAAAAAACGTGAAATAAAAGTTGTACTTGTTCTCTGTTGCCGTTAACAGAAAATTTGGTTGTTATGGAGGAAAGCATATCCCTTTGCGGCACTTTTTTTTTATTTTGCTAATTTGGTATTCTATATTATTGTGGTCGTCTTTGTCGGCGCGGTCTTTGTGTTTGAAAAGCAGAGTTTCATTGTGGATAGCTTTAGATTAAATTGGGATCTGGAGATATGTGTGATGCGGGGTGTATATATTCGATTGCTTAAAAACGGTTTAAAAAGTCGAGCTTCTCTTTTCGTTTCATTTTCTTATGGATATCTGCGAGAGAATTACGACGAGTATCACTACTACTGCCAGTAGTAGTAGTAGTAGCTCATTTCCAACCTTGACTGCCAACCAACTTGATGATCTGCTTTCTCTGGCTGACAAGTCTAGCACTGATAAAAAGCGCCGTCAAAGGAAACGAGCCATCAAGCGCGATCCTAATCATATTCCCCGCCCTGTGAACTGCTTCATGGCTTACCGTTTGGAGATGCTCAAATTAGTCAGATTACACTGCCCTGGAGCGAACCATCGCGATATCTCGAAAGTTGTGGCGAAATGGTGGCATACAGAGTCAAAAGAAGAGCAAGAAAAATACCGTAAGATAGCATTGGAGCTATCCAAGCAGCATGCAACTATGTAAGCACATCGAGGAAGAGAGAAAAAGAACATATTTTGTCTAACTGATGTCCTCGCAAATGTTTAGGTATCCCAACTACAAATATAGACCAAATCAATCCCGCCGCCTAACGAAGAAACGAGAAAAGAGGCTGAAGAACAAGGAATGCGACCATAGCAAAGCTGATATCACCGATGACGCTATGGTAACATCAACATCGGCGTCCTTATCCTTCGAGCAACATCCGTCGGTTCCAAACCATGCTTATTATTGTGACAGACAGCCTTATCAAACAAAGTTAACTTGTTACCCTGTTGACCAGGAACAATTGCACCTATTCGAGCCGTGTAATTCCAACCTGTATTTGAGCTATCCAACTACGGTGAACTATTCTACATCACCACCCAGTACAGGCTCATCTTCGATCTATTCGGATATGTCTTCCTCTATGGACTATTGGTATTCTCCCGTATGTCCATTGCTAATAACGCCGTTCAACCCTGCCGATTCATCGTACTCTCTGTTTACTGCTAATCAAGTGGCTGCGGGTCCAGCTACTTCGCCCGTCATGAAATGGACGGACCAACCATGGGACAGCTTGCACCACTATCCCATAGACGATTCCTTTGCAACTTCGCTTTCATACAATGGCCAGTAATTCCATCTCAGAAAAAATTACTTCTTTTTTTGTTATTAATAATAGCTTTGTTAAAAATATCCAAGATTAAATCTAGTAAAATGCATTTTGTTCCATTTCTATTTTCTTTTAGGGTAATGGATTGTATTTTGCCACAGTCAATTTGTGTTAAATAAGATTTAAGCAGATTGCAAGGATGAGGACCATTCATTGCAAAAAATATCATCTAGAAGAAAGGAAACTGCAAAATTGATTATGAAGCTTTCCACCTAAAACTAGCGCATATATGCAGTTCATATCATCCTTTATTGCATCTTGTCTTGCTATAGATAGGAAAACCTGTTGATTATTGGTATGCTACCTGATTTTGATTTTGTACTTTTCCTGCAATAGCAACTTTTCCACCCTTCAAGCTTTTGACTGGACATCAACATAAGTAATGTCTTTGATATTTAATGTACAAACAAAGTTAAAGCTAAAATCGGCTGTGATCAAATCACCAACGCTGTGAGAACGGTTTCCGATACACGGATTAGTCCTTCTTCAAGCACGAAGGCCTAAGCTCTTACAAACAGAAGAGAAAAAGAACACAAACAAAATCGTAAATATTTCTCCACATACTGTGAAGATCACTTGTTTTAGGTAGTGCACTGAGTATCAAAGATTGAGATGTTGGTTTTGTTACCGTTCCACACATGGTCGGTTTTGGCAGCTTGAAACGGGTCATTGCCTACAAGACCGTGACTGCCCTACTTTCCTAAAGCTTCTCCCTCTGACAGACAAGCACCAGATTCATCGCTTCTTTGTTTCAATGGCCGAATATTTGGGCTTATGTCTGAAAGTCATTCTTAACGAAGGCGATGTCGTCGTGGGAACCGTATCAGGAATTGACAAGACGACACATAATTTGACTCTAGCTTCTGGTGAGTGCCGAAATTCCATTACTGGTTTAGCATCAACTTAACGTTTACGTCTCCTTCATTATGTACTAACAAACGATTCGCAGTGGAAGTCCAAACGGTACGGGGTGAAGTTATTAACGTCCCCACTCTTGATATTCCTGGCTCGCGCATTAGAGATATTAAGGTCATACAGGCACAGACACCACTGCAATCGAAGTCAAGCGAGACGCCTGCAGATATCCAGTCCGAAACATCCAAGCCAAAAAATGTTCAACCACAGAAATCTAAAAGCAAGACGAAAAAAGACAGCAAGCATCATAATAAGGTAAATCGCGCGGAACCTTCACCAGCATCCGCCTCGGCACAGGTGCCGTTTGTTGACCCAGCCATTATCAGTGTAAGCTACAAGTAATAGCTTTCTCTTTTTCTTATTGGACTCTCATTGTGGTTTAGATAGGTTCTCCGGATAGTAAGCAGAAGCGAGAAAAGAAAACAACTCCAGCAGCCGCACCGTAAGCAATTCTACTGTTGACACCTTTCTCTGGACACAAACTGACCATGCCCATAGGCCAACAACGGATAAAGCGTCGACCGGTTTTGAAACTTTGAGTAACGCACCACAACAAGCAAACAAGACCCCTTCTACCCCAAAATTGCCTCCCAAGCTACCTGTATTTGCCGATTCACAAACGCAAAGTTATAGACGTCTGTTGGAAACAGTGGTGTTCTCTGATTACAAGGAGTTTGTGAAATCACGAGGAAGAAGTGGCAAAAAGGTGACAGAACCTGAAAAGGGACCCAGCGCAAACGGAGTAGAGCGCGAACATCATATTCTTAAAGTAATTTACTCGTCCTATCATTGCTGTCAACATGTTGCATTTTGTCTAATTGATGGACGACGTTAGAAACCCAACGATAATCAAGTTGTATCAGCAAAATTTACCTCATCACCTGAAACGGAAATTTCACCAACTGTAACCAGCCCCCCAACTGGCGAAAAACCGATTGCAGGCCAAACAGTGCAGCAAAAACAGGGTGAGCGTAGTAGCATCAACGTGCCACCCTCCTTGATACCCCCTAAAGCCCGATCGCGAGTAAACGGCAAAGCGCCAGAATCAAAGACAGCGGCTGATCAAAGTCAGAAAGCGGCCCCTGTTGAAGTACGAGAAGCAGTTCAGGCGGCTCAACCCAAAGTTCGAGAAAAAGAAGAAGTGAAAAAAGAAGACGATAAGAGCCCGATAATCAAAACAGTTGCTGGTGGTATTCGATGTCCCGTCGTGACCCCAGATCAAATGAAACGCGTGGAAGACATTTGTGGTTAGTAAAACGAGCCCTGTAAGAAACAAAGCAGAATAGAGAATAATTTGGCTATATGCTTACATAGCTACTGAAACGGGACCTAATCAAAAAATGATGGTTGAAAATGCTGGACATGGGGCAAGTATGATGGCACTGAAGGCAATAGGTATGCACAGATTGGTTCAAGGGATGTTTTTATTCACCTTGGACAATTGCTTCGCAGGTGGACATCGCAGAATTCAGCCAGATAATCATAATGCGGCTCCGCTTGTAGTGATTTTGGCGGGAAATAACAGTGCAGGAAGTTATAGTCTTGCTGCCGCTCGCCATCTTGCCAATCGTGCCTGTCAAGTGGTTGTCTTTTTGGCTTGCGGAAAATCAACGTTTATACGTGAAGATGTTGCTGAACAAAAACGATGTGCTGAATATGCTGGCGCACGGTTTGTGGCATCCATTGATGGTGAGCAAAACTGGGATTACCTAGCGTCAGGAACTAACTTTATCTTTTCTACCCTAAAGAGCTGCCGCAACAGTACACAATGCCTGTGGATTTGATTATAGATGCTTTAATGGGATGTCAAACTACGTTAAAGGATCTTCGCGCCAACCATGATACACGCCAACTTGTATGGGATGCCATGGACTGGGCCAATAACAACAAGGCTCCCGTGCTGAGTCTTGATTTTCCTAGTGGTGTCAATGGTGTAGATGGTAAGTCTCTCTCTATCCACAACATTTCAAAACATTAAAGCTTTGTTCGAAAGGTCATCCCTTCCACGTCATGCATTATATCCGACCAAAATGGACCCTGTGTTTTGGTGCGCCGAAACAAGGATGCACCTCTCGAGAAGTTACAGGCGAGCTGTTCTTAGCGGACATGGGCATTCCTGCCGTAAGTTGGAAATCTCTTGGTATCAGTAGAAACAACATTCCATGGGGCGCTGAGTTCGTGTTGGCTTTGGAGTATGGCGACGTCGTATGAATTCACAACTTTTAAGCGAAATAAAAAAAAAAAAAAGAAGAAGTGGATGGCAAGATGCAAGTTGCCGGAAACAGAAAGAAAAAAGAAACAAACAGATCATTCACAGGGAAAAAGCGTACAGATCATTCGATGCATGGCTTTTCCTTTTGTCTTGTTCTCTAGGCATATGATAAGTTTATTGTCATATGGATTTATCTCTTCTAATCTGATCTGATCTTCAGGTCAGCAAGGTCAGCTTGCAAACCCGCTGACAATGCGCGGGGACTTGCTCGTTCGAACGATCTAAAAGTTCAATTCCGAATCGTTGTTTAGCTTTTCTCTCTCCAGTTATATATTCGCTCATGGATTGACTTACTCAGGGTTTCTCATACGGTAGATAGGGGCACGGTGGGCTTCCTGGGTAACCAATCTAGAAAACCGTAGTGCATAGCAAATCCATCAGAAAACACAATGCGGTTGCTGTATTACGATCTTTTACCGGTAGTCTGCAATTTTTCCTGCAGCATCCAAAGTAACGGCGGTAAGGCGATCATTTTCTTCGCTGGGGGTCATCACAGCCTCGATCCATTTGGTGAAAGGATGTTTTTGCTAGAACAAAGAATTTTTTTTTGTATGGTTCGTTGATCAGTCTCTATCGCTTGGATATAACGTTTTTGTGGTGTTTTTCTATACCGTACCTCACCGGCGCCTGTGATATGCTCATCGACCTTGAACCAAACAACACCTGCAGCGGCAACTAAGGCAACATTACGCCAGAATTTGCCGAATGCTTTATTTTCACCCCGGAAATAATCAGTTTCAATGTACTCGGGTCTTCAAAAACAATAAGAATGCTTACTTTCTGCAGGGAATTCCTGAGTGTTTGCATTGGAAGCATATCCACGTCGAGAGATGGAGGCGTTCAATGCACGACGGTTAACAATGCTGGGCAGACGGTTCATAGTTGAAGACAGAGTGGGGAGGAGGGAATGGAGAGTTGGGTTAAAGGCAAACGAGCCAAGCCTCCCTCATCCAGACCCCCGGTGCTGAAGTCCAATGCGTCCCCAAGGCAAAATATTTAAGCTCTTAGCATGCATCTCGATACTTCATCAAGTATGTCACGCTGAAATCAAGTCAAAACGGATTGGAATAGAATATAGACCTCTTTTCTATGAATGAATTTATGGACAATGCAAGCCTATCTTTCTAGTAGTGAGCAGGAACGAGAGTAAAACACACTGGTTCCTGTATCGCCTTATTTGGTATACGCGTTATTCTGACTGAACAACTTCAGACTGGATTAAAAACAGCTCCAGGACAATAAGGCTAATGAATCGCATCTGTTTTCCATAAGTAACACCTGAGCACTGTGATGAAGCGCGCCAGTACAGGCAATAGCGAGCTAATGTTTCCTTTACGGAAACGACGAAATGGTCTTTCGCGCTGTGTTATACGCCTTTCCTGTGGCTATCGAGCTATTTCCTTCTTCTAAAAGTGATGCGCAACGCGTTTACAAAATAGATGCAAAGAAATGTTCAAACACTCTGTAAATATCATCGGTCTTTAGTAGGACAGACTAACGTGAAAAACAGAAACCCTCTTCGAATAAGCGAGGGTCATCGAATCCTTATAGCACTCCGTCTATTCAAACTATATCTTAATGCGAATTATTTTTATTGAAGTTAGCCTGACAAGGTAAAAAAAAAAGAAGATAAGAACCTTTTTTTTTTCCTCTTTCTGCTTCATCTGCAAGCAAAAGTGGGTATGTTCTTCCATGCCAAAAAACCATGGATGAAAAGGCAAGTCACGCACATGGAGGGCCGGGCTTTTTGAAGGCCCACATCGTTTCAAAGAGGAGAAACTTTTTTTTTCTCTAAAAAAAAAACAACCTCTCCCAAAAACGGCGAACATGAAGGACTATCAACGTGAATTTATTGAATTTGCTCTTGCCAACGATGTGCTCAAGTTTGGCCAATTCACGCTCAAGTCTGGACGTGTGTCGCCGTACTTTTTCAATGCCGGATTGTTCAACAGTGGCAAGACCCTTGGCGCCATTGGTCGTTTCTATGCCGCTGCGTTGGTCGATGCCCAATTCTCGTACGATGTCCTCTTCGGTCCCGCCTACAAGGGCATCCCTCTGGTCTGTGCCACGGCCTTGTCATTGACAGCCGAACATCAGCTGGAGGCACCTTTCGCTTTCAACCGGAAGGAAAAGAAAGACCACGGTGAAGGTGGCGATATTGTCGGCACCCCTCTGCACGGCAAGGTGGTGGTTGTCGATGATGTGATCACCGCCGGTACGGCTATCAATGAATCCATTGGCATTATTAAGCAGAACAATGCTCAGCTGGCTGGTGTTTTGGTGGCTGTCGATCGTGCAGAGGTTGCACCTGATGGTTCCGGCAAGAGCGCGATCCAAGCTGTCGAGGAAAAGAACAATGTGCCCGTGCGTGCTATTATCACCATGGATCATATTATGGAATTCATGGAAGAAAAGGGTACCTATGCGGACGAACTCAAGTTGATGCGGGAATACAAGGCTCAATACGGCATTAAGAACTAAAGAAACGAGAACTTTATCTATCTTGGCATTTTTCTTTCGTTTGTTTACTTGCAAAGAAAACCAGTATTTGAAATAAGAAAAGGATTGGGAAAGGATAAAAAAGGAAATATATGTAAGTGATATGTGCGTGCGTTGTGTGTGTGAGTGAAAGAGAGAGAGATCGAGCGAGCGCAAATAGATAACTGGCGACAAAGCTGGCATATTCTGAGAGAAAAACAAGACGATCTTTTCTAACTCTTATTCTGGTCTAAGAATTGATGCGCAATGGCTACGCAGTCATGACCGTACTTAGAACTTATTTTATAGTCTGAGTGGGACTTACCATTGTAGTAATGAGGCTGACCAGCGGCATGCTCTGGGTTAGGTGCTTGCTGCACATACAATTGTGGATGTCCAGGAGCACCTTCTTCCTCTTTTTCCTTTCCAGATGAAGTTGCTCGCTCAATCTTGGTCGTCTAAATGAAAGCCACGTGCGTCTGTCAATTTTCATGCTTACTGTTTTTTTCTTCGTTCCCTCTACTCTACCTCGCGATACTTTGCAAGATAGATTTTCAATGCCTCGGCGTAATTCTCAAATCCAAGTGATTGCATTGCCCACAAAATATCTTCGCCATTAATCGTCTTTCGTTTTTCCTGCTGACAACGGTCGCTAGCTGTAAAGAGAGGAAACAAAAAGAGTTAAGGATAATGCGTGTTGTCCACAAAATATCCAACACGTCTTTTGTTCTGAAATGGTTTCACAAAAATAAAAAGGATATTCGCTAGTGATAAACGATATGAATTCGGAAACGCATTCTTGAACGCATTCTTTGGCTTCCTTGGCGATCTTCGCGTTTTCTGGCAATGCTTTTTTCATGATACGTGCGACACTTTACAACATATGAGTATATGCGATGATTGAGGAAGCACATCAAAATGCTTATTACTTTGCAATAGGAAGAAAACGGTCTTGTTCCTTCAAGTCGATATCACCTTCTTCACCAGATTGGTTTCCTGATCCAGACATGTTGCAAGGGAAAAAAAATTAAGTGAAGAAAAAACCAAGTGCTGGCCCTCCATACGATGGGTTACGGGTGAGCACGATCTCAACAGTCACAAATGAACATTGGCGTCATCAAGCAGATTAAAGAAAGTTGTCGCCGCCTGAAATTGCAGTACAGTGCATTCCCATTGTCTTTTCGGGCACAGTAAGAATCCACGGAAGACAGAACTTCAACAATTATTTGTGACTATTTCAGAATGTTGCGTGCTGATGCATAGGGTAAATATGCGTTGCCGGATATATATATATATACAATATGTATCTATATTAATTGAATGAACTTATATTTACTGGAAGACCTAGTTCATATAAGTAAACTATATTTTCCTCGCCAGCCAAACAGTTCCCTTTTATGAGGGACTTTCGAAATCATTATGTAGTATGATGAACGTTTTATTTTTTGCATTGTAAAAGGGTGCGAAGGATGGTTTATGGAGGGAAAGGGATTCTTTTTTTTTGTTTCAATGTTTTTGCTCTTCCTCTTGCTCAGCTTCTAATTCAGTAAGGTATCGTTCAGCGTCCAAGGCGGCCATGCATCCAGAGCCAGCACTTGTGATCGCCTGTCGGTAACGTTTGTCTTGAACATCGCCTGCTGCAAATAATCCTGGCACGTTGGTCATTGAACTGCCTGGGATCGTTTTGAGATAGCCATCACTATCAATCTCCACTTTGCTGTTGCGGACCAAACTCGTGGCTGGATCGTGGCCGATGGCGTAGAAAAGACCACTTGTATAAATCTTACTTTCTTCAACGCCATTCTTTCGTATCGACACAGCCGTCAAAACGTCGCCGTCACCCATAGCCTCGATCAAGACGGTATTGAAATGGACCGTGACCTTGTTATGACTTAATAACCGTTTGGCCATCACCTTGGAAGCACGCAACTGATCACGACGGACAAGGACATGCACTTCCGAAGCATCTAATGGTTCAATTGGCATAAAATGTGAGCAAAAAACTGGGATTACTTCAAAGTGTCTTCTTACATTTTGTCAAATATATGGCTTCTTCCGCCGCCGAGTCTCCACCACCGATCACCACCAGGGGCTTATTGCGGAAAATAGGTAGCGCACCATCGCAAACGGCACAGGCTGAAATACCATTCTGCCAATACTGTGTTTCTCCTGGGACACCCATTCGTCTGGCGGAAGCACCTGTAGCCAAGATGACTGCATCGGCCGTATCGGTAGGCAATGCTTGGTCTTCTGACCCTTCTCTCCACAACTTGAAAGGTTTGGATTCTGTGTCAAGTTTTGTAATGGTCTCGGTTTCGATAGCTGTGCCAAATCGCTCGGACTGCAGCCGTAACTTGTCCATCAATTCAGATCCCATGATACCGTCGGGAAATCCTGGAAAATTTTCGACTTCGGTGGTCGTCGTAAGTTGGCCACCAGGAGCAAATCCATTAGCCATCATGCCTTCAAATAGAGTAGGCGTCATATTGGCACGAGCAAGATAGACAGCTGCCGTGTGACCTTTTGTTTTTGATCTGGTTAGCTAAGGGTAGAACAAAAACAAACGCTACAAACCAGCAGGGCCGGAACCAATGATGGCAACTTTGTGATGTTTGGGTGAGGGAGCCATGATATTGAATGATAATCGTTGTTTGTTTGTTGTCTCTTGTTGCTGTTTTCGTTGAAAGGAACATGCCATGCCAGGTATTTATACCAGGAAAGCATGGAAACAATAAGGGTCCAGCTAACCAATCAGAAGAAAAAGCGATTGCTTTGTCATTGCCAGTTGAGCCAATAAAACAAAGAAAATCATGCTTAGTCAGTTTGGCAGCAACACAGCTGTTAAACATGTCCCTGTGTTCCCGGATAATCCTTTAAACCCAGATCACCAGCGTTAGTAATGATTTTTCGATTGGATCAGACCATGGCCAGTAAAAAAGGTGTACGTTACTGCCCAAATCTGGGAACGTTTTTTAGATAAGACGTGTAATCATCATCATACGATAACGAAGTAATGCTAATCTATTCTCGCATGATCGCATGCGTGCTCTTTAACCCAAGAAGAGAGAGACAAAAGTAAAGAAGGAGGAGAGGCACGTATATTAAATGGTAAAAAAGAAAGAAAAGTTATTTGGTTCTTGATGTATTTACATGATACTGCATATTTGCTGGTTAGGGTTTGATTCCTGCAATAGATCTCTATCTTTTAATTTCTGAATGGCGCGTGGATCGCCAGCAGCCGCTGCTCGTCGAAACCATTGTATTGCTTCCCCCGGACTGCTTTGTACACCGATACCAACTTCCGTGAAATAACCCACTGCATAAAAGGCTCTGGCAAGACCTTTTTCGGCTGCTCGACATGCCCAACCATAGGCTTCTGCTTCAGACGGAAGAAGCACTTTGGGGGAGCCAACAAGACACCAGGTGGCCATCGCCAGGCAGGCCTCGCCATGGCCCTGCCGAGCGGCAAGTCCATAGTAATGAATGGACAACGTGGGATCTTTCACGCAATCAAGGTGACCGTACTCGTAGCATTCACCTAGACGGAAAGCGGACGGAGCGTAGTCCAGTTGGTCTGCAGCTCGACTATAGAGCTCGATACAGTAGGCGGTATCTTGAAATAACACTGCACCCTCCGTGCCTCGTTCATGCAGCAAGGCCAATTCATGGACAGCGTGGGGATATTCCTTGGTGGCTGCCTCTGCTGCACGTTTAAGCCATTTCACCCCGTTACGTATGTCTTTGGATATGCCCAATTTTCCGTAGAGTGTTATCATACCTAGACGGTACATGGCTCCAGGCTGATTTAAAGCAGCTGCCTTTCTATATTAAAACAAAATGAGTACAAACCCGGGCAAAGCCTCTTTCCTTCAGGCATTTCCTTTCTCCTCCTTTGACAAGTGATCGTGCTACCTGTAAAATTGGACAGCTTTTCCATAATCTCTGCCGGTTCCTAGAGCTTGTTCGTAACAAATAGCCGCCCTAAAATAAAAATAAAAAGAAAGATTTTGGTTTAAACAAACAGAAACGGTAATTTTTTTTTTCATTTTGCTGAAATATTTGTTTTTGCTAGTAATTTTGCACAAGGAATATACCGGTAGGCTGCATCGGCGTGGTGATGTTTTGATGCTTGGACGAAAAGCCCAAAGGCGCGGTTCCATCGCGTCTTAGGATCGCTGCCGTCTTTACTACTATTATGCAGAAGACCGGAGATATAAAGATTGGCTAAATGATATTGTGCTGTGGCGTAACCTCGTGAGGCTGCTCGTTTTAATAGCTTTTTTGCTTCTGTCAGATAGAAAGATCGATCAGGGTCGGATTCTTTGTTCGCTTTCGCTACTTGGATAAGGAAGACGGCGAGATCGCATTGAACAGTCAACATGTCTTTTCGCTTGATAGCAATGTCACTGTACATTTGGACAGTTTGCGGATGACTCAGGAGAGAAGCTCGACTGCCTGTTCGTAAATGAGAATGATCCAGGATTTCCGATGGGCTGGGGCGATCATTGCAAGAGGGACCCGGCTTGTTACAAAGAAGCGTATGATGCGGCACGGCGGATTGGACTTTTTCAAGTCTCTTCATTATGGTGATAGAAGGAAGAAAAGAGCAAAACGGTTCCATCTGTGACGGATGATTCCTTTTTCTTTGGCTTTTCTCCTCTCCCCTTGCTTATCTTGTAGTTATTTTAGGCATTTTATCTCTCTATTTCTCTTCTGCTTTGACAGTCTTCATTTATTTTGTTTTTCCTGTTACTGTATGTATATGTTCTTATTTATGCTCTTTGCTCTCTTAGTTTCTCTCTTTTCTGTGTACATAGATTGTCAATTTTCATGCCCGGCATCCAATAAACTCCGAGTCGCCAGCCTTTTGGGAATCGCGTACCCACGCATCACCCCACTCATTTCTTCTCTTTTCGTTTTTCCTCCTCCCTTTCTCTCTTTTATAGCTAAGGTACATAAAAGGTCATTCTAAGGGTTAAAGGAGCTTTGATACATTTGAACCTAAACCAACTCCGTGCATAAAATAACACTTGTTGACACAATGACAGATTCTTGCCGTCGTCATGACAGATCATCTCGGTTATGCCTATAGTGTTTTAATTTTCATAGGTGGTGCAGTTGGTTACTTTAAAGGTGAGCCTTTCTTATAGTAACCATTTCCTTGGAAAGAGTCCGAGCTCATCGTAAAAGAACCATATCTTACGTACGCATATAGCTGGTAGCGTTGCCTCGTTGCTCTCTGGTACCGCTTTCAGCGCTGCGGCTGCTTATGGAGCTCACCTTGTCTCCGTTGACGCGAAAAATGTGACTATCGCATTAGGTAAGCATTATTTCCTTTTCTTTTCTCGGATATGGATAATTGCATTGACGTTATTTTATCTCCAAAGTGGTCAGCGCCATTTTACTTATTGTGATGGGTACTCGGTTTAGCCGATCCGGAAAATTCATGCCAGCTGGTTTGGTATCCTTGTTAAGGTAAATAAAAATGGATTTTGGATTGGCCTCTTTCAGTTTCTATGCAATTCTCATTTTCATATATTCATTATTTTCTGCATCTGTAGTTTGTTGATGGTTATCCGTTATGGCTTACGACTAGTTCATTAATAAACTAAGGAATTATTTTTACAAACTATGAGGAGGAGTAGGCAATTAGGACGGTATGATGGAAAAGGAAAAGGACTTGTTCTTTCATTCAACCGCTTCTCGACATATTTCATTCGTGGGGTTCATTGGAAAGGAGGAAACGGAATGATTGGCGGATGCACTCCTTATCTAAGGCTTTTTTTTCACTGAAATAACCGAAGAATATGGACCGACTCATAGTAGGTAAAATTCTCATTGGAATGCCTTGCCACATTGATACTTTGAACAGAAAACGTGCTGATGCATGTAGCAAACCAATAGGCACAAACACTATAATGTGTCAGGAAACCCTTGCATCGCGGGCAAAGGGGAAAGGATTTGAACAGAGAAACAGAGAGACGAAACCAGATAGACGATGCTGCAATCCATTGCCCAGTGCTTCATGCATAGGAGCGGATAATCGAATTGCCGACAAACAAGTTTTAACTTGCGCTTGCTATTCTATCATTCCAATTGATATGAACCCTTTATACCGATGGGACCAACCATGTTTCCATGTCTATTGCTTAAAAGAAACCTTCAGGACGTAGGTAAGGCGCGCTGAATTTTTGGAGAGGATTTACAACTTTTATCTGTCAGGTATCTCGAGAACGACGGGCATGGCTAGCCTGACTCTCATCTAAGCCCACGGTGAATCTGCCCCAACTGTAGCTAGTGGTTTATTTTTGTCAATCACGAAGATGATAGCGCAACAAATGTAAAAACTATTGCTGTGCAGGCTGACCTTCTCGAAATCAACCTCGTATCCCTTGCATTTTGCTTGTCCCGACCCTTGTCTATGTTCCTTTGCTTTTTTCATGCAGTAACCCCCCCTTAATTTCACTGTCTTTGTTCGAGCCCACTGATTGAAAATACTTGGGGATGAAATCAGTGAAGAAGTGCAATAATTTGCATTACCCATAGAAACCACTTCACTCTATCAGCATTAGCAGGGGGGTCATTAAGCAGTCACTTATTCATCTCTCGCCATGAGTTGAAGGTGTCTAATCCAGTTACAGTCCTTACTTGCAATACTAAATTAAAAATGTTTAACTGCTTGGGATTATTAAGCAATAAAATGTATTATTGATACTACTTTAGTACGATCTAATATAAAATTTGCTATTAAAAGAGACCTCGATTCTATTTCAACCCCTTATAGACATTGAATCTTGAAACTTAGTGAGGGTTGAAAATCTCTATAAATGTTTTTTTTTTGGGAAGCTCAAAATGATTGAAAATAGGCAAAGGTGGAAAATAATGAAGGTTTACTGCATATTATCTTTTGAGACCTTCTTTGTCCTTTTTCCTTATGCTTTGAATAAGAAAGCGTTCATGACTTTATGCCATCATACGTAATGTTTGTTCATCCAGGAATAGTAGAAGTCTATGATAATGATGATAATGATCACGATCACGATAGGCCTTTTGGCTTGAAAACGAAATAAATTTGGACACGAAGTATAACAACATGAAATGAGAGTAGGGAATGAACACAAGGCTTAGTGTTTAACAAGAACTGGGAATCGATGAACAGAAAAAACAATCAAGTGTAGTAAGCGGTAAGGCAACGTCGTTTTCTGTCCCTTGTCCACTCCACAATACGATTCGTTTCTGGGGTTGCCATTGTCGGTCTTTTCCTTGAGTCTATTAAAGCTTTTTCCACTGTTGATGCCGATACACATTCTGTATGAAAGATATGGACTAAATCTAAGATATCGTTCAAATGAACCACATAAGAGGCCAAGTCACGGAGAGAGCCAGGCAGCTCAGCACGACCAACTTCCATCATTATGTACAACCCGTCAGAAAGCAATTCCGTTACGTAGAATGTCACTTGCCGACCTGTAGGTAACGTAAGAATATAAATAATTAGACAACAAGCGACAAAAATGAATGCGACTATGCGATTCAAGCTCTTCCAACATTTACTTACCGATCGCTTGGAATGACAGTACGCCTTTCAACTTTCCAATATCAATGGCATTTTTAGTAAAGATACCGAGTCTTACGAGGTCTTTCGCAATGGTATAGTGATTTTTCGATTCACCATGACATTTAACTTCTCCAAATCCCAGAGTAAGTTCCAAATGTACGCCATCGAATTTGCTGATTGAGGAATCGGGTCTACGTTGGCTGATAGAGATGCTGCTTGCTTTCTTTGATTCCAGATTATTGGTGCTCGTCCTATGGAATAAAAGGGGGAAAACGACGTAAGAAAACAGTAAAAGAAACCTGCCACGAGAAGAAAGGACAGAAGGAAAAAACAAAACAAACAGAATAGACACTTACCAGCGAAACATGATCCCGTTTTCCAAATCATCAAATAGAGGGTGTAAAGCAGGATCGATATATCTTGTAATTAGTTCAAGTTCTTTTGTGTCTTCCATCAGCGTGTCTTCAGGTAGCTTGGTAAGCCTACAATAATTTGAAAGTAAACCCACAGAAGTTAGGATAAAGTCTACGGGCATACACATCCCATATTTGAATTTCAGACTTACATATTTGCAATTGACAGGATAATCTTTGCTTCTTCTTTTGTTGCTAACGGTTTCATGGTGTATAACTTCATTACCCCCTCCATCCTGTCGAGCTTTCCCTTTCGTACATCCTGAACAAATAAAAGCAAAGAAGTTAAGGAAAAACGAGTAGGACATCGAATTCGACCAATTTTTTCCATAACTTACGTTAATTGTCTTTATCATTTTATGCATCAAGTCAACGTTGAATTCCTTTTTTTCAACTCCCAACTTTTCCTTGATAGCGTTAACTAAGCATTTTGTTGTCTTGTCATCTATGAACATTTTGAGGTCATCATCAATACATTTCGGCTTGATGAGCAGAACCGATGACATGGCGCTGTAGGAAATACAAAACATATACTGGTGAGCATTGATGAATATCGCTTAGGGGTATTCTTTCTTTTAAGCTTGATTTATTGCCTTGTGCTTTTGCTAGTTGCATGCTGCTTACAGGATATGGTGGACATGACTTTCCATATATAAGCGTTTGTTACTGACCAGATTCTTGACATAGAGTTGGAAATTATAAAATAGCATAGATATATCCACATTGTTTACGATGTATCGGTCGTCTTGCGTTGGAATTCTAATATTGGTGGAGATCAAAGTCAGATCTTCTTGTTCATGGTCCAAGCTGCTGTCTCGAACATGTTCCTGAGATGCAAGGGATGTTATAGACAGAGATTCATCATGTGCCTATGAAATAACCAAAAAAAAAATTTACCCAATTTTAACATTCATTACTGTTGCCCTAAATTAGTTCAAGTACACCTGGTCTTACATGTTCCCTTCCACTCTCCTGCTGCAGTTCTGGTTGTGGTTTTTCTGGCTGTTCGTGCGATTTCCGTGGTTGCTGTTCTTCTTGACCACCCAATTCGGCTCTGTTCAATCCAAAACAAACAGCCATATCAACCGTGATGTCGGCAAAAATGACGTACGCGATAAATTACCCTTCAGGTCCCAGCTCATCTTTATCAGCAATAATGTTGATCTTATCACCGCCTATGTAATCGCCACCAATGGTTTGGTTGAAGTATATTGTAGAGACACCGCTTTCATCGCGCTAAGAAAATATGGGGAGCGTACGAGATCAAGCAAACAATGAGTATGCTTATATGTTTATGCAATAATACCGAATGATAGTCAATTTAGCTATTTATGTTCAATTGTTCCCCACTATTCAAGCTTTTACGCAGCGTTTTGACTACGTCTTTAACACCGTCTGGCACACTGCGATCTTGTAGAATTGCTTCGAGAATTTCACCATATGCCCATTTAAGTTGGTTAATAGCTCCGCGACGACGTCGTGCATTCCAGTAGTCAACAAAATGACTCAAACTCCATTCATACAACGGGTTTTCAACAAAAAAGGAGATATATTGATTCGAATATTCTGAACTGGATAAGTATTTGTAATTGTAGAAGCTATTCATGTTTGCTTCGTCCCGAAGAGAGAGGATTAAAGCGAGAAATAGCTGTTATATCAGCATTATGCACGTCACGTCATACGGTTCGTGATTACGTGTGACGTACTATAAGATTGCAAGATTTCCGAATCCCTTTGTTTTTTCCCTGTTGAACTGGCATGCATTGACCAGGCTTGGATGCTCTTTTCATTCGTAACAATGAAACGGAGTGTTGACCAACGGCCTACTTATACCGTGTAGGGGTTTTCTCTTCCCAAGGGAAAATAGAAAGGTATAGGTTCCCCCGCCTGCTTAATCTTATTGCTTTGGGTGCTTCCCCCAAAAGTGCTGACCAACCCCCCCTTCATGATGACAAGTGTTTTCAACAAACCATTGCTTATCGTGGAGGCCGCCGCAAAAGGTTAATATTGTCCGTTTGCCTTCAGTTCATAGTCGTTATATATTGAATAGGTTAAGTTAATAGCGCGTTCTCCAAGAATGAATATTACTCTTTTCTTTTTTCACAATGGACCATGGCATGCCTTCGTCTTTGATAGGATGATCCCAGTCTGTTACTTTGCCCAGTAGTAATCCTGTGCTTGATATTACCGTTTCGCCCTGTGTTGATTAACCGGATGCCAACAACAACAACATGGAAGCAAAGGGACGAATGATCGATGCAAAGGTCGCGACATTGCAGCTTGATGATATAGCAAAATGCCGGTTTTTTTTTATTTTTCAAGGTAAGAATATCCTTGTTTCAAGATACTCAGCGGTGACGGAAAACTTGGTTTTTTTTTTTTCATAGTCCCAATATGTCAAAGCAGCGTAATAAATTGTTTAATAAAACAGCATGGATCGAGAGTAGAAACAGACCAAAAGCATGATGCTATTTCTCTTCCTATGATATCCGACATTGTATTCTGGATGAGTTATGTGTTCTTGGATTTAAAAAGAAAAACTTGCCTAATTAGGTGCTGTGCTCATATGCTACGTACCATCGCTAAGCTAAGAGATCGGGCCACACTGTATCATCACACAAAAGAAAAGGAGAAAACAGATTGAGTTAACCTATGCAAGACTCAGTGATCTGAGCAAGTAAGAAAAGGCGTCCACATGCTGGAAAACAGAAATAAAGAATATCTGTGCAAGCGCTGGTGATGATGTGTTTCAAAGTTGAGAATGATAACTGGTTTCACATTTTCACTTGGGTTGGATATTCTGTTGTGATCTTTCCCCAGGATGATAGTCTCTTGAAAGTAAAATGATATATAATTTTTTCTTTATTTCTTTTTTCTGTTGGACATGAAAGTGCTCGAGGGACTTTTTGTTTCCGGTGGGTTAAATATCAAAAAAGAGACGAAGGGGTAGGTTAATTACAAGGACAAACAGTGTACATGGTTAGAGACAATGAAGGAAACGTAGAAAAAAATGAAATAGAGAGGCACAGAAGAAGTAGCCCAGTTTCTCTGTATCCTGAACAAAGAAGTCAATGTGTTGAATAACTATGTGGCATAGGACAAACAAAACAAGTCGATGGATTTCCTAGACACATGGTTGTGCTGCACATGGGATAGGTGTGTATCCTAGACACAGAAGGTGTGATTCTAAACATCCAATTTCACAGTGCCTTCGTAGGTATCGATGACAATCTTATTGCCTGTGGGTGTTGCAATATAGACCAAATGAGGCTTATTTTCAGGAGAAATGTCCAGCAAATGTCCAGGAGGTAGAAACATCAAAAACCCACGTATCAACCCAGGTTTCCCTCGAAACAACAGAGTGACACGCTCCAAAACTTGAGTCGTATTAATCCTATGTTTTACGTAGTCAATATCATTTTCAGTTTCTCTTTTTTTTTTCTCTCTCTCTTGTCCTGTCTTCTTAATCCTTTCTCTTTTTCTTTACCTTTCGGATCGAAAATCATCCATGATGCCTAGAAATTTGTCAAATGTTTGAGGATCCTCGGCATAGTCTGACTTAATCTTTTCCAAATAACTCATTGCGTCTTCCATTTGTAGTCCTTGGTGATTGGATGATGAAGGTGATGAAGAGCAAGATGAGAATGAAGATGGCTTTTCATTGGATGATGAAAGGAGGGAAAGAGGAGGATGACTGAGGGTTGCAGTTGCCGGTTCGGCCATAAGACGTAAATCTTTACCAAACAAACTTTCGATCAAGTGAAAGATCTGAAGGGGAACAAAAAAAAAGCAGGGAGAAAAAAGAAGACTCGTCAGTTATAACATACACATATTTGTGTAGATTAGAAAGAGAATAAAAAAAGAAAGAAAATTTCATTCCTTACCTCGTCCATATGTTTATTATCTTGATAATTACTCTCACCTTCCAGTGTTATGGATTTTTTAACTTGATTTACCTGTTCTCCCCGAAGGACCGTTCGAACCCACATCAAGGCATACTGTGGTTTAATAGTCCCTGTTCGTCCTCTTGCTACCAATTTGGCCCAACCTGTTGCCACCAGGGCTCTCCCGAGATCCGCATTCTGTGCAAATTTGGCTAACAAGGCGCGTTTTAAAGCTTGTGGTTTCCGCATCTCCCAGGCTTTGATATGATCTTCCTCCAAAACTATCGTTCTTCCAAATTGACGGGCTTGCCTAGCTGGCGAACTAGCTAACGGATCGTTCGAATCCAAGGTGAATTTAACGTAGATATCCGGCCGATGAATGAATTTGGATGCTTGCATGTAATGATCAACGGAAGCCCAGGCATGATCATCAATATGAAGCAGTACCAGTTGAGCTGGATTGATGATCTCGGGTGTTGTTGTTATGCCTATATGTCTATTTTCATGATCGGCATCGGTATTTCTCATATAATCATGCGCTAACATGCGTCGCCAGTGGGGAAAGTTGGCGCGGAGATAAGCGTAACTGTTGCCTGCTATATCGTCAGTAGGACACTGTTCGCCTTTGATTAAACCTGGTTGACTAGGTTCAGCTGTAATGTCTAGTAGGAATGTCGTGTCATGTCTATAATCCTCTCCAAATCCTTCCCCTCCTGGCTGATCTTTGGATGCCACCTCCGAGGTGTAATCAGGTTCAGGTGAACTAGGGGGCGTAGTAGCACTAGTAGTACTCGCAATTGAACCGATTGTCGCGGTTGTTGGGTTTTCTGTAGTGGATCCTGCTATGGTTTCATCAGCATGGGTCATGGTATGGTGAATGGTTGGTTCCGTTGGTGCATTTGTGTTTGTTCCAGCCATGATGCTCATGTACAAGGAAAAAGAGCATGGAATGGTTTGAACAAAGCAAAGAAAGAGTTATGCACGTATGATATGGTTATGTACAGTGTGTGGGTGTATGAACCGGATAAAAGTGTGCACTACCCAAGAGGGCGGAGGCAAAGCTGAACCTCTTTTTTTGGTCAACAGGCCAACCCCTCTCTTTTCAAAACGGCGACGTCACCTTACTTTCATCCGGGTTGGATCGATACTAGAGAGGAAATAGGATTTCACTCTCCAAAAGACGTGTGCTATTATAATCCACTTGCTAGTTTTGATTTCCACGAGTTGACAGGACTGTCATGCGGTGGAGAATTTGGGAATCTATTAGAGGTCAAACTGTTTTTGGGTCTTATCTAATCTAGGATGATAGACCATACAAAGAATGGAGAGAACTTTCAGCCCTTGTGTTCACCTTTGTTTGCGAAAAGGTTTTCATTGATCATAAGAGAGAGGAGGTATAGAAGGAAAGAGAGTAAGATGAAAAGGGACGTCTTTTCCTTTGATGATCGGAAGTAAACCCAGAATTGCGGGGATTGACTCCGCTTTTTGTTAGTTTCTCCATCCAGCATAAAGGGGACTAGAATAGGGGGGTGGTGGGAGAAGGAAAAGCACAGATGTTTTCGTTTACCAAATTGGAGAGGAAGCAGTACTCCAGATGTATATATACTGTTTTTCTTTCACATGAAGTAGATGTGTGTTATGAAGGTTTAAAAGGGATGATATACCCATCTGGGGATAAGTGATACGGATGATACCAAAAAAGCAACTCTTTCTTCCAGTTGAAACATGAAGCATTCTTTTTTGCGTTCCTCTCGAAGCCGTATCTCAGATCTCCATTGTCGTTTTGTAATGGTTAGGAAAGAAAGAAGAAAAGGTCCGTAGGTTTTTTTTTTCTTTGGATCTTACGGTGCTCAGTTTTTGAACATCATCATCCAAAAGAGAAAGTGATGTGTCATTTTCTGATTTGTTTAGCTAAAAAAAGATCAGTTGACAGTTGCATCTGTGTTATCCATCAATCATCATAACAAGTTCTTCAACAACAAATTATGACAATAATTGATGATGTGACACCAAATAAACATATATTGGATTCCTTTTATTCAATAAATGATTTCTGATAATTGGGGATTTTATTCATACGACAATCCCTGTTTTGTCTGAGTAAGGGAAGCGAAAGGGTTATTAGAGAATCAAGAGATCGATGTGCAACAGATGATTACTCGATATGTGTTACATTCAAAAACACCCAGAGGACTAAAAAAGAAGGATGACCAATTAAGGCCACTATGATGGGAAGTCCATTTTAGTCCATGAACTGCTAATTCTGAATAAACAGCTTGGGAATCTAAGAATAGAAATCCCAAAATCCCAGTTTTTATTTGTTATGCTCTTTTTAGACTGTAAGTAGATCCAGGAATCCGCAATTGGAGCCGTGGCCCATTTCTTTATTTTTATGCTTTTCCAAAGGTTGAACCTTTTAGGTGTAACAGAAAGGATGGAGGGTATACGTGGTGCTAGTTCTTGCGTGACATTACACGCAGGTGTGGCGAAGTCATTGGTCACAGCCACATTGGTGGCGAACCATGGCTCTTCTTTCATGATGAAAGGGGGAATAAACAAGAGTTAACTTTTTAAATATTAATTTGCTGCTTATTGATCGAGAGATCATTGGCGAAGCGGATAAAATATCAATGGTATGTTCGGCAAAAGCGGAAAAAAAAAAGAGATTGGGGTAGAAAAAGATGCCAACCCTTTTCCTGATTGTTTAGTCATGCTGAATTGAAAATGCGAAACAAATCCATTACATACACAAATTTTAAATACCCGACTCCCATCAGATCAAAAAGAAAACCATAAGCTTATTTGGTCAGTACCATCTATAGTTTTGCTTTGTGCAGATCTGTTATTGTAGAAAACCAAAGGAAAGTATTGATTGATTGTGGGAATGGTATAAGAAGTTTCTTTTTTTAGGTGATGGAAGTTGAATCGAAGGGTTTCCTCATTTCCCTTGTTGCGCAGAAATGCGTGTGTACCAGGATGGTTAAAATACCGGCCCTTGACATTGGATCGGAACTTACGGAGAAAAAGATATCGATCAAAGATCATTGGATACTGATACATCATAGACACGCGTGCACGGTCAAAACTAGATGAAAAAGAACTCAAGGAATTTTACAATTTGCTTGGCACCGATTACACACACACACGTCCACACATATACACAGATTACCCCAACCCGCGCTAAAAAAAAAAAAAAAAAAAAAAAAGGTTAAAAAAAAAGAGAGAAGAAGAAGAAGAGGAGGTTGAATTATGTGACGAAACAAGTTCGGATGATTAAGCCAATTAGTAAGAGGACAGATATACATTACAAATTCTATGATCTATCCTATCTAACTTCTATTACTTTTCTGTTTATGTTACGTTGTATATATATATATGATTTTTTTTGTTATGCAACACAAAAGGTTCCCGGCCGAAAACCAAGATTGTCTGGACAGGGCTCCGTCAATTTTTTTTTTTTTTTTTAGCTCTTCCACTCTTTTTGAGTGGCAGATGTTTAGCCGTGAGTAACCGGAATAGTACTATCTCTTACGTCCGCCGGATCTGCCGCCTATTTCCGGTTTGGTTTTTGATTTATGTATGTCGTATGTGTGTTGTGCCGCGTGTTTCTCTCTCTCTTTCCTCTTTCTTATTTCTTCTTGTGCTTGGCTCACTTACTGTTTCTCTCTCTTTATCTCCCTTTCAATTTTTTTTGATCTGATCCATTACAAAATAATTATTAGACACTTAGTCAGCCCCGGGAAATCTCCACTTTGTATAAAAAAGAATTCATCTCTCTTTTTGACTGTTTCTTGATCTCTTTTTTTTTCTCATTTTCTTTCTTCTGCTCTTCCCCCAGAAAATCCATTACTGCTATCTTCTTTTTTCTTTTCTATATATTGTATTTTAGAATGAATATTTCATCATTGAATAATACACCTGTCACCCCACCTTTTGAATGTCATAAAACGGTGGATCAATCATTATTTGATCAGCCGATCGATCGTATCCAACACCGCAGCGCATTTCATCGAGTGGCCCATCCCCCTCATAACCCCATCCTGTCCCCGCCAGAGTTAGTCCATGACTCGGATGAAGAAGAAGAAGATCTCTTATTATCCTCTCCCTCCATGTCATTGTCTTCTTTGATGAAACAACAAGGCTTAATCGCCCAGTCATCATCCGCCCCTGATGAGGATGACGATGAAGAACAAGAACAAGCAATGTCTCGCCGAAGAACTTGGTCCATGACAAATACCTCGGTCGGCCTCGAACATCCGTGCATGAGGAAAAGAATCAAATCGAACCCGATGCGATCTCCCTCGGTCATCGGTGATCCCTTGCAATCCTCGGCCGTTGATAAAAGTGTCGTTTTCCAACTCCACTCTCCGTTCCCCCATCCCTCCTCTCTCTGTACCTCTCAAGTGATCTCGGGTGAATCCCTGTTATCTGCGCTGCGCAGACGGGTGGCTGTAGCACGAAAACAGCAAAGTCAGAAAAGAAGACAACAACGCCTCTGGTCATCGATTCGTCTTCCTCATCAGCCTTCCAGAGAACCAACACAAATCCAAATACCCAAACCAAGATCATTCCTTCTCAGAAGAGAACAACAACAACAACAATATAAACAACAAAAACATCAACAACAGCCGCTCTCTGACAATGAATCAAGTCCCATCACCTCAACCATAAGCCCCACTTCACCCTCTCTGAAGGTCGAGCCCAGACCCCGACTCGCCCCCAAGCCGCCCGATTACATCGAAAGAAAGACATCCACTTCTTCCGCAGGTCGTCCTTCACGCGTCAAAGGACCCTGTCAGGCTTGTCAGGAGACTTCGGATGGATGCATGCGTAAGGCGTTCAACTGGCCATTCCCATCCAGTTCAATTTTTAATGACAAAGGAAAACCCTTTGTTTATCTTTGCAACAAATGTGGTTTAAGGTAAATTTTGAAAAAGAAAGAAAAATAGCCCCATGTTTCTTTTTTTTTTTTTTAACTTGATACATTTTAATAATAGGTATAACAAAAGTGGCGGTAGTGTCTGTCGTCATTGTCGATGGGTGTTTTGTAAAGAAGAAAAACGCAAGGCAATGCAACATATTGATCAGATGCGAAGGTCTCGCCCAGACGGTCGGGTTGATCCGAACGAACTGATCGAAAATTTTGTGTGTACTCCCAAGTATTGGACATGCGGTCGACCGTGGAAAGTTGGTTGGGTCTTGAATGGCAATGATATCACTCTTGATGAGGAAGAAGCGGATGATCTTTACCGATCCCCATCTCCCCATTGAAAAACTCCACGATTTACATATATACACACACACGCACACCCTCAAAAATGCACACACAAAACACCCTTTGTTGATATGTCGAATTTCCTCTCTCCCTCTGTCTCTCACTATATGCCTCCCTACTTTCCCCCTCCCCATATATGTACATAAGATCTTTTCGCTTTTTCTCTTTCTGTGTGAACAAATTAAACCAAAAAATAGTGAAATTTTTTTTTTTTTTACTTTTACTGTAATGCTTTTTCCCACTAAACTAAAAAGAAGGCTAAAACGCTCATTAGCGTCAAAAATCATACCATGCGACGTCATATTGCTGAAGGATCAAAAAGAAGCTTCTTTTATTATAAATATTATTCGTTTGTAACGGGGAAAAGGGGGAAAATGTCTGTGCCATAGGTATAGCAAGATGGGACGACAGACAAGACAAGTCTGTGTGTGGAGAGAAGAGTAGAAAAAGACTTGGCATGAAACAGTCAAATTCTTGGCGGGAAAAAAAAAATATGGCAAGGGTAGCCTTGTCCCGCATTTCACATGTTCCAACTCTATCATTGACTTGTATAAACACACACACAGAGAGAGAGAAGAACCTGGTTAGGTTTACCTTCCGACCATTCATTGCTGAATGAACGAAAAAGGGACAAACAGCAACAACAAAAAACACAACAACTGCAAGAATCCTTTTGATCCCGTTTGTTTTCTCCCCCTCCAAAACAAGATGAAACAACCGAGAATTGACATGCCATACTAAACTGAAAAAAAGAAAAAAAAAAACACAGAATGAGGGAACCCTTATTTCTACAACCCAAATCCTGTAGGTTACCTCGTTTTTCTTGGTTTCTGCTTCAAAATGCTCGGGGGCTGGGTTGTGCCGTACATGCCTTATTCCGAAAATTCCAAGTCGTACAAGATCGACACCCTGAAGAACAGACAGGGCGGACAGATTTCGGATGCTTAACCTTCCTCTTTTGGTGAGGAGCCTCATCCCGAAAAAATGGCCTCTCTACTTTTTTTTTGCTATCCTTCCCAACCAAAAATACATCTATATACGAAAGAAAATCAAAGCAAACGATCCTTTTTTTTTTTTTTTTTGGTTTTTCTCTTTGTCTGTTTCTCGTTTCCACGCACACCAGTCCCTCTGTGCTGTCAACTCTAGATTGTGAAATAACCGAATACCGGAAGAAGGTTTGGTCTAGCCAAGCCTCATACGAGGGCTTAGGGGAAAAACGGAAAGAAAATGGAAAGCATACTGCGCGCGCAGAAAGAGAGAGACAAAGAGGGACAAAGAGAAAGAGAGACATGGGCGGTGTGGCTTCCCCTTCGAGCAAATTCACCGGATATGATCTTGATTAGACTCAGCCTCGTGGTGGTAAAGTCCCAGTTGAGCCGAGTCAAGCCAAGCCTCGAGTTAAACTCGACTGGGGATCAGGTCTTATACTGAGTTGCGGCACCGGTACACGAGTCAAGTGAGTGAATCCCAAGGTTAAGCCGAAACTAAAATTTGTTGCTTACTCTATTTCAAGGTTGCACGTTTTATTCTGCTGTAGTACGTATAATACAGATAACGGATATCATAAACTGCGGATGGTACAAGCAATGAAGGCAATTGTGGCCGAGTCAGCTTTGGTGGTTTCACCTTCTCGGATTTCTGGCGAGCCGAATGAATTTCATACAACGTTTCCAACAGTGAGAGAACAGCGTTTTTGAAGGCCATCAACTGCTCTATTTTAGCAGCGATCATTAGACAATGAATCATACTATTCCATCTTGATTTTATTCTCAGAAGCCACAGTCAATCATCAATCAAACGAAATTCTTGCTAATGGTTGCTTCTTATTCAGTTGCAACCACATCTGTCTGTATCTTTTTGGCACATGTCACAGCCCCGCTCGTCTGTTTGAACGTTTCCCTTTTTCGATGACCGTGAAATTTTGGGATCAATAGTGCACAGGAAATTTTAAACTCTCGAAGTATCCGTATGCACCTTGTTATGATACCAGTGACTAGACGCAGTCGCTCACGAAAAAAAAAAAACCGTTGAGTAAGTTCTTCCAAATCCCAATGTTCCCGAACGGTATAGACCTGAATCTTTAATGTCTTGTACAGGATCAATTCGGTGTTACAGATACCTTCAGACTTTTCTCCATGATTATTAAGCTATCGCGCCGCAAACAATGATTCTATTATTAGTAAAAATGACTTTTGACGTCAGCGGGATGAAAGAACAAAAAGACATCAAGATAAACCCACCTTCCATGGCGGTTGGCCTGCTTTAAAACGTATTTAAGCATTTTTCTGCCAAACTTACCAAAGCAAATATCGATACCGTTTTGATAACATTGAGCAAGCGCCTCGTCCGCAGATTCTGTTTTGTAATTGAACGTAGAAACAAAAAGCGATCTCTTTCAGGTAGACTATTATCTCGTCCGATCCGGCAGAGCCCACAACGCGTAGACCTAGAATCTTTCCCAATCTGAGCTACAAAACCGGCCTACATGATTAAAGAAATGGAATAGAGAGAGACTTTGTATTTAATAGGCAGTGTTCTTGTAATTGCATCAGTAACTGTTCTCGCTTTATTTTTTTTTCAAGGAATATTGCTGTTGTGCTTTCGCGCTCAGTCCATGTCCGAACAAAAAGCGGAAAAATGTTTTAGTTTATAATCGGATACCATATGCTCGGATTATTTTGTGTTGGAAAACGATCAATGTAAGAACAGAGAATATCTAGTGATCCTTAGCATGGTATATTTTTAAATGAGCAGTAGTCAGGAGCTTTTGATGTGATCCCTAACCGTCAGTGAGGGTCACGAAATATAACGCGTCAACGAATGCTACATACATAGAACGGTTAATTGAGCTACAGCTTACAAATCAGCCATGTTCCTTTTGAAGAAGAAAATTGCCAGAAACATCATGTCAGAGATAATACACCGCAGATCAGATTACAAATAACATGAAATGATACCATCGGTCTATCTGTTTCTTTTCGGATTTATTTTACCCGTTTGCCAAGATGACTCAGCTTACCTATACGTCTACGGTCTTTAGTTTGTCGACAATTGGTCTGTAGTTGGCCTTTCCTTCCGATCCTATCTCTGATACTAGTCTTGTTCTCTTCTCTACAGTGTATGAGATACAGCTAGAGAAACATCTCCAAGTCGCTAACTAGGTCTCAGGTATTTGTAAGCAGTCATTGGTCTGCTGTTAAACACTCGTATCTAATTGTACCCAGAAACCCTCGTTATCCCATTGATGTAATCGGGAAAGCTTCTGCACTTGCTTATCAATGTCCCTTCTTTTTCTTGATCTGCTCAATTGGTGCACTTTTCTGAAAGATTTATCTACTATTTACATTATTTTGATCGATGCTTCATCGGAACAGAGGACTGCGATTCGATTTAGATCCTGTGTTATAGACCGATAAAAACAGCACATATATGCATAATATCAGACTGTGAGAGATCCTAATGCTCATTTTAGGTCAATCGATGGTATAGGATTCACAGCTTCAATAGGGTGCTTTTGGTAAGCTAATTGCTGGACTGCTTCACATCAAATTGATGTTCCGCACATATTCAAATCGGTGTACGATACATAACCATTGTTGGTTTATATCTCCTTAGTAGATAGCTTTCTCTTTGAGCAGTATATAAGAGCTTTATGTCCGCTATACGGCAGATGCGTGTTTATTACCGATTCGCTGAGAAGTGAATCAATGCGGCTATGTGACATGCGTCAATTTTGTGTGGATCAGTCGAGTAATTAGCTTACCAAAAGCATCATACTGAAGTTGGAAATACTGTAATGTTCAAGCAAGGTTGCACATAGAACTGGTTTATGCTTGCTTAGGCTGAGTCACAGAGTGGATTTCCAATTCGGAACTGCGAGCGTGGCGCTGTATTGGTTAATGCCAGTACAGTGGGTAGATCTGAAAGACCTGATTTCCTTCGATGTGACAAAGGGAGCAAGGACCATGAATATAGACAGCAAGAAGGGAATTACCTAGATGATCCGGGAAATCTGCAACAACAGCTCTATGGGTTGAACAAAACCTTATCTCGCCACCGCATCACAGAAGAACGGGGAAGTCGACCGAACGGTGGTACAAAATCGCCCATTACAGAAACGATGTTCATTAAACAAGATCTTGCATACCAATGTAAAAGAAACAAAATATGAAAGTTAACGCATGCACCATGCGAGTCAAAGTTGCTATATGTCTTGCTCATGAAGAATGCTTCTCTATGTTATATACGGAAAAGACAGGAACGTAGAAGCAAAAGGTTTTTGTTGGGTGTGTACCACATCCGATCAGGTGGGTTGAACGTGTATTTTCTTGTCCAACCTGCCAATGTACACGCTAAATGGCGAGGTTTTCAATGTCAATATTGCCTATGGAGATCACATGCAAAAAATAGGTTCAAAACACTAAAACGATTTAGCTCGACTTGCTTTCGCACTAAAAATGCTATGACCACCGCTCATTACTTCAAGCCCATTTAATCATCGATTTTTCTCACGTTAAAACACACAGTTCACTTTGCATCAAATGGTTTTGTCGTATCCATGTGATTATGGCATTTTTTTAATGGGAGAAAACATCATGGGAAAAAGCAACAAAGAATAAACACAAAAAAGAAGAGGTGACACAAGAAAAACCATGGTAAGAAATGGGAAAAGTCGGCTTCTTTTTGTTTTTTACAAAGAAAAGAGGAAAGCATGTATGGTGCAAAATGGATTTATGCTTTGTGGATCTTGATGGTGGCAGGGCCATTGATACCGCGAACAATGACCTTTCTGTTCTTGCCTTCTTCGACAATTTCGGGTTGGCCGTTACCAGAGACATTGACCTTGACGCTGTTAGGGAACATGGTGTTGGAGACCAACCAGGAGACCTCGCCTTCACCATCGACTTCAGCAACATGTTCACGCTTATCGTGGTTGAAGGTCTCGGACTTGTAGGTGGCGGTGCAGGTCTGGACGGTAGGAGGGAAACCATACTTTTGGATGTAGTCCACCACCTTGCCAGCGCAAAGAGGCACCTGGAGTTGCACACTCTTGAGGAAGGAGGAGGGAATGGAACCAGCCAAATCAACCTGGGTAATGTAGGTCACAGCAACACCACCGTCGACCTTGTAAATTTTCCAACCAGAGATCTTGAGATCACCGCGGACACAACCCTTACGCTCAGGGATCGAATCGTCCTTCACAGAAGACATGACGATGTAAGACACATCATCCTCCAAATCACGAAGCGAACAGGCAGCAAAATCGCGAGGGCTAATCACGATAGAACAATAACCATTTGAATGAGCCCTCCAAAAAAAACAACAATGTCTTTCTTTACCTAATAGGCCAAGGAGCCTTGAGCTTGACCCAGAAGAGAGATTCAAAGGCCGTAAAGAGTTCCTTGATTTCCGACTCATCGTACTTTTCGTCCCCTAATAACAACCAATCGTTTTTCAGTACATGCGATCCAGGAACAAATAAGGCGTTGCCCCATGCCCATGCCTCGGATGGAAGAGAAAAAGATGAGGAACAGATCAGCAAGTTATATCTGTACACGCGCGTATCAAAGTACGCGTGAAAACAAAACGAAACAGCACTTATATCCGTTCATCTCTTTTTCCTTGATCTCCTCATCCTTCATCCTCATCACTCTTTCTTCCTCTGATAGATAGATAGATAGAGAGAGAGATAGAGAGAGAGAGGGCTGTTTTACTTACAAATCTTTCGGCAACCAGGGATGGTGGCAACCGAAGCGACATCTTTGACGGTGTACTCGGTTGTCTTGAACACAATATCACCACGGACAATAGGAATCGATGCGCCAGGAACGTCCTTGCTGTACAATTTCACACCGTCCTTTTCAGTGGAGAAGTTCCAACCATCCAAAGAAGCAGACAGCGTCTTGAATTCCTCGAGGGCCTTACGGTTATGTTCAGCGTGGCGATTGTTGGATTCGAGCACAGTCATATTTATGGGTTTATATACAATAGAGACAAAAGAAAAAAAAACAACAAGAAAAAGCGATTCAGCTAGACAAGGGGGAAAGGATAGGGTCAGAGTTGCGAAGCCTGTCTTATATAGAAAAAATCTGGTGTCACCCAGAGTGTGTGACAGTGTGGAGAAACTAAGAGCATGATGTGGTACGAATCACCCATGTGAAAAATGAACAACACATAGTTCGTTTTCATATGCTTTTTTTTCTTATATTTCTGTCTTTGTTCTGAAATGCGGGGCTTCTGGTTTGTAAAAAAAAAAAAAAAAAAAGAAAAGAAAACGTATACTCTACACGTGTCGTCTGAGTACAGAGAGAAATAACGAGAAAACAAAAAAGAAAAGAAAACAGCGCATTCTATATCTCCCTGCATTCCAATCTGCCAAGGGGAAAGAGTAAGAAGACAATGGACGGGGTCCCCTTCATCTCTGTAACAACAATAATAAATAATAGCCACTTACCGTCATCCACCTTTTTTGTGGTCATGAGATAATAGAATTAAAGGTGGTCAATAAAACACAAAACGTTAATAGACTCCATTCTACCTTTTTTTTTTTTTTATTTTGCCCGGTGCTCCTGGGTACAATAACGCGAATGGAAAATCCAGTCGACCAAGGGTTCACCTTTTATTTAATCCATGTTGGCAGCGCTACGCTTCATCTTGCCAATAGCACGAGCTGACGAAAATTATAAAGGCGCTGCGGCCCTTCGGAAAGGACGAAATTAAAATATAAAATGTAAATTCAAGACAAACTAGAAAAGAAAACAAAAGATGGTGAACACGCACTAAACATGTAAGCCTTTACAACATAAACTTAACAAATACAGAGCTAATGAACATCCTAAGCTCAAAGAAGAGCGCTTATTCTACAATGAACAAAATGGGTGTCCTCTTTTGGCGGGCATTCGGGTTAAACCAGAATGGCTAGTCACTTCCGTTTTCATGGTAGATGAGTTAACCATAGGCAAAGGCAAAATTATCAATTGGCATGGATAAAAAAAGTTCCATAGTAACCGACAGGTACATATATCTATCTGCACGTCCCCATTTAGGATTCGCCAAGGACATAAATCTTGTCAATAATCGTCAAAAGCTTTTCAGTAGGGACGTACACACAAAATAAATGGTGACAACACTTTTTCTTTCTTCTCCTTGACTTTGAACCTATTGTGCTTTGATCCTGACAACACCTATTTCTCCAATCATGGGCAAAAAGTTTTTATCTATTCGATTATCTTTCATTGGAATAAAACCACATATCGTCCCTATCTGCCGCTAACCCCCTTCATGCATGCCAGATGGGAAAAGCGCAGCAAGCAAAGAAAAAGAAAAAGAACGGCAATAAAAGAACTGGCCTATTTCTTTTTTGTTTCAATAAATATAGTGCTACTTAGCGGACGACGATGGCCCACTGGACCATTCAGCAGATGAGTTCCTTTTCGCGCCGCTTTATCTGTTTCCCGATGATCTCGTGTAATCATTTAGGCAGAGAGCAGATGGACTAATTGAAAAAAAAAATTGAAACTAAACCCTTTCTAGTCTATGTTAAAAGAAAGGGAAAAAAATGGATTAAAGGATAATAACATGAGAATAGAATATGTATTTATTTCAGAAAAAAAAAAGAGACAGAGAAACAAGTCTCTAAATACATAGAAAGGAAACAAAAAAAAGGGGAGAGTAAAAATAAAAAAGAGCACAGAACAGGTGAATTTGCAATAGAAGAATAGTTGGTGTTGGTAACCAGCAACATCGATAAAAAGAAAAAAAGGAAGATGAGCAAGAAAAAGGCTTAGGAGTTAGAGTTAGATAGAGAGCGTAAAAAAGAGACAAAGAAATAAAGGGTATATATATATTTTTCTTTTTTTTTTCTTTACAATGCAAGTTCACGACTGTTAAGATCTGTTGGTTCTTCATAAATTTCAGGTTTTGGTCCCACTTGAGAGGCACCAAAGCTATTCCACAAACGGGCATACATACTGGATCGTTTGACATTGGTTTGACTACCCAAAGAGGTGGCTGAGGTAATGGAGGAAGCAAAGCTATCGGTGGATTCCCTTCTTTCATCACGCGATCGATGACGATGATGTGCCAATGTGGAGTAGGACGCAGTAGAACTTCGTTTCATTTGCATCGAAGTCTGTTGGGCCGCTGCCTCGTGTTCGGCTAGTTTCACCTTGGCTTCGGCCAGCAACTTTTCAAGTTCACGACATCGGAGTTCACTCTCTACATATTTGGCTTGATAGTCATGCGTAGGATGCTGATTGTAAAGCTGATCTGCCAGGAAACTACCCGCAGTGGCCCGACCGCCCAATTGTAATGTATGACGCCGGCTCAAATCCTTCTTCTGGAAAGGTTGTCCCAGAACACGTGCACCAGCCGCACTCAGCTGGACGCCGCTGTCTTTGTCACCAAAAAGAACTTGATGCGCGGCAAACACTTCTTCAGAGAAAGTCCGACGAGGCATGAGGTATTCCTTTTTCTCCTGCTCTAACTCGCGAATACGTTGGTCCTGTCGCTCGACATCGTTGGCTAACTCCATTTTCTCCATCTGTAACTCGGCCGCCATCTTTTTGCATGCCATGTTCTTCTCTACGATCTCCTCGTTCTCTTTCAACAGACTCTCCACTTCTTGTATCAGCTTTTCCTTGTCAGCCTCATGCACCTGAATCTCATGAAGTAATTGCTCGTTCTTTTTAGCTAACGCGTCCTGGTTGGCTTGAACGGATTCACATTGCTGTGATAGAACTTCATACTGATGACACATAGCATCATACTTTTGACCCATCTCCGCGTTCGCTTGCTGTAACGAGGCAACCTCAGCTGTTAGACGTCGCACTTCCTCATCCTCCTCTTCCTCTTCTTCTCCTGCGTTCACTTGGCCGTTGCATGGAATGTTATCCTCTTCGCTCTCGCTACCAGCTGCCATTGCATCGTCACCATCCTGAATAGGCCCACTGGTTAACGCGCCTGCTACCAAGGCACCAAATTGTCCGCTCGTGCGCAAGGACTGAACAAACAAATCGTATTCGTATCCGCCCTGCTTTCTGTAAGCCTCTCTCTGCTGTGCTTGGCTAATAGCCAATTTTTGTTTGTACTTTTTCAAGCGTTTTTCAAGCTTTGCATTTCGCTGACAGAGTTTCTCCCGTTCGACCTGTTCATCCACACAGTGTGTTTTGGTCGCCGCCATTTCCTTGGCTAGATCGGCATGTTCTTGTTGCAGCTGAGTCAGTGAGGCTACCAACTCCTCTATCTGTTGGTGCAACCATGCAGTCTTATCATTGGTTGCAGAAGAAAACGAGAACCAGGAATCGCGCTTCGATTTCTGGCCGAATCGTACAGCAAGCACCTGCTGGGCGCGCTCTTTCTCTTGTTCTAATCCTTTTTGGCGTGTTTCGGCAATACGGGCCATCTTTTCCGCCATACCGCCCATTTTCATGGCGTCGCTTATCAATGCATCAATATCGTACAAAAGATCAGGTGACCGGAGCATGAGTAACAGGGGTTCAAACTGATCCATCGCCATCAGGCGGTCTTGATTTTTCTGCATTAAGGCAAGGGCGATCCGTGTGACAGTGGTTGGTACGCCCTGAGCCAGGGCCAGATCGTAGATACGCATAACGGCAGATTCAGGAAAGTGTTGTGCAAATAATGTTAAGTACCATTGCGAAGCATACATGGCTGGATGAATCGAGAGTCTGTTCAAATGAGCTTCTAGCTCGGGACAGGACTGGGCAAGCAAGGTTTGAAATTGATGCAATCGTAGATGAAGGCCTTCCATATTCAGCATATATAACATACGCATGTCATACAGTTCCATTAGTCTATCCTCACACAAAGCAAAAGATTTAAAAGAGTTTAGGAATGCACGTGCACCTGCATCAAATCATAAACTCACCTGACAAAGACACAAAATGCTTGTTTCTCCGGCATCTGTCAAAGGTCTGGATTAGATCAAACAATATTCCCTTTCTTTTCATGGTCTAACTAAAAGAAAGTAAAAAAGAAAAAACTGGCTTACTGTGGCTAACAAAGGAGTGGCAAGGTAAGTGAGACCTTGACAGTAACCCACATTAGCATCGTAGACGCTGTAAGCTTTGAGTAATCGTGCCAAAGCCTCATTTTTCGGTGAAGAAGAAAGATGTTTTACGTCACGATCAATCGCTGTTCCATAGGGAGATTCGTCTTCTTCGACCAGTCGGTCGTACATGGTCTCGAGATGACTATCGGAGGATCTGCTCATGCTTTGCCATAGGGCACCACGCAAACGTGAAGGGATACCCTTGAGACGAAGCTCAGCTGTAAAGAGTCTTGCGTAACGCAGAGCATTGGTAGCATAATCTTCTATCAAGCCTTGCCAAAGATCACCTTCTTTCAACACTGGGGCAGTTTGGGCAACCGTCGTGCATTTGGGATCGGCGTTCCAAACCGCATTTTGCCGCTGGACATACGCGACAAAATCGTTCTCGGAATCCTTTTTTTTTGGGAGATAAATCAAAATAATTAAGCAAATATAATGATTTTATAAGATAAAATAGAATAGTAATGGGATCTAACATTTTTACCTGTGGCGACAGTTGCTTATTAGCTTCATCCAGTTGTTCCCATGTTGTCCGTTCCACTGTTTCGGTGGGACTATCCAAGAGATGAAGGTCCAAGTGGTCATGACCTGAATCAGTTTGTTCAGATGGAGAATGACTTGACATGTCCACTGACATGGGCGGTTCAGGAGGACCCTGGATAACGACTGCGGTTGCCATAACTTTTTTTTTCGTACTATTAAAAAAAAGGGCAGAGAGGGGGAATTGTGTGGGTTAGAGAATGGTTAACCGGGTAACGAGAAAAGAAGAGAAAGGGAAAAGAGAGTGAAGAGAGAAAAAGAAAAAAAAAAGGGAATATGATTTGTTCCTTTGGAAAACAAAGTAGTTTAGAAAAAACGTCGATTACACAGTGTGTTACGTACGGAAAACGAAAACCAAAAAATTATATGGACTTCTGCAAGAAACAAAACGGATTGAAAAGAAGAGGGAAATGCAGATTAAATAGTAAGTAGTAAACGAATACACCTATGCACCCCTTATACAAAAGGGCGAACATACAGCTAAACTCAACAAGCTTTTTTTTTATACTTGCTTTCTTTTTTATTTTGATGTCTGGTTCCTTATCCTTTCCTTTTTCCTTTTTCACCCTAAGAAGAAATGAAAAGAGGCGGAGATGAAGTATCGGACTCGGGCGTTCGGTCATGCAAATCGGGTGAAAAAGAAAGAGAAAGAAAGAAAGAAGCGAAACCAAGATAATGTTTTCTAACGTCATGTTGTCATCTAGTACTAAAATATGCGTCTCAGTTTTATATACTACAACTGAAGAAGGGGACATGATTTTCGCTATCATGCCCAGATATATGGAGGATTGAGAAACATGCAAAAGATCACTTACTGGAAAGAAAAAAAAAGCTGTTAGGCTACTGCATCACGCATACAGGACACATCATGTAAGGTATTGTAGATCTATTCACAAGAGATAGACAATCTCAAGTAAACAGTTCTCTCTCACGCAAACTGGTTCTCACAAAAAAAAAAGGACTACAGCAGAAGGTTGTCTTCTTTTCCTTTTTTCTTCTTTTTTCGTTCTTTCTATTTTGCCCTTGAGATAAGAAAAAGTTAGATATAGAAACAAACTGAAAATCCATCTTTCTAGTTTTCTTCCATGTAAGATATGCGAGTAGTCCTAGATGTTGTCTGACTTGGAGTAGCGAGAGGATTCTCGTGTAGCATTGCGTACAGGGATCTTTAATCCTTGTTTAGCAAACGTTTTTGACAGTTCCGTAGATTCTAAAAAAAAGATTCAGTTGTTCGTGATATTTTCTCTTTCTCCATCCCTCTCTCCGGTTTCTTACCTGTCATTCCAGGGAACTTTTTTAAAGTTAATAACATAACATGTTAGTTTCCATGGCGTTCACTTGTTCAAAGCCTACCTTTTTAGCAGAGTACACAGTAAATGGATCTGAAAATACTTGAGCAAGCACTTTGGATTGAGCACCTTCCTGGAAATCCCCACTATTCAAATTCCCTCCCAAGTCAATGGCCAAGCGCAATGATACACACCAGCAAAACATGCTCGAAAAGAAAAGAAAAGTTGACCCAACTTCTTCTTTCTTCTCTTTTTTTCTTTCTTTTTACCTCGTTAGCTTCATCAGACTAAACCGTAATGTGTAAACGCCCTCTGTTCGAATGCTAAGATCAGGAAAGGCAAAATACAAGCCCTGCTCGCCGTCTGGATTTTTTAAAAGACTAGGAGAACTCACAAGAGAACCCATTAGTACACGGGTACACTTTGGTGGATTAGAAATGATGTTTCGCTCTTCTAACCGATCCGCCGACCATAGTGTAACATGCAAGATAAAGAACGGAATCTGAAGGGTTCTACAAATAAAGTCATAATAATAACAGATTCAGCCAGGGGTATTCTTCCTTGGGGTTTTTTTTTTTTTTTTTTTTTTTTTTTTTTTTTTTTTTTTGCTTTGCTTTGCTTTTGGCTGTCGGATATTTACTGGATATCAACATAAGAATCCTGCTTGACGATTAGCTGAACAATGGGCGGCGGATCAATCGGTCGCCTATCTTTCTCACCAAATCCACACATGCGAGCATGCAATGGTTGCTGGCATACGACTAATTCATAGGTTCTATTATTAAAAAATGGGTCGCCATTTTCGGATGAATTATGAGCTTTGGGAACAAAACAAACAAGAAAAGGCTAACCTATTTTCCCGTTCGTCGTAACCGATGGAACTCATTCCTCGACTAAGCGCATTCGAGGCCGGAAGCCGCAAATCCGCGGGATGAGACACAATAACCTCGGTAGGATGACGACTTGCATAACGACCAGAAGGGGCAACCGAATGCGTCTCCATCGTTTCATAGTGAGCGGATGGTACCTCATGTTGAGCGTTGGTCATCATGAACAAGTCAATAATAGAAAAAAGAACAAAGGAAAGAAAAAAAAAAAAAAGAAAAGGTCCTGACTTTGCACAAAGGGAAAAAAGGGAAAAAGGAAAGCCTGATGGTTGGATCTTATCCAAATGGCTTGCTTGGCACTCTTTTTTTATTTTTTTCGGCACACAACTCATTCCATCAATAAAGTCTCTCACTGACTTTATTTTCTGGCTCCGTTGAATTCGTACGATGCAACCAATTCCCAAAACCATTAAGTATCCGTGTGCATTCTTGTTTTGCATCGTCTTTTAGCATTAAGTACATAGCTTGGCTATCTTGTTCAATGACTCAATAGCTCTTGGCTCCATTCTTTAATCACGCGTGGGCACAGCTGTCGAATGTTACTTGATCGGGATCCTTGCCATAACCCAAGTGCATCGAGTTGTCGTGCTTGATTAACACATTGTTCCCGATAAAATCGTCCAAACATACGCTTATTCACTCCGTTCTTTGTTATTCCACAATTAGTTCAATGATTCGCTGCACCTTGTTGTATCTCTTATTTACCTCCAGTGGGTCCATGTCGTTTGCTTTCGTTTCCAACTTTACTGCAAATGCATTGGGAAGAACAAAAAATTGACTTCCTGTTAGATAACGAACCAATGCGCAAGCTGCTCGGTTGTCATAGAATCGCTCAGGACACCTAGCAATGAATGTCCCGGTAAGTGCTGCAAAGTTTCCGTAAACCAAGACTCACCATGGCTGAATAGTTTTACTTTCAATCGTCACGGGCTCGTAATACATATCGTAATTCTCGACAGCATAAAGAGATGTGGCATTTATCCATAAAGAATAATCAGGCGGTCTAGCACTCCAATCTTGACTTGTGTCAGCCGATGCCAGTTGTCTGGCAAGAATCAATTCTACGATTTGGGCTTTTGTGGTGGGGATGATGGATGGTCGCAGGCGTCCAAAGGTCGGTAGTACAAGAATATCTCCCTGCCGGAGCAAGTTTAAGTAGCTCTCCTTGTGCAGTTCCAGAACACGTTTCAGATCGACGGGTATCAAGACATCAGATGGTATTTCGCATACAAATTCTGTTCGAGCATATAGACGTGCCACATTTCTTTGAGTGTTGCGTGAAAGCATGTTAGGGTTTTTTTGTCGTGTCGTCTCAATTACGTGGATATCGGTACGTGCCGAAAAGCTGGCTTCATGATATGCCTTGCGAATTTGATCCATCTCATCTGGCGATGAAGCATGGAACGTCGCGGAAATTGGTCCTGTTCTGGTTTAAAGATCAAGATCTTTCTTTTGTTTGTGCAAAGGGGGAGCTGTTTATTTACCATCCCAGTATTCCGCTATTTGGACCAAATTGGACCATGTGTCTGGTGAAAGGATGAAAAGAAGAGATACTTCTTCTGATCGTGCTGTTTGCGTTGCACGGAGCCAGTAAGGTTGAATACGGCTTGCCATTGTATAAGCAATCTCGGGGAACATCTTGGCCATTTTAAGCCCGTGTGACATGTTGCTTAGCATGGAGTAATCCTTATCTTAAAGTCAAAAGAATAAAGTAAGTATTAAAACTTAGATCCTAAAGAAGGATATTGGGAGAATCTGTGCTTTTAAGTCTTGCTCCACTTTTACCTGAGTCGTAGGCCCTTTGAGGAAGATCCATGAACATTTTCCCTTGGATATTGAATGACCACGTCCACAAGTGACAACTAGCAAATGCTATGCAGAACAAGGCATAGCTCGCCAAAGTGACACGAACCCAGAGCGATCTCCAATATCTTTTTTGTGCTTCAGCTCCATTGTCGGTATATCCTAATAGGTGATCATGTCGCCATGTCAACATCGATTTTGCCGATTGCATCGATGAGGAATCTCTTTCAGCGGATGGTGACTGTATGAAAGAGTCCATATGTGAAAGCGGCGTTTTCTTGTAGCAAAACTTCAAAAATTACTAACAAAAGAAAAGGAGACTCTAGACTTTCTATCTTGCAGCCTTTGGAAGAACCACATATGCAATCCTTTATACTGCGCGGATATTCAAATGGTTTCAGGGGAAGCCAAAAAAAATATTGCTGTCTGTTGGTTATCACAAAACCAACCTATTTTCATCTCTCTTCTTATTGTGTCTGCTTTCTTAGCTTTCAAAAATATAAACTCTATTGATTATAAAGCATAAAACAATAGTGCTGATTTGAGTCCCTGATTCATCCAACGTGTTCACAATTTTGTGTTCAATATACCAATACGTTCCGTAGATTGACATATCTAACCGATCTAACTTTACCAAAAGCGATGGCTTTGATGTCCAAAAAGGAAAATAAGATCTATTTTTACTCTTTTCCCCTCAATAAATTCAACCGAGCATTGCCAAACTCTCACGGCTGAGTAAAAAAGACATATGCCAGCAAGCTGCAGAATAACAGCTGCTAATATAAGTAAAAGTATTACATCTTCTACATCAAATACGCTTCATCCTGTGCCGCGACTCTGCGGGGCATTGACTTTCTTTCTGCATCATCAGAATAAAGCGTTGCGTGATATTTTTCGTACCCAACACATCACGGCTCAGTGTACGTCGCACCTACTGCACGTCAATACTGCCTGCAGCACTGCATCAGCAGCTCCCTTACTTATTGGGCGCTCGTTCTCTTTCTTTAACTCGCTTAGTAACACAGCAGGCAGGTATGAGAATTCATATATTCATCTACGATGACAATCTGTGCGGTGGCCGATAGCCGTATTATTGCACGAATAAGTCTTTTTGATCAATTTCTTTACCTTTCTTTATTCTGCTGATCCATACAGCGTATTTCTTATTGTTCACGTTCAGGACAGGAGCTCGCCCTTAATGGACGAATGTTGGGTTTCGCTGCCAAAAGCAATGAATATTGGCCGTTGCGAACCCGTTTTCTGATCATGATTGTTTAGATTCTTCCACACCCTTTTATTTTTTGGTTTTCGAGTCGATCAAGAATTGCATGGTTTTCTATCATAGTTTCCATACTTATTGCTCCCATGGAGCAGTCGTTTTGCAATTTGAATGACGCCTTTTGCTTATTCACAAAAATTTCATTAAAACGATTGATTCTAATCTAACATGAGAAATGATTCTTACTCTTGGACAAACTTGCCGAAGAGCTTTGTCATAAAACCTGATAATGGCGGTATGATACTGGAAATGATATTGGAATCCCTCAAGCAATGCATTCATCTCGGGAGGCTTTAGGCTTGGAAACTTATCAATGATCTTCTTGGTCTCGGCATTTGATCGATATACTTCTTTCTCAGTCATGTAGCATTGTCGTAGCTACAGATAGCATAGTAGTCAACTGTCCTATTTGTCTAATCCTTTGATAAACATTTTGCACATCTGTTTAACTTAAATGAAGATATTTGTGATCTCCCGTGTGAACAGAGTTATATGTGGAGTATGCCCTATCTACGGACGGCATAGACTTTCCGGAAGCTGGATGTAGTCAGCCGTGCCATCACTGTCAGTACTCCTATTCCAACAAACTTGTATGACTTATAGCGAGAAACATGTTCCAGGAGTAGGTCCACCTTATTTTCTTCCTGCGATTACTGTGTCTGCTTCGGTTCCAAGTACTTAATCAACCTACTTCAGTTCCAGTCATCAGTTCATATCCGATACCATTTCGGATGTGTAGAAAATCTATGTAAATATGCTCATCCCAATCGCTTCTTGCATATACAAAAGAAATCGGTAAGGATCTGGCAATAAAACGGTCAAAGCTGGTTATGAAATCGGCGTCACGAACAGCATTGCAGTGGGAACAATGAGTAGCCAGGGGCTCACTTGTCGCTGCGCTGGCGTCGAATCAGCGATCCGTCCCCATGATAAACTGGAAACGCTAGGTATCTGAAGACCCATTACGCAGTCTAGCAAGGTTAGCTTGACAACCTGGTGCCTGACCGAGGACGATTATTTCTAAAGCAGAAAGGACAAAATGGCATGATCAAAAGACAATTACGATTGAAAAGTGAAAAGAAGTGTAAGCAGAGCCTAGCAGCTTAAGAAACATATATCGATGCTTTACGCGTACATATGAAAATAATTTATTTAACGTCTCAAATGAGCACAGGACGAAAATATCGTATATCTGCTCGAGACAGATCAACTATGGGTGGAAATGAAAAAACCATGACGGAGTAGCAGGGAAAAAAGGCATAGAGGCAAGATGGGGTGCCAACTATTCTAATTTGGGAGAGGGTAAGAGAGGGCATGCAAAAGGTCAACTGGCAGTATTAAGCCATGAGAGGAAGTCTTGGGTGGGAGGCAGTGAGGCGAAGGCAGGCTGAGATTGTATATCGGGATGGCAGACTTGATCGAATTCAGAAAGGATCTGTTGTAACACTGGCCAGTAACGCTTTACGCGTGCAGGTGAAAATTAACTTAATTAATGACAGTGAGCGCAGCGTTTGTCGCTTTACGCGTACAGTAACCACTCCTTAATATCAATCTTTGTTAATTTCAACCCTCGCCTATTTTCAATCAGTTTGAGATTCCCAAAACGAAGAAAAAACATTTGTAGAGATTTTCAACGCCTCACTAAGTTTCAAGATTCAATGTCTATAAGGGGTTGAAATAGAATCGAGGTCTTTTTTAATAGCAAATTTTATATTAGATCGTACTAAAGTAGTATTAATAATACAGTCTATTGGTTAATAATCCCAAGCAGTTACACATTTTTTGTTTAGTATTGCAGTAAGGACTGTGGCTGGATTAGATAGCTTGCAACTCATGGCGAGGTGTGAATAAGTGACTGGTTTGTGGCTAGCTAATGCTGATAAAGTGAAGTGTGCTTTCTACGCTGACGCAAGTTGTTGCACTTCTTCATTGATTTCATCCCCCACCTATTTTCAATCAATGGACTCTAACCAAGGCATTGAAATTTAGGAGGGTTACTGTACCTTTTTTCAATGTACCTTCTAAACGCTAGCTTCCCTAAATCTAAAAGCAAATGCTGCAATGCTTTTTCCAAATTCATGGTATGTCTCTTTTTTCTGTCATAGGCTGTAATACTCACTTGTCAATGGCAGGCTATAATATGAAAGTATACATGTCCAATAATATTCCGGGAACAAATATCACTGCAATGCTAGAGCTGTTTACTATGAAATTTCCGGAAAGTGTGGTTGAGCTGGACCCCTTCACCACCCGGAAAAATCTTGATACCCTTGTTCACCTTCATCACGTCTTCTGGAACAATTGTCTTACCAAGCAAGAAGCAGAGACTGTGAACAACTTTAATAGTTTTGATCTTTGTACCGTTAATACAATTAAGCAATCGAGTAGTGGTCGAGCGCGACCAAACCGATTGCAATACTGAAGTCTGCTAGTAACAACGTTATACTTCTCTCTATAATGCAAGTCAATTGCATTATATCATGGTCCTGCGAACTATGCATACCTATATAATTCATCATTGACACTCAAACTTGCAGATATGCGTACATTGTGGCCATCATCTCTTTCGGAAAATCAGTATATTGTGAGACGCTTGTTGATGAACGCTTCTCCACTTATACATTAAAGAAGGTTATTATCTCCTACACTTGTACACTTTCTTTGTATGCTTTTTCGATAGCGACATCACTAATGTCTGGGCAGCTCTGTAGCCTCTGAGCAAAATAAATGCTAATTGGAGATGCAATATATTTAAAAAGGGAAACTGTCGTCCGGTTAATGTTGGAAAAAATCCATGACGACTTTTATTTCGTCTGTAGTCTTAAAGATTCTTTGGATGTTTAGGACGCAAATAACATAGAGGTCCAAGCCATTGAAGTTCAAAGGCCTGCTTGTTATGATTCAAGATCTGGTGGATCCATTCAGTGAAGACCATGAAATAGTAGACGCCAAGACCTATGAGGGGTTAATTTTTGATATGCTTAGCCTACCCAAGTATGGTTTTCTCATTTCTTCTTACTTGTGCCGATATGCCACCATCCATGCAGCTAAATATATTCGTATTCCCGATTTAGAATGGCTAAAAGGACAAGATGATTTGTTCTTTTTTACCTGGCTTAATGCTCCTAAGGGCAATCCGACGAGATTTCTCCAGTTGCGCAGGTTTGGGCAAAATACGTTGTCCACATTCCAGACCGCAAAGGCAAGGACGAATCCCAGAGCAGCCAATCTCAGTAATTGGATCAACTTGTGCTTCTCCACTGCCGAGTCTGGCAAGGTGACTCCCAAATAAGTCGATCGAAAGACGACAATGAAGACAAGCACAGCATAGCACACCTGATGGAACACAGGGTTCTTGATGATCAGATAGGCGTAAGTCACAAAGGCAGAATAAGCTGTCAAAGCCAAGGCAAGCTCGATTCCGCGGCGACTGTTCGGGTGAACTTGGAAGCTTAAAAAGAGACAAACAAAAAGAAAAAAGTAACAGGGTACGATTAGAGATCAGCTCAATGTTCACTGAGCTTAAAAAAATCGCCTACATATGCCACACCATGATAGAGGCGACATAGATCACTGCAAATAGCCGTGAGAATATAAACACAAAGGGGATCTCCTTCTTTCCAGGTGACCGATCTTACTTGGTAATTCATCCATCAACTGCAGCTCATACTGCAGGGTCATGTGGAAACACCATCTGAATGAAAAAACAAAAGAAAAGTAAGCACTGCGTTCATCATACTGATGTTATACGCACGAGCCAAATCCGACTAAGATCACACCGAGGTGAGCAATGATAAATGACTTGCTGAAGTTATTCTTCAGAGTGTTGTGGATGCCGAAAACAGACAATAGGACTGGTCACATGTACATTGGAATTAGAGTTTAGCTGAGGTTTAAGACGGACTTACGAAAGGAGATATTGGTTGTGGTGTTGAAAAACTCCGCTAAATAATTTGAGACGGCGTAGTTTTCCTGTTGGGAAAAACAAAAAAAAGATAAAAACAAAAGCTCATGAGGAACCATGAAGGTAGGAATGTTGTCAGTTCTTTCTGCTGTTTTACCTCACACCAGTCAATGGTCGAAGTACTACAAGTATTTTGTTCAGTTCGTCGAGGAATAAAGTCATAGCAAGAAAAGCAAGTATGTGAAAAGTGCTAAACTTACACTGGACCCCAAAAATAATCTTCGCTTTCCATGTTTGAAACAAGACACGGCAGACAGGAGAAAAGAGCGAGAGGGATCCAAGCCACTTGGAGCACGCGCCATTGCTTAAAGGGTGAGGAAAGGGGTAAGTTTTTTTGCCCAGAGAAAAAAAATTTCCGCAGTCGGTGAAAATAAACTGAGCGATGAGTCATTGAGCGAGCTTATCTTTAACCAATCAGAAATGAGCGTTGCGCAGCATCTATAAAAACCAAACAAAATGGAATGGGGGATACATCTTCTCTTGTTCTTTACTTTTCCCTTTTCCTCTATTTCCTCTTTTTAATTGTTGGGCTTCCCCTTCTTTAACCGCCTTTATATACTTCTTTAAACTACATCTCTGTTGTTTAACCCGCGCCCTTATCTAATTATTGAAACCTTAATTATTGGTATCTATTTCTTTTGCCCTCTCTTTGTATTTTGAAAAAGTCACTTGTCTTCCAACATGGCTTTCTCCGCTTAAGTGCTCTCTCGTACATCTGTACGATTTTCAACAACAGAACATTATTTTCCCAACTTTTTTTTTATAACGCAACAATAACGTCCAGCCCATCATGGCTTACGACAAACTTTCAAAATGTCTGAAACTCACGAAAAAAACGTGCAAGTCTCGAAAACCAGATCCACCCTGTTGAACTGAATCAAGCAATGTCTACCAATCCAACTATTGAATCCAAGAAAAAAATGATGAACGACGTCGATTTCCAGCAACTTTTCCAGTCCCTGGCACCACAGCCAGACCCCGTGTTTGACGAATGGCTCAACACCGATTTCAGCTCCACTGATAGTGTCCACTCCAGTCCTGAGATAACTACACCCTTGGATGTCTTTTTGGCCTCGCCACCTTTCCCCACGAAGGATGATATCCCAGCTTGTTCAGAAGTAGCACCTGGTGCCGGCCGACCGATCGATTTGGATATGTCGGAGATTCTCAAGTCACCTCTCCCAGCCCCTTCGATGGATCCATTGGTCCTTCCCACGCCGGCTCAGCTGTTTGCTGAGATGGGCCAAGTGCTTCCCGCCGCCCTGGCTGCTTTCGCCACTAATCCCGCCGTCCCCAAATCGCCCGTTTCAATTCCGGCCGCCAAGCCTGCTACTTCGCCTGCACCATCGGCTTCGGTTGCGGCTATGTCTCCCATCACAAGCGCCAGTACTCCCGCTTTCTCCGCCTCGCCCAAGGCTGGTCAGAAGCGATCCAACTCCTCTTCGGACGAAAAGACACCCATGGATGAAGCCGCTATCAAGAGACAAAAGAACACGGATGCTGCGCGCCGGTCGCGATTAAAGAAGGTGATGAAGATGGAAAGTCTTGAAAAGCGCGTTGCAGAGCTTGAAAAGATCAATGCCAATCTCCTTCTGCGTGTGGCTGTGTTGGATTCAGAAAAGTCGAACCTGAAAGCTAAGGAATCGTCGTACGAAAATCGTATCCAAGTCTTGGAGACTCAGTTGGCTGAGGCGCACAAAGCACTGGCTTCTCGCAACTAGAATTTTTTTCTTTCTTTTTTTACTATTTGAAATTCATTGTTTTTTTTTTGTTCTCTCATTACCATTTTACTATTTTATCTTTTGTTCATAGTTTTGCAATAAAAAAGTATCAATTCCTTATCTCTCAATTTTTCGTATGGGTTAATCTGGGGAACGGGTTGTTTCAGTTTCAAAGATCATCGTATCCGAGCTTTCGGAGAAAGAGCCACGTTCAGTAACCAGTTTCGCTGTTCCATTTTTGGTCCCGTTGTTCTAGATATCAGATATCTGTTCCATCACCCATTTGTCTTGACCCTTCGTCTTTCTGTGAATACAAACAAGTAGATCTAACCGTTAACTTTTCAGTTTGTTACAACCAAAGCCCATAATCATAATACAGCGGCGGAAGAAAAGTAACTCATGTTTTGAAAGGTAAAAAAAAACAGGGTCAGCTATATTCTGGATAAGTATTTATCCATATACGCTCGCACGTTGTTGGCCCGAAATCTTTCCAAGCTTTACCCGCGACTGCGTTTTTTCCTTTGGCCAATGCAAGACGATACCACGGTTCAGCATAGATTCGTGCAGATCCACCAGACATGTGCTCTCACTCCGGAGCGAAAAGACCAGCTATGGTCTGTTCTGGCACGTCCAGGCCTATCTTCCATTGCTGTCTCCAATGCCTGCCAGAAAACCGTTGAAGCTGTCAAAAACGAGATCCTCGGATTCCAGTATACACTGCAACAGTTTCAGAATCTCGTCCTGACGTCGCAATGTCGACTGAAAACAACTATCTTCTTACGCTCTATCACGCGCATTTTGCTATACCACGTTGAGAACCCGAAACTTCACGCCGCTGTTCAGTTGGTCCATAGCAATTCCTTGCCAGGCACGCTTCATCCCTTTGTCGTCATCCTCCGACAACGACCTCAATTGTACCATGACTTACTCTATGAACTGGATTTCATCATGACATTGGAAGACATAGACGATGTATGTTTGTTCCAAACCATGGTACCCTTCTATGACGCCATCTTTCTTCTCGATTCCTCAGTCAATGAAGCACCCCTTCTCACACGTATCGCAACGATGATGACCAAAAACAGCCTTACAACCAATCTCTTTGATTATCTATGTAGTCTTGTCGATCGATATCCTACCCAGCGTGCATTTGAATCTTACCTTGCCCTGCTTGACGTCGTTATTACTTACGTTATCTCCAGTCCAACGCTACATGAAGCGTGTTCCGAAGAAGCAATGAAAGAAGTCACTACATGTTTGATCTATCATTTACTCGCGCGGGCTTGCGATGCAGCTACCTATGATCGACCTATGCTGCCGTACTTGGAACGTATTCCGCAGTTGTTGGATTCTCTCGATCTCTGCACCGACAAACCGATGGCCAACGTGGATCCACACCTGTTATGGACGTTTCTTTCTTACGTCTTGTTAAAAGCGCAAACCATGGATGATCAGGAAATTGTGCTGGCTATGATGCAGAATCAATTAAATCAAGGTTTTAGAGGCAGCTTGCTCCTAATCGCCTATCTCCCGCTTTTCCAGACCCTGTCCGAGGTGACCAACAAGGAATCAAGCATAAAATCACAGGTGCTGGACATGCTAACTATCATTGCCAAAGAAGAAGCCAATCCACTCCAGGATAGTTTTAATATTGTTGAAAAGGTAAAATCTTGGGAAAAAGAGCGGCAATCGAATAGTTTTGCATTGTTTTTTTTTCTGAACTCAATGTATAAAAGATAGCGGGAGATGTAAATCGATATCGAATTACAGGCGTCCTTGCTCACTCGGTCATTTTCCTTTTGCGATTTTTGGAAGGAAAAGGATATGGAGACATTTGCTTGGAACAACGCTCAACTGCTTCCAGCGTGACTTATATCCATAGGTTGCTCTTTTGCATTCCTTCCTTGTTCAGCTCCGATACCTCAGTACGACATGCATCTCTCTCACAGGTCACTGAGCTTGTCTCGTTCTTAGAAGGCATATCTTACAAGTTTCCAACCCTGCTATTGCTTCTCCATTTAATGCGCCATTCTGTGACCACTTCTGACACTTTGCTGTACATCCTTCATCACGTATTTCCTCCACTGATAGATCGCAATGATCCTACCACGACTTCTAAGGTGCTCCAGATCGTCCTTTCCATGATTTCGGGCGATACAGCTATGTCAAACTTGGGTGTCAAGGTCCTTATGAAAATACATGACCGTCATCCTCGTGTGTGGCCTGAACTGAAAAAGGTATTGGCCGATTGGGTCCTGCGTCGTAAATCAGCGACAGCTCGGTATTCGGTAGATCCTCTACCTCTTCAAGTAGAACTTACCATGTTAACGACTATGCGTGATTTGTGCCGACAGAGACCACGTGAATGTGCTCAGGACGTATTGCCGATGTTGCTCTCGATTCTGCAGACCTGTCAGGACTTGAGCATTGCATCACTCGCGATTATTGTTCAGGCAATGTGCGCTTGTGTCACCGCTGGCATGGCGGAGCCTCGATCCATATGGGTAGTGGCGATTCAATATATCGCCCAACATGCCATGGTGATGGATAGCAATGTATCTCCCGTGTTGCTTCAACGGCTATGTGACTTCTTTGCTATAGTAGGCGATAAAGATGAAGGTAACGTTCGAGCGAAGAGAGTTGCAAAACCTTTTTCATGAAGTTCTAATATGTATCAATGAATAGTGTCCGATCCCTATGTGGAATTCAAGGAGACAGTGTTGAAGGATTACCTTGGTCCTTTGATGGAGTCGAGCAATAGCAAGGTCCAGTCAGCTGCTCTGAAAGCGTTGTCGCATTTCTCGGCTGCAGATATCAGGATGCTGCTTCCTGAAAAGGCAAAAGATTTCATCGGTCAAATTACTTCCTCAGAAGAACCGAATCAAGCATACAGCGTGGTCTTGGTGAACCTGATGTCCCATGAACTGGACCACATGCGGCGCGGACTGTTTCAGGAGGAAGTATCTAAGAAGAAACAGGAAGAAGAGACGGCGATAAACCGTAAGATTTCAGTGGGTGACAAGGAGCATTCTCTTGGTGGCCAGTTTATTTCCCACTGGGAAAATGCACGGACCATGCCTGGTTTACGTACTGGTTATGCTCTGGCTATCTTGACCGCCGCTCATGGTTACATTGATCGGGCAACAGGTGCCAACACGATGGAAGCCATTGCCAAGACGAAGCTTTACCGCTGCATGACCACATCGATTGCCGACATTGGGCTGACAGACCATCTCTTGATTCGTGTCACTTCGCTAGGCGCTTGGATGACTTTCTTTCAGTCCATGTTTGTGGGCAATGAGGGGGATATTGAAGCCAAGGCGTCTTTACTCTTGAATGATCTATTAGCCAGATTGGAAAAGAGTACGGTACCAGGAACAACAAGCAATTTGTTACTAGCCATTGGTGGTCTCATCACGACAGCATATCAAATCATCCCTGCATTTGCTACATCCTGTGGTACCCAATTTATCGACACCTTGATCGACCGGTATATCATGGCTGACAGCGTCTCAACAGCGTTAATGGGTGATGAAGTTCAATTTGCGGCACGTTTCGTTCTTGGCCACGTGGCTCAATGCGTTATTGTCAACGAAAAAAATGCTACCAAGGTGCTTGAAGTATTACTTGAAAATGTTAGGAAAAGTCTGGTCTCCTCGCGAAATATTGATGTGACAGTCGATCTGGTCCATTTTGCCAATGGTTATGTCGCAGGCCGTTACACAGCTTCACTGGCCACATGGCCCACTAAATCAGAGCGTATTGACAGCTTGGCTCAACAGGGGCTCAACAGTCTCTTGGAGCATTGCAACGCTGCTAACCAGACAACATCGGAGGCCACCTTGCTAGGCATGCTGATGGGCTGGGCGTCACTGATGGATAAAACGGATATGAAGGAAGTCTTTTGGTTTGCTCGCGAGATGCTGAAACTTTTTACGGAGGGTAAAAAAGTCAACAAGGGCATTGTCCTTGGTGTAACATGGGTATGTTCCTTTGCTGTCCTGGCAAGTGACGGTCAAATCGACGAACAAGTGGTTAATTTGCTAGAGAGCGCATCCACCACAGCAGCAAACGACGTAAGTAAACAAACCCAACGTTGTATTTGTGTTGTTGATATACATATTTCATTCCTTTTTTTTTTTTTTAAGAACGCGCTGTCACAACACTTTTATCATTTTAGCGTGCCTTTAGCTAAAGTGGCCCGTGCACGCTTGATTACAGAAGACTCGCTTCACGAATCCTCTGATAGCTATACCGATCTGCTTCTTGCTGATCTTCAAATCATTCAGCATGAGCCAGAGTCCAGTAATCGTCGCTTGGCAGCATTGTTCTCTCTTAGCACTCTGTTGGGTGTCGATTATCTGAATACTCCTCCTAACTCTGAATGGATTACGATCGAAGCACGCAAATACAGTGCCGAAACACGCAATCCTATCCTGGACGCTTTGGCTTCTGCAGCTGGTCTGACCGAGCCCGTAGGCAATTTGAAAAGCGGCCGCATTGCTGCCGTGGTTTCAGGCAAGGTGGTGCAGGCTGCCATGGCAATGCAAGAGGCCCTTCGACTTGAACAGGTCCAACTGGGTGCTAGTGGTCCGTCTGCTGTCATGGTAGCAGCCATGTCATCGGAGCCAAAGACCTATGCCAGACTTAGCCACAACACAAGCTATCTCCGTGCTGTGTTTGAGGGTTGTGTAGCCCTGACCGAGGCACCCGATCAACCTCATGTTCCTTCTATAGCCAACCTTTTCTTAACCAGTCTTCGTGAGACGCCCGGACCGTTGCCACCCGTAAATTGGTTTACTGTTTTGGTGAATCTTGCCAAGATCTCACCAGCCATACAAAGTGAATGCATCCTATTTGCCAGTGCCCATGCAGGTGCTTCTGCTTCGTTGCTGGAATTTGTCCTGCTTCAGGTGGGCCAAGCTGCGCGAGGTGTAAGGGAAGATCTCCAGAAACTCTTGCTTGGGGAGGCAGGATTAGGCAAGATGCTGGAACTTAGTGGACTTCCTGCATATGACGCCAAAGTCAAGTCGAAACGGCGCGGTATGGATGCAGTAACCAAGAAAATGAGTGTTTCAGAAATGCGGTGCCTTGAGCTGTTTGAAGCATTTGCAAAGTCATTCAAGGGATGGTCACTGGAGATACAGGTAAATTGACAAACACTGTTTCTTTGGTTCTTCTCTATCATAACCATCTTCTCTACATCAGCTCGTCTTCCTTACTACGTTGAGTAACCATTTACGACGATCAGGTGCGGTGGATGAAACCAAGGTTTCACTGATTTCTTCGTTACAATCGATGACGATGTACAACGTTACCTTGCCTCTTTTGAAACGTGCCGATCTTCAATACCAGGAAAACTATGCTATTGTGGTTCGAAAGGCTGTCGAATGCGGCATTAACGTGATGGGTCAACTGAACGAGGATATGAAAACATGGTTAAAACCTGAAACAGCCTATGGAGAGGTTGTGGCTGTGACGGAAGTGTGTCGTTTGGGAAGAACAGAAGTGGTCCCTAAGTATCTTACCGAGGTCATGACACAGCTTCTACGAGCTGGCGTGGAGAACACAATGACATGGGATGTATTGGCTAAAGCTATCAAGTACCATGCACGAACGGTCCACGATCGTTTTGGATGGGTTGTGCGTCTTTTGGATGTGTTGATTGTCATTGGTAGTCTTGGACTTGAGCAAGGAGAGGTCATGTTGCAGCATGGTATTACCTTGGCTCTACGTCGAATGTTGACTGTATTGTGGTGGAGTGATTGGATGGATTTTGAAGACGCACGTTCACCCAAACTGGAGAAGAAGATCGCTGTGGATTTTGCGGACACTGACTATTTGCTTGCGCATGTTATCTATTTGGCTAATGACTATCCACAACCACAGCAGCAGGTAAAAAGAAAAAAAAAGGAACAAGACCATGATGGCTTTATTTTTCTTAAATTGCCGCCTCTAATGATCGAGTCTTTTATGTTTTAGATTGTCAAACGTATCTTCAAATTGTTAGAATTGGCCACGGAGCACGAACAGAAACAGTTTTTCCTTCGTGTCTTGCGAGAATGTCCCGAGCAAGCGATCAAGGACGAACATCAAATGGCAAAATGGATATCGTGTGAATAAAGCAAAGATGAGAAGAAATAGGATGATTTATATTCATGCTTTGTTATTACTTCTATATTATTGTACATGTTCGTAATGTTCTACCGAAATATTCATAAACTGATACATGGTCAACATCTTCTTCGTTGTCCATCCTTGGTCTCGAACCAAGCTGATGACCTTGCTTTGATGGGGACTGCGATTGCCTAGGCGACCTGTTCTACCAGCCATATGCAGATAACTTGGAACCGATGTCGGCCGGCCGAGTATATAGACGTGCGAGACATCCGGTAAGTCCATGCCTCGAGCACTGAATTCTGTGGCCAGCCAAAGCGTTGGGTGTTCTGTGGAAGATGGTTGTTGACCCACCACATACTCACGTAGATCACGGGATTGGATATCATGCTTGGCTAGATAAGTTTGTACATACGCTGTACTAACGGATGGATGGACAAAAAGAATGCTCTGTGATGCTGATTCGATTTGGGTCAAGGTAGCCACACTATCCAGCATACGATCGTCCAGATCGTCAAAATCAACAGACGCGGAACCTCGTTTCCCATTATTTCTTTCATCTTCTGCCAACGGTCGTTCTTCTTCTTCTTCTTCTTCGGCGGATAATGAAGATGGAGAAGACATGATATTCCTGATTTCATCGTCCGATACCACCAAACAGTAATGATGTACCTGGTTTCTCTTTTCCCATTCATCCATGTCAGCCGTCTCTACTGGTTGTTGCTGTTGTTTGGTCAGGTCGATGAACAATGGGTCGTTGGTCCATCGTTGCTGTTGTAACCAGTACCGCAAAGGTCGATTGAGCGTTGCGGAGGCTACAATGATCTGTGGTTTCTTTTCCCTTTCCATGATAAGCTGGTCTATCAGCATTTGTGCCGGCTTAGGGTGTTCCTGACGTAAACGTTGCTGACGTGCGGTGGCGTACCGCTTGGGTAATCTTAGCGCCTGATCTGCCTCATCGAGGACGATCCGATGCACATCCCGGAGAATGGCACGGTCGATCTTCATAGCTTCGGCAGGGGTACTGACCAGCAGTTCTTTGGATGTCAATGATCCTATTCCTCCAAGACGATCGATCCAGTGGCGCACTTGGGTGACCAGTTCCTCATTGGGCGCCAGGTAAAGCGATCGTCGTCTTAATGAGGTAAGGGCCAAAGCAAGACCGAATGTTTTGCCTGTACCAGCACGGTCGCGTAACAAGAGATCACGGCCCGATCGCACTGCGGGTATAAACTGAGTTTGCGCTTGGGTTGGTCGCTCAATGCCAAATTCGGATCGTAAGCGTTCGGATGTTTTGGTTGGAATGCCTAAATGCTAAAGGGTATGGATGCGTGTAAGTACTCCACAACAAATACGCTACATTCTCTTTTTGTTTTTTTTCTTTTTACTTGAAATGTTTTGGAGCTACTGTAAGAACGGCGAATCAGCAAGCGTGCATGGTTCGAGAATGACAACATGACCAAAGTGGGAACCCGATCTTGCCAAATGACTTTGTGTGCCTCGCTCTTCTTTTTGGCTGACAGCCTATCGTATCTCCGATCATGAAAAGCCTCTTTGTATTATCAATCCTATTCCCTCACAAAAAAACCATAAGCAGCAACGGAACGCAGTGCTCCTATCCGATATGCACAAATTTTAGTTTGCCATGAAAGTTTGATCTGCCTGATTCATATACGCCATTTATCCTTTGACTTCTCCAAAAGTGCATTGTGTCACATCACCAAGACTGAAAGCACTATTGAACACCTAACATCATTATCCGAGAGATAGTATTGTCATCATTGTTTTCCACATTAATTAAAAAACCCATAGGACATTTAGCTCTTTCCTTATTAATGACCATGATTCATTGAATTGCCATTTGATGAAGAAATACGAAAGACGGATATCTCTTATCACATGGCAGTACTCAAACATGGCACCATTAGATTGTACTATGATTATAGGCGTAAATGATTTTCTTTGATTATGCAATTGTGCATGTTATTGCAGACAACGTGTAAAGGGCAATTGCATGATTGTTGCCAAAGTGAATGTAATACCTGCGTTTTGCTCCGCAAGATAAGGGGGAGGGGAGGGGATCAACTAATGTAGGGTCGTGGGAATCCTGCTTTTCAACAGGTCCCTTTTTCAGAGGGATCATCCGTACATACGCCGTATATCATATGAATCAGCTTTATGACATTTCAACAAAACAATTACAAGTTCTCTCTCTCTACTTATCTATCACGGAAACTAAGCAGACCTAAGATCTCACTCTATTAGAAGGATCCAAGTTTATCACTTCTTCTTTTTTCTAACCTTTTTGTTTTTTTATTAATCAGATCGGTGAAACAGAGAAACAGAAGGAAATACCCCCGTTTCTAATGCATAAGGAGAAAAGTTTGACCGGATGTCAGAAATGACAAATGAAATATGTGTTTGTGTTTTAATGTAACCCTTTTGCTCTTTTGCATGGCAAAGTGAAACCTACTTTATTTCCTATGAATTGTTTCATTCTCAGCAGTGGCTGATCGACCCCTACTGGACAAAAGTTTAAAAAGAGAGGACCGATTGCCCGCTCTGATAGTCCAGAAAAGACAAAAATAAGGCAGACCCCAGCTGCCCCGCTCGATGTTTTTTTGCACGTTCATTCTCTTATCCATATTTGCCGCGATTATGACCAAAGGCCTCCCAGCACCTAGAGGATCCCAGAATTACAATGTGATTCCGTTTCGTTTTACAGAAGAATGTAACTATAACCGATGTTATTTTTTTTTAATAATATGAAAGTTATGACTGAACAAAGGGAAAAAAAAAAAAAAAAACTTAGTGTCATCCAAAAATGTTTTCCTGCGGCTGCCATCCGAGTTCTCACCCCTGGAACGCATGCTATTACAGGCCACAGGGAACCTGCAACGCATCTTATCAGCTTATTACAACGTCCCTAGTCGCGTAGAGATCATTATGAACAAGGCAGTGCCAGACAGCGAATTGGATAACGGTCGTCTTAGCCAGAACGGCACACCCACTGGTCAACGCTTCGAACGAAAAATCAACATGTACTTTGCAGACAAGTTTGTTTATGAAGCAGAATCCGTGTTATATGTGAAGGATGAAAACGTATTAGAGCTCATCGAGAAACATAAATACGGCCTGGGTCAAATATTCGGGTTAGGAAAAAAAGATACCGACCCTATTTTTTTTTGTTTGGATGCTTATTGTTCGCGGTCATTTTTTGTTAGTCACACCCGCCGGACTCCAGATTTCATGCTACACAGCGTCGGACGTCATGGAGACGCACCAGGTGCCAGTTTCTGGAGGGATTATAGCCTGAAAGTGCCGGATTCATTGGATTGTTATATCCGAGAAACATTTATAGAGGGTTTGTTTGAACCATACCATGGAAAATCCACCAATGGTACAATCTGGATAGACAGCGAGTATTAAGCTCTTTTTATTTCCATAAACAAAAAAACAATATATCCTGTACAATACGGACAACTTTTGTATTACGCATCCTTTCACTTAGCTTAAGTTGAAATAGAGACAAGTCATTGGCATGTTTGAATAAAATTATTGATAGTGTTTTGGCCTACAGCTGACCCAATTTCAATAGTAGGCTCCGCAGTATGGAAATTCTTGTCAATCAAATGTTTATTATAGTTCTCGAAAGGTACGCATTCAATTTCCGGTCATTCCTTCTTGTTGCCATGGTACAATGCATATGAAGACGTCTGTTCTTAGCGCTTTCACGGGATGATCCCCAACTTACGTTCCAATTTAGGTAATACTGAGAATGTTGGGTAAAGCAATGGCTACTGTATGCGATATGATCGTAGCACGACATGTGACAAGTATGACCGTGTTTCCCCTCACTGGTCAGAAAAATTATATCCCCAATATCCTCACATGCTTCCATGGTCTACTCGAAAACTATGACCGGATACCTGCATACATGTCATTTCTAAAGCACATTTAGTATTCAAGTCAATTAGTTATTTTTAATTGAGCAGGTTTCCATTCCCAAATCATGCAGACATAACTATTTATTTAGTCCTTGGCTCTCGGTATGGATATGAACAATGATCTCGTTAGATTCAGTGTCAATCCGCATAATAGTTTCAAAAACGATTAGTTATTGTTGATCTCAATTACCAGCTTTCCAAATTGCTGGCTTCGACTGCAGAAAATGTTAAGAGGTTAAAGAACGCAATTAACCACACACTGTTGCGTTGACTTACTTCATCACCTGAAGTGCCTCTTTGACTGATTTCTCGCTCAATCCATGCCATACTTGAGAAACGATCGGCTTGATCTGACGATCCTTAACAAAGTTCACCATCTCTTGGAATTCTCTCCTTGATCCCATAGTAGATCCACGCAACTCAATGTTTTTGATGAAAGCAGTCCTGTTAAAGGGAGCTATACCAGCTGTCTGCCCGTAGTTGACAATAATACCACCATTTCGTAACACATCAGGATATTGTTGGTACAGGGGGCCTCCAGATCCATCAATGATGGCTGACAATAAATTGTCTCCTAGAAGCTTCTTCAGCTCAGTAACAAAGTTCTCTAACCAAACGGAACTCTTTGTAAGCGCATTCGATTCCGGAAAAAGTATGATCCAGACATTACCATCCTTATAGCTGACTCCCCCTTTTGCTCCAAGATCGACTGCATGTTGAATCTTCTCTGGACTGGAAGATGTCACATAGACATGTGCGCCAGCGGCAATAGCAAACTGCAGTGCTGTTATCGCTACACCACCACCAATACCAGTGACAAGAACATGATCTCCTTTCTTAACCTGAGCCTTTGTGAAAACAGCTCTATTGAATTCAATTATGATTGATTTAGATGGTATGCCACCCATTTCCCGAGAGAGCTTTTCCTTATCCTACGACTTACCTAAAAGCGGTGAGACCAACTAGCGGCAAGGCGGCAGCTTCAGTATCCGATAGATGATCTGGGCAAGGAAATAGCTCTTTGCTCTCTATAGTGACAGATTCGGCCAATGTGCCTATTTATGCATGAACAAGTGTATGCATATTAGTCTTATGTACAAAATAAGCAAGATTTCGAATGCTTACCTGGTAGAGGAAGCAGACCCAGAACGCCAAATGCCCGCTCTGGTTCGCGTTCATCAGAATCCCAGCCACGGCCAGGATTAATTAGGACCCGTTGACCAACCTCAACTGCTGCTGTAGATCCGTTCTTCACGACAGTTCCAACACCATCAGCCGCGAGAACCGAACCGACAGGTGTCGGGCCCGGGTATTGGCCTTTTAGGATCCAGATATCGCTATGTAAGCAGATGTAAGCAAGATCGGAACAGAGGTTTTTCTTTTCAAGCAAGTTCTTACCGGTGGTTTAACGCTGCAGCGTGAATTTTTACCAGAGATTCTCCGGCTTCTAGCTCTTTCGCTTGATGTTTCTGAAGTTTGACATCGTATTTGAAATCGTTTTCAGATCCTGAAGCTTCAGCAATAACAATAGCAGACATAGCGACAATACAAGTTTATACAAGCAATATATGAAAACGAGCTGATCCGCAAGTAGTTATATAGGTTTCTCTGATTACTAAACAAGCTCTGTTTGTATCCACTGAGTCTCAATTAGTCTCGGTAGCTTTGTTCTTTGTCTGTACAAAGGTCGGTCGGGAGAAAAAAAAATAATCTTTTGCACTGTGCAAACTTGTACTGAGTTGGAGATTAATAACACAATGGCTTTAACGTACTAGAATATGGGTACATGTAGGAGCATAGTACTATTTACTTTACCGTGTAAGTTAAGATCTCGCTGTTATGGAATAGGATGTATTACTAATCCATTTAATGCCGACCTGCTTATTATGGCTAAATGGCTAAAATCCACAGATTCGGGCTGTCGTGTGGTACAGCTTTTCCGTTGTATCCCTCAAAAGCACGTCAAACACTTTCTCTAGGACTTATCTTCATAGCAAAAGAATTTCACAAAGGGATATCCGGGCTGAGTAAGACTGGATTCAACGCATGACGTAGACTTAAAGCATTAGAAAAAAACCCCCCGATACCCGTCAGGCTATCACCATGTTCTCCTCGAAGCGATGGCTGCTGCGGCGATCGGAGCACAAATACCGTCCAGTGAATATTATGTTTCTATCGGAGAATATTATGCGGAAGAAAAGAGTTCCAAAGCTATTGTTTATTCCAAAGTGCAATTGCACCATTTCCCCACCTCTGTAACCATAATGGCACTTTATATTCAGTTTCATATCATGATATGATATTCATCAGGTTTCAGTCCATTTGTTTTATGACGCCTAATGTAACAGAGGTCATAGCTCGTTACATCTGTAAGTCGAGCTCACTGTACTAAATATTGTTACTATCACTGATTACCAACTCTCTCCATGTTCAATGGCAGTTTTTTTTTTGCAAAGTCAAATATTGATGAAAACAAGCTAACTGTCCATAGCGTTGTTTCTTTGTTTCACCTGCAGAACGTCTACGCGGGGCATCAAAATTGGAAATATCATCCGCTTTTATGGATCAAGAGGAGCAATTCCCCAGCCATAATAAGAGGAAGCATACGTGTATCGTAACCAAAGTGGAAGATGTTATTCTGATGTACCAAAGAGCTATATTATAGATATGGACCATTTCTGAGCATCTACCATGATTCTAAGTAAGGATCACAGCAGTTGCTTAAAAGTACTTGTTAGGCAGATCTCTAGTCGATCTTAATGACCAATTTTCCGAATTGTTCACTTCGGCTATTGAAAGCAAAGTTGTCATGGATGCCATTAGTTACATAGTATTAGCGTTGCACAAAATAGCTACTCACTTCATTACTTCGAGAGCTTCATAGACGGTGGTATCATTTAGCCCTTGCCAAACCTGAGATACAATTGGCGTGATCTTATGCTCTTTAACAAACGCCACCATCTCGTGAAACTCTCTGCGAGAACCTAATGTAGATCCACGTAATTCAATGTTGTTCTTCACATGATCCATGGTGTAAAGAACGCCTTTAGCGCTTCCTGTCTGCCCATAATTGACAATTATGCCACCAGGTCGTAACACTTCTGGATACTTCGAATAAAGAGGACCCCCAGCCCCATCGACAATAGCTGACAGTAAGTTGCCTCCCAGGAGTTTTTTCAGTTCGGCAATACAATTCTCTAATTTTTTTATACATTGCTTTCATAAGACATGTCTTATATCGGCGGCCATGTGGTTCTAACAATTACCATCTTTGTAATTGACTCCTCCTTTTGCTCCAAGATCGACTGCATGTTGAATCTTCTCTGGACTGGAAGATGTCACATAGACATGTGCTCCAGCAGCGACAGCAAACTGCAGTGCTGTTATCGCTACGCCACCACCAATACCAGTGATAAGGAGATGATCTCCTTTCTTAATTTGAGCTTTTGTGAAAACAGTTCTATTCATTTGATTGTGGTTGGTTTAAACCACACGGCAGCCATTCCCTGAAAGAGCCTTCTTATGCTATGACTTACCGAAAAGCGATGAGCCCAGATAATGGTAGGGCGGCAGCTTCAGCATTTGATAAGTGATCTGGACATTGCACCAATTCCTTGCTGTCTACTGTCACAGACTCGGTAAATGTACCTGATGTCCTTTCCTGCGTGAGTCAACGTATACGTAGTCTTGGCCGCGGACTTGCCTACACAAGGAAGCAGACCTAGAATGCCAAACTGTCCTTCAGGCCCACGGGCATCTGATTCCCAGCCTTGTCCAGGGTTTATTAGGACACGTTGACCAACGTCAATTGCTGCTGTAGGCCCATTTTCGACAACAACGCCCACCGCATCGGTGCCAAGGACCGAACCAAGTTTAATACCCTCGTACCTGTCCTTCATAATCCAGATATCTCTGGCGCAGATATGTGCTTTCAGTATAGCTCTTTTTCCCCCGCTGATGACCAATAGATACCGATGATTCAGAGCCGTAGCCTGGATTTTCACGAGGGATTCAGTTGCCTTTGGTCTTTGTACAGGCTTTTGTTGGAGTTCCAAACCGAACTTGAAGTCTGAGTCGAGCTTCGTTTTCTTAGAAAGAACGATTGCGGCCATTGTAGATGTGAGGTGATCGAAAGCTAGTAGAAAAGAAGCAGGGAAATTGCGGTTCATTAACTGATACTTTTATTAATTGATCATTCTTATGCAATCTTTGAATCAGAAACTTTTCCAATTGCCAGTACGATTTCAATATTAATAAACAATGCAGTGAGGAATAGCATTGTATGCAGGCGGGAGTTCTGGGGATTCCTTTCATCATCATCCGCATTGTGCACAGCTATACGGTATGTTTATCTCTTGGACAATTAAAAAGTTGGCATACGGACAAAAATGTTGGTCAGTTCGAACAGTATAAAGCTGGTTATTTTATATCAGCCGTAATTTCAGCTTGGTTCTCCTAGGATCATTTCTGAAACGGTTTATTTTACTTTCAACATGAGGGGATGAATTCCCTGCTATCCAACAGATTTGCTTCAGGAAACCAGATATCGTTCTAGTGCAGAACATATGACGAACCAATCCGGTTAGCGCACTGTTTCTTTCTTTTGGGCGATCGCAGGTCTATCGTCCATCTACCAATCAGATGTTTGAATTTAACCAGATTAGGGTTAATTCCCCGCCATTGGTGAAAACCTTTTCGAACTGCTTGAAGCTTGTCGAAGTTGCGAGAACCATTGTGACTCGCATATCTGCTGCTGCGGTTAAAATAACAGGATTTAAGTGGATAGCGGACTGTATTTCAGACATGTTTAAATAGAAGTGGCAAAGTGCATACACACTTCTTCTCAACGTTTCTTTTCATTTTTCAGAAAGAAGAACCTATTGCTGAATATGACCGCCGAAACTGAGACCTTTTCATTCCAAGCTGAGATCTCTCAGTTGATGAGTTTGATCATCAACACCTTCTATTCCAATAAGGTAAATGATTTATAAATTCTTAAAAGACAATGGAAACTAACATCAGGATTCTTTTTCTACCAGGAAATTTTCTTGCGTGAATTAATTTCTAATTCCTCGGATGCTTTGGATAAGATTCGTTATCAATCCTTGACGGATCCATCAGTTTTGGACTCTGAAAAGGATCTATTCATCCGGATTATCCCTGACAAGGAAAACAATATCTTGTCCATCCGTGATTCTGGTATCGGTATGACAAAGGCCGACCTGGTCAATAACTTGGGTACCATTGCCAAGTCTGGTACCAAGGCTTTCATGGAAGCTCTCTCGTCCGGAGCTGATATCTCCATGATTGGTCAATTCGGTGTCGGTTTTTACTCGGCCTACTTGGTTGCTGACAAGGTTCAAGTCATCACCAAGCACAATGATGACGAACAGTACATTTGGGAATCAGCTGCTGGCGGATCATTCACCATTACTCGCGATGAGGTCAACCCCTCTCTTGGACGTGGTACAGAAATGCGTCTATTCTTGAAGGAAGATCAGGTAAATTCAAAAACAGCTGCCTATTGTTACACTGAGATTAATCGCATATATCCTCCGTCAATTGTAGTTGGAGTACTTGGAAGAGAGACGTATTAAGGACATTGTCAAGAAACACTCCGAATTCATTTCGTACCCCATCCAGCTTGTGGTGGAAAAGGAAGTGGAGAAGGAAGTGTCAGATGATGAAGCTGAAGAGGTCAAGGAGGACGAAGAGAAGCCCAAGATTGAAGAAATTGACGATGAGGAGGACAAGAAGGAGAAGAAAAAGAAGAAAATTAAGGAAAAGACCACTGACACCGAGGAATTGAACAAGACAAAGCCTCTATGGACTCGCAATCCGGAGGACATCAAGCCCGAAGAGTATGGGCAGTTCTACAAGGCTCTTACCAACGACTGGGAAGATCATTTGGCGGTCAAGCACTTCTCTGTCGAAGGTCAGCTCGAGTTCCGTGCTATCCTCTTTGTTCCCAAGCGTGCTCCTTTCGACTTGTTTGAGACGAAGAAGAAGCGTAACAACATCAAGCTATATGTGCGCCGTGTTTTCATCATGGATGACTGTGAAGATTTGATTCCCGAGTGGCTCAACTTCGTCAAGGGTGTCGTTGATTCTGAAGATTTGCCTTTGAACATTTCTCGTGAAATGCTTCAGCAGAACAAGATCTTGAAGGTCATCCGCAAGAACTTGGTCAAGAAATGTCTCGAGATGTTCTCAGAGATCGCAGAAGACAAGGAGAGCTTCGACAAGTTCTATGAAGCCTTTTCCAAGAACCTCAAGTTGGGTATCCACGAAGACACCCAGAACCGCCAGAAGTTGGCAGAACTCTTGCGCTACTACTCTACCAAGTCTGGTGATGAGATGACTTCGCTCAAGGATTATGTTACCCGTATGCCTGAGAAGCAAAAGAACATTTACTACATCACTGGCGAATCCCGTGCTGCCATTGAGAACTCACCCTTCCTCGAAGGTTTCAAGAAGAGAGGCACTGAAGTCTTGTTGATGACAGATCCTATTGATGAATACTCAACTAGCCAATTGAAAGAATACGATGGCAAAAAGTTGGTTTGCATTACCAAGGAAGGGGTTGAAATTGAAGAAGATGAAGAAGAAAAGAAGGCTCGTGAGGAAGAAGAGAAGAAATTCGAAGACTTGTGCAAAGCTGTCAAGGAGTTCTTGGGTGACAAGGTCGAGAAAGTGGTTGTGTCGAACAAGCTGACCGATTCTCCCTGCGTTCTCACCACCGGTCAGTTCGGTTGGTCCGCAAACATGGAACGCATCATGAAGGCGCAGGCGCTCCGTGACAGCTCCATGTCCGCCTACATGGCATCCAAGAAGACGTTAGAGTTGAACCCTAACCATGCTATTATCAAGACGCTGAAAGACAAGATTGCTGCTGATGCCAATGACCGTACTGTCAAGGACCTCACTACGCTGTTGTACGAAACAGCCTTGTTGACATCCGGTTTCTCTTTGGAGGAACCCAACTCGTTTGCTAACCGCATCCACCGCATGGTTGCGCTCGGTTTGAGCATTGATGAGGATGAGCAACTTGCTGAAGCACCAGCTACTACTGCTGATGCTACCGCACCCACCGAAGAAGCAGTCGAGGCTTCTAAGATGGAAGAAGTTGACTAAGCGTATGCGTTAGTATAGCCGACTTGTTTGAATTTCCCTTTCCCCAACTTCTCTTTTTTTTTCTTCTCGTTCTATTATGTGTAGATTGTATATATTTGGTTTCGATTTTGTGTGACGAGAACAGCCCTTTATCATTCTCCTTCTATTTTCACAGAATTCAATAAAATCCCGTCGTGATTTTGGTCAAAACAAAAAAGGCTATCCATATCTTCAAAAGTTTTAAGTTTATTTGCGGTTATAAATTAGGTTCATACTAGAAATGGAATATCATGGACTATAGTGGCAAGGGGAGTCCTTTTTCGTCGACAAAAACTCCACTATGTTCGGGCGTCAACCTTCCGATATATTGCAGGATGCTAGCAATTGATTGTTGAGGTGTAAGAGCGGCAGCTTTACCACCCATGTCCGTTTGCACCCAGCCAGGATGAATTGGGACCACAATGAAGCCTTCTTTTTTCAAGATATTTGACCAGGAAATCGATAGCATGTTTTCGGCCGCTTTGGATACCCGATAGGCGATGCGCACACCATGGAAAGGATCAGGTACATAAGTAGCGGCAGCAAGCGATCCCATAAGGGACGTTATGTTGATGATCTGGCGTGTCTCCCGTTTGCGAAGAGCAGGCAGAAATGCTTGAGTGACATTTGAAGTACCAATTACATTGGTCTCAAAGATATTAGTGTACTCTTCTGCAGTTCTAGAATACAGTGTGAATTAGTTAAAGATCTACCTCTTCCCCTCTTTTCTTTCTTGTTCTCCCCAAGTCGCCTTACGTGTCCAGAACAGTGGCAGTTTCCAGATCGCCAATAATACCCGCGTTGTTGATGAGCACGTCCAGACCGTTAGGAGCAATACGATCAACTTCCTTTACGGCAGCCTATAGCTTCATCGTTAGCTGATCTATTGAATTAACATAGTAAGCGTTTACCTGGATAGATTCTTTGTTAACAGTATCCAGTGCGATGGGATGTACGTTACTGTTTTCTTTGGCGAGCGATTGAAGTGCGTCCGCACGATCAGGGCTGCGTGCGGCAGCAATGACCGTGTCTCCTTGAGCAGAAAGTTGCTTGACAAATTCGAGTCCGAGACCTCTTGATGCACCAGTAACAAGGTAAACGACCATAATCAAAGACAAAACAATAGAAGGATAATGACGGGCATAAGAGAGGAGTCCACGCATTTTATAGTTGTGCATTCTAGCATAGATTACTAATACTAACATTTTCTCTGCAGGAATCGGTAGTAAGCTTTTTCCAAAGAATTCGCCATCGCCTTCTTTTGCAACTCATGTTGTATAATTTGACCTAATTTGCTGCATCAGTTACTGCCCGATTTTAGGGAACATTACAAATCTGTATTCTGCGCGTTTTTTGTTTTTCCGGAACCGCACTTGCTGTAATGCTCTTTGATTTGCCCCAAAGTTCGTTTGACATTCTCACACACGGAGCAAGATGTTAGATCTGTGCTACATAGCATAATGTCTCCTTTGTATGGTTGATAGAAAGCTACTAAGAGAAATATCTTGAACTTAGGTTATTATGTATGACACAAGGACCGACTAAAGAGCTGAAATTCTTTATGGACTTTATTCTTTTCGCAACTGCAATGTTACCGTTTCTGGCTATATCAACGAAGTACTTGTACTGCTTACCCACTTCAACAACCAGCTGAGATACAGCATATTGCGTTTTGTTCTGAGCGAAAGAAAAGGTTTAATGGCCTTTATACACTTTCTTTTGCTTTCAACGCGTTCATTGCTGAGAATATCTACTTTACATTATGTTGCGAAGCTTACTAAGACGAGGATTACGATTAATACCAATTATGGGTATTTTGAGTGATAACTCAGACAAAGATTATAAATGTTGTGGAAACAAGGAAGGACGAAGAAGAAGTGTAATCGAGACTTTGTCCCCTGTACGCAATCCATTGCACGTCTTTGCAAATCAGAGTTTCCATTCTTCCTGAGGGCAGGTATGTATTCAGAATTTTAATAACCTACCAACAGAGAGAAAAGTCTATCATGGTAGCACAGAGTTGAGACGCTATATACAGAGTGCTCAGGGTCCTGATCGCTCCATGACGGATTTGACATGGGAAATTTTAGTGTAATGCAGCACCAGAAATCCATCTGTCCTTGAAGGAAGATCAGGTAAATTCAAAAACAGCTGCCTATTGTTACACTGAGATTAATCGCATATATCCTCCGTCAATTGTAGTTGGAGTACTTGGAAGAGAGACGTATTAAGGACATTGTCAAGAAACACTCCGAATTCATTTCGTACCCCATCCAGCTTGTGGTGGAAAAGGAAGTGGAGAAGGAAGTGTCAGATGATGAAGCTGAAGAGGTCAAGGAGGACGAAGAGAAGCCCAAGATTGAAGAAATTGACGATGAGGAGGACAAGAAGGAGAAGAAAAAGAAGAAAATTAAGGAAAAGACCACTGACACCGAGGAATTGAACAAGACAAAGCCTCTATGGACTCGCAATCCGGAGGACATCAAGCCCGAAGAGTATGGGCAGTTCTACAAGGCTCTTACCAACGACTGGGAAGATCATTTGGCGGTCAAGCAAGAAGGCCTTGGATTTGAACCCTAATCATCCTACTAAAAAGACGCTAAAAGATAAGGTTGCTGCTGATGCCAATGACCGTACTGTCTAGGACCTCACTACGCTGTTGTACGAAACAGCCTTGTTGACATCCGGTTTCTCTTTGGAGGAACCCAACTCGTTTGCTAACCGCATCCACCGCATGGTTGCGCTCGGTTTGAGCATTGATGAGGATGAGCAACTTGCTGAAGCACCAGCTACTGCTGCTGATGCTACCGCACCCACCGAAGAAGCAGTCGAGGCTTCTAAGATGGAAGAAGTTGACTAAGCGTATGCATTAGTATAGCCGACTTGTTTGAATTTCCCTTTCCCCAACTTCTCTTTTTTTTTCTTCTTCTCGTTCTATGTGTAGATTGTGTGACGAGAACAGTCCTTTATCTTTTTCCCTATTTTGGCAGAATTCAATGAAATCCCGTTGTGATTTTGCTCCAAACAACAAAAGGCTATCCATATCTTTTCATAATTTTAAGTTTATTTGCGGTTTTAAATTAGGTTCATACTAGAAATGGAATATCATGGACTATAGTTGCAAGGGGAGTCCTTTATAGTCAACATAAACCCCACTATATTCTGGGGTCAACGTTTCAATGTATTGCAAAATGCCGCTAATGGATTCTTGAGGTGTAAGAGGAGCGTATTTACCACCCATATCCGTCTGCACCCAGCCAGGATGGATCGGAACAACGGTGAAGCTTTCCTTTTTTAGGGCCTTTGACCAGGAAATCGATAGCATGTTTTCGGCTGCTTTCGATACCCGATAGGCTGTGTTAAGACCTTGTAGAGGATCAGGCGCAGAATGCAAAATGCCAATCGATCCAATACGGGACGAAATATTGATGATCTTGCGCGTTTCCCTTTTGCGAAGGGCGGGTAGGAATGCTTGAGTGACATTTGAAGTACCGACCACATTTGTCTCAAAGACATTGACGTACTCCTGGCCAGGTCTAATCAACAGTGTCAACCCAACAAATTCTCCACAGCCGTCCTTCTCGTTTCCTTTACTTTTGCCAAGTCCACTTACGTGTCTAGAACGGTCGCATTGGGTAAGTTACCAGAGATACCGGCGTTGTTGATGAGCACGTCGAAACCGTTGGGAACAATACGATCAACTTCCTTGACAGCAGCCTGTTATCTGGTCGTTAGGTAAACGGACTGAATAAATCAGCCAACTTTACCTGGATAGATTCTTTGTTGACTGTATCCAACGCAATGATATGCACATTGCTGTTTTCCTTGGCAAGCGCCTGGAGTGCGTCTGCACGATCAGGGTTACGCGCAGCAGCAATGACTGTGTCTCCTCGAGCAGAAAGTTGCTTGACGAATTCGAGACCGAGACCTCGTGACGCACCAGTAACAAGGTAAATGACCATAATCAAAGACAAAACAATAGGAAGATAATGATATGCTACGAGGAAATTCATTTATTTTATAGTTTTGCACAGAATCATAGAGGGCCAATCTTAAGGTTGCTCTGCATGAACCGGGTGTATTATTCCCGAAGACTGAATTGCCTGTATCAGCTACTGTCGACTAGTTCATCATTAAGTAATGCCAAAAAAGGAGCTATGATTTGCTAATCTACTTTCCTAAACCGACTTTTTGAGGATTCAAAGCCTGTCTAGCGGATGTATGCTTTTTCCGCAAGCGAGCATTTTGTCTTAACACGCTTGCTTGGCAAATGGGCTCAGACCGGAAAAAAATTAAGATTCAAATACTATTACTGCCTTTTGTTTCTATTGTTATACAAAGCTAATAAAAGCGTATATCTAACGTAGTTTCATACCTACGATCCAAAGGGCTCAGTTGTTGACTCTTTCGCAAGTTTTAGCATGGGACTGCGGAGAAATTTAGCCGAGACTCTTTTGAAAGTTACCATTTCCTGACAACACCAACAGAATCCTTGCTGTACTTATCCGTTAAATAAGCAAATCATAACACTTTATGTTGCTGTGCGCTATTATTCTGTGTGAAGGAAAACGATTAGTGTCATTACGGCCTTTTTCTTCCCGCCCGCCATCTTACGTGTAACTTCATACTGTGCCACGCTAACCAGTTTACGTTATGCCCGGAAAGACGCGCATATCCTCCCAATCACGTTATCTTTCGGCTGCTTAGTCTAGCAAACCTGTTAAATAACGCAAACGATACAGTGATAAATTCAACAAGGTCTTTATTTTATACATACTTGGATTATCCAAACTTGATGGACTCTGAGAGGAAGTATGTATTTATAACTTCATCATGTAACGAGAGATGTCTATCATGGTATTATGAAATTGAAAGCATTGCATACGGAGTGTTCAGGGTCCTGATTGCTGCATAATGAATTGGACATGGAAATTTTAGTGTGATGCAGCTCCAGGGCCCGTCCTTGGCGGACTGAAATTGTACGTATTCTTGGCTCTCGTCCTTCATTAGTTATACACCACCATGATGCAACCTCCTCCAGCAACGAACGGCAAGGTGATCGCAGGTTATTTTACCAATTGGTTTGTTCAATGCCTATTCTCAACCTGTGGTTGCTAAAAACAAAGCTTGGCTAATTGCAGGAGTATATACGCGCGAAATTATAACGTGATCGACTTGGCCGCGTCTGCCCATCAGTTAACCCATATACTCTATGCTTTTGCACGTTGTGAATCGGACGGGTCTGTTGTACTTGGGGTAGGAGAACTTTGTGTGTATTCAGTATGTAGCCATAGACTGAACAATGCTTTTCTTTCAAAATATTAGGATGTCTGGGCTGACAAGGATAAGCACTTCCCGCCAGGTAAAAATGAAAAGAGAGCAGAAACGAACATGCTTAACTTTTGAACAATAGAGCAAACAGTCAATCAACAGGCTGATAGTTGGAATGAACAAGGAAACAACCTGTATGGAAACTTCAAACAATTGTATCTCCTCAAACAACGGCATCGACATCTCAAAGTTTCATTAAGTATTGGGGGTTGGACATGGTCAACCAACTTTGCTGAGGTAGCAGCCGATCCTGCTAAACGTGCAAAATTTGTTGAGACAGCTATACAGCATGTCGCTGACCTGGGCTTGGACGGCATTGGTAACATACTACGCTCAGACAGTGGGATAGCAGCTGAACCAGTAGGCTAATAGATATTGACTGGGAATTTCCAAAGGATGATCGAGAAGCCTTCTTTTACGTTCATCTTGTCTATGAAGTTCGCATTGCCTTGGATAAATACCAGCAACGATTACAGCAGACCAACCAACCACGTCTTTTATTAACCGTCGCTGTCCCGTGCGGCCCTAGTCATTACAAAACGTTGCGTCTTCGTGAAATGGAGCCCTACATCGACTTATTTTATCTCATGGCTTATGACTTTGCTGGCTCCTGGGATGCTCATGCGGGCCATCAATCGGCTCTGCACGGAGAGGGACTCCATGTCCATCAAGCAGTTCAGCATTACATGCAATCAGTGCCTCCGCATAAACTGGTGTTGGGTTTGCCTGCATATGGTCGAGCTTTTTCGAATACGGATGGACCGGGAGGACCCTACAATGGCATACCGGAGGGTTCATGGGAAAAAGGGATGTATGACTACAAAGCTCTTCCTAGACCAGGAGCTGTAGAGCATCACGATTGGCAAAAAATGGCGGCGTGGTCGTACGATCCGTCTTTACGAGAGATGGTCACCTACGATAGCCCACCCATTGTCCAGGCCAAATGCGACTATATCAAACAAATGCAATTAGGTGGCGCGATGTTTTGGGAACTTTCAGGAGATGCCCCAGCTGGCCATCCTCGAAGTCTGCTTCAAACTGTTTATCAAGCCTTGGGAAATCAGCATGATACGACGCCGAATCATTTGGAATACCCACAAAGCCAGTTTGATAATATGAAAACAGGCATGCGATCATAACTTCTTTATAACAGGAGAATAACTGTATATTATATGTCGTTTTCTTTATCATCTATGTTTTTACTGGTTTTGCTATCGGTATCTAATGGAATCGAAGATAAAAGTTGACAATCAATGCTCCAACCAACAAAGCGCAAAGGATGGCTGGTCCCCATAAGTCATCATAACGACCCAGGATCCTTCGGTTAATCATCCTACAGTTAAATGATATGTTTAGCGAGGGATTCCAAGTACATAAAGACAAGATGCCACATACCATGCGCGTTTTTCGAATCTATAGAGAGCATAAATCGCCACCACTGCTGCTATTCCAATAAATACGCCGCCTGCAATACGGGATGTAGCATCACCAAAATTGAGTAAACTTAGAGAAACTGTCAACAACAATGCACAAAATTGGAGCCAGCTAATAAACGTGCGTTCGTTTGCGAAGAACACCTTTGGCTCCACTCGGACCTTCTTAAGCGGAACAACGCCACCGGGATTGTTCGGATCCCCAATGAGCATAGGAGAGGTATTTCCCCAAAAACGATGCAGTCCACGTGGTTTCTTTTCTTGTGTCTGGCCTTTCTCTTGGCCTTCAACGTCGTCATTCTCTGTCACGGTAACAGCTTGATCCTGGATTCCCACACTGCCAGCTATAGGCGTTTCTACCTTGACAGGCTGGCTTCTTTGATAGTTCACTGGAGGTGCGCCAGGAACCATCAGCGTACTGTGGCCTGGCTGCTCTTCACTCACGGTTTGCCAATACTCTGGTTTCATCGAGCCGTTTTGCTTTGCTGCGTACAATGAAGCGCCCGCCTCTTTCTTGCCAGAGTCTTCTGATACGGGTTCCAGGATCGGCGATTCAGGTAGCCGTGCGGCCTCTTCCTGCACTTCTTGCTTTGTCGATCCTTGTGCCATCCTATGAGCCGATCGAATAGAATTGCGACTTTTAAGCGTATCTGCCATGACGCCCATTCTCTGTTCTTCTTTCTTCATCGCATTACTGTAGCGGCCATCAATAAGCGGCTTGAACGATTTGGATCGAGTCAAACCAAAATTGGTCTCGCGCGGTTTGCGAATATCATTATTGATATCTGGTAACCACCATGGCATCAACGATAACACGTCGTGATGCAGCGTGGCTGCTGCATGAAGATACTTCGAGAACCGGGGAACCTCGTGCACGAGGTGAGAATCAAGCAACTTGGTCAACCAATCCGGTGGTTCTTGTCCCAGATGAGTCTGAAGTTTGGTTTCCAGAACAGCAAAAGGAAACCGCAAGATATCGGATTCGTCCAAGTAATTAAACGGGTAATCGATCCCTACATCCGGGCGGCGCCATTGTCCTGGTGGGCGTCGTTGCTTGCCATCCCGATCATCTTCCCGTATGAAGGTTAGATTGGTATCCAGACTAAGGCGCACTCGCTGATCTCCTGGTAACTGAAAAGCTGTCCGGTTGTAAAAGATGCGTATCAAAGGTCTGAGCTGCTTCGTCAGAATGGATTGTTGGACACCTTGGGCGATGAAGTGATTGGCCTTGACTGTTTCCTCATCCACGCCCTTTGCTCGTAGGCGGTTAGCATACTCGTCCGCTGTGAGCTCGCCTGTGATGAAGGGCTGAACATCGTTGTAATCCAACCGGAAGCGATCTTTGACTGAGACACCGTTGTTCCATGACGCATGGTGCGTCTTGCGTTCAATAAAGATATTGTTTGACGTGGTGGGTCCATACCAACGGAAACGAATGGCTTCAGCGTCCTCATCTCGCTGAAGTCGTCCGGTATAGAGATCGAAATCTTCGTTATCAAAGTAGACACTGGAAATAGCGGAATCGCTGGGTTCGAAACGCTTTTCGGCATTAAAGACCAAGACCGGGAGGTGTAACATGATGATGGCCTTGACCTCCGTCACGTTTTGTGGATGAATCCAGTACTTGGCAGTGGCACGTTCAAATGCATTTTGGTCACCACCAGCAGCAGAATCCCCTGCCCGAGGCTGACCTTTCAATTTACACATATCGTGCAGACCTGACAAGAAGACGATGGCCACATCGAATTGTTGGTTGTCCAAGGGTTTTGCCCGCAGTTTCTGAACAAAGTCTTGTTGTAAATGGAGATGGGTCCACTTATCGTGTTTTTTAAGGATTTTCTGAAACCCGATATAATTGATACGGGTGAATCGGGCGAGATCATTGACATCGAACAAGACTTCAGTGATTGCAGAATCAACCAAGTTCCAATTCTCGTCCGACCACGCCGTGGGATTATTCATAAAGGTCTGCAATGTGCGCTCGCAATAAGTGATGCGACTCTCAATCTCGCCCATCTTGGCTACAATGAACGTATACACCTTGTCGAGCTCATTATCCAGCAACTCTATAAAGTCTCTTTCGTCTCGTTCATCCCAGACATGATCCATCTGACGATGCTTTAATTCCGATTTCAAAACATCGTACTGAATATACGATAGCCGCCATGGCTCAAACAGCTCGTTTTGCAATTGAAGACCGAACTTCATTTACGATAAGGAATGACAATCAAAAACAAGAAACAAATAATGAATAAAACACGCTGGGTCAAACAAACTGATCCAGAGTGGGAAAGAAAGGAAGCAATGTCCATCACCCAACTTGACCATGCTGTGAAACACCAAGGCTATGCAACTTACCCAATGAAATCAGATATCCGATGGACCCGCATGTTTGGGCCGCTTGAAACCGCTTAAACAATTTCATTTGTTACGAAAGCACCAAACAGCAAAATAGCCGCATCCTGGGCCGAGTATTGTGTTATCGTGAGAATTCGCGCTATCTGGAACATTCATGGGATGCAACAAACGACGTTCTTTTCTTTAGGTGCGATCTTTCCACTTGTGATTTTCTGGACGTGCATGAGCTATTTCATGGAATGGATCGCTCATGTTGCTTAAAAGATTCAATGGAGACAGGAACTTAAGTCTTCTACAAGATGTCTTTATTGGAAAAAATAGGTGGAAGCCTTGAATATTCTGGCTCAGGAACTACTTAGGGATCAATCGAACTTGGCTAATGAAAATGTGCATGGTGACTGTCTCCAAGAAAAAGGGAGAAGGGGATATGCAGACATCTGGCAAAAAGTCCTATTTTCATTTCGAGTTTCAACTGAATGACCGATTTTTGATTTCGGGATGAAACAGGGTCAAAATAGTAATCTTGAGTCCCGTTGCACTCGTGTCATAAGGGTTAATAGCAAAGTCATGGGTGGACTGGAATGATGTTTGTGGAGACGTAAAGTCCTGCCATCGCGATCTCATAACTGAAACACGTTAGTTGATCGATTTCATATCGGTTTCTTTTCTTATTCCTCTGCTATTTATGTCCGTATCGGTAAAAGCAGTTTGGAATGGCCGTGGCATGTCTATTTTTCATATATGCAGCACTATGAATGGTGATCTGGCGACATCTTTGATCCTGATGTGACTTGATAACGCTCTTTCTGAATGCAAACGCCGGCAAAGGACTCCAGATGTTGATCAGGGTTAGTCGGTATCGGATGTATCCGGCAAACGGTGAGGTTCGATAAAATACTCGCTTATAGATGCGACTTTGGTAATGTGGATATAGTTGTCAAAGTCAATATCATCGTGTTGCTTGATTTTTGTTCCTGCGTCTTTTATCGTCTTATCCGATGTATCCATGCCTACAATGGACGTTTACCAATATGATTATGTGTGTATTGGGAAGATGGGCTTAATACGAACTTACATAATACAGGATCAAGGAACCTGATCTCAATTTCTTCCTACAATGAGTCATTGCCTAGTTTCTACGATCTGCTACGGAGAATACTCTTCATTATAGCAGGCAGGCAACTACAACAATCTAGTACAAGGATTGATTATCACAGGTGTATCCATTAGGATCAGCAGACACTTTACTAGAAAGTGCAATAATTTTATACGAATACAGAAGGTCATATATTAAGACTTGCCTACTTTGCGTTTGCTTTTATTATCAGATTTAATAGAACATTGTTCGGTGTTTTCCCGATCTTGTCTAATTCCTTTGCATTGCTGGTTTGCAAACAGTAATCCAACTATATTATCGCATTATTCTATTTCAAATCAACTATCAATGCAAAGACACTATTTGCTATTTCCCCTAGCTGACCTTGCTCCTGAGTGTTACAAACGCTCCAAGGAATCTCGATTAACTTGACTATTCGCGGAGTCAAAATCTTGGGAAGAGAGTGCTGGAAGGAAATGCCCATAGTAATTCTCCACAAGTACTGCAAGCAGCAGTTTAGCTTGGTAAGGCTTTCATGTTTCTATGCTCTACAGCCTTCTAAAAGCTGGGAAAATTCAAGCACTGGAGGCCGGGGATGCTTTTGACGAGGTGTTCAAATTTATTAAGCACGGGAATTGAATGGACGGGTTACATCAGAGAGGAGATGAATCCAAATAGACTACATGTTTTGGGATGCTCGGCGAAGCGCTCAAGGAGGGAAAAACTTTGCTGATTGAGTCGACCGATTTCAGACTTGATACCAGCGAGTTCTGCTTATAGCTGCTTAACAGTGGGTGTGTAAGAAATCGAAGGTTTGTGCCTGCTTGAAGTCTATATGCTCAGACTTCCGTTCCAGTAACTGGTCGTCCTATGCGCGAACGCCAAGAGCTGTTGCCTAGGTGGCGCAACACTTCTTTCCAAACCCTTTTCGATTTCTTTCGGAGCATACAATGGGATTGCCTTTCGTTCGTATTTTGTATAGCTTTTTCGCATGGTTTCCCAAGGGTTTTCTTCTCAAGAAGTAGACTGTCGGAGTATCAATCGTTGCGGTGGGGTGTTACTTACAGCGAGAACATCTTGGAATCAGCGAATACGACTTACGAGACCCTGTGCCAATAACTGAGCAGCACACGACGAGATTAAAGTGGGGACAATTGAAGTTTGCTGCAGCGCCTTAACCGGCAGCACTGTTTGCAAACCGTGGTACCCATAAACATCGATCCTCAAAAACAAAAGAAAATGAAGAAAGCAAGTTAGACTCATGGTCCATGAGTGACACGTAACAAAATGCATATCATACTTGTTCATATCGCGATCAGACTATTCAAATGGCATCTTATCGCATTCACTCTATCTTGATCCTGCTTGATTGTCTACGATTAATGCAACACCTGAAATTCATCACGATCCATCTTGACCGATATCTGCAATAGGCAAACTGATTCATCGGCATCGATAAGAAACAGGCCCGAGATTTATATCTTATGGATATTGCCAGCTCCTATAGGTGTCTGGTCATTGTATGTTGGATAAACGTCAGCAAGCTGTGAGCTTAATATAGCAGATACTTGATAATGCAGCCGAAATATTCAGTAGCAAGATTGACCATATGAGATACAAGTAAGGCTTTGAACTCATTTTATTGGTTAAAGAAGAGCAAATGTGCAAATAAGTAAAGATTTTATTCGGCAGAAGTGGTGTTATGGATACCAAGATAAGTGGTCTTCTCTGAAGGCTTTTGTGCGCGTAAAATGAAATTAAGCTACGTTCAGAATAAAAAGTATCAGTGAGAACAAGGAAACACAGTACACTGGAACGGATGTAACGATGGGTTTCACTTACAATTAAGGCTGCAATCAGCAGTATACAGAGTCCAATAGGTCCATAAAGATCATCATATCGCAAGTAGGGTCTGGTGCGAATCTGATGAACCCGATAACGGAAGCGACCAAAGGCATAGAGGGCAAAGCCAAAGGCTATACCGAAATAAAACGCACCAGAAATTCGGCATACACGATCACCAAAATTGAGAAGAGTGAGTGCAGCCGTCAGTAATAAGGACGAAAAGTGTAGCCAGTGTATAAAGTTACGTTCATTCGCAAAAAATATCTTTGGTTCCACTCGAGTTGAGAGCTTAAGTTTGCGCTTTTCTCCTTTGACTTTCTTTGGCTTAGACGGTTCCCCTTCAGCTGGAACAGAAGGCGTATCTTCAGCTGCTGTAATTTCGAGCCGCACGCAGTCTGGACTTGCTGCTTTACTAGGGATAGCCGTTTGAAGTCCTTTACGTTGAAGCTTAGGCACAGGGGTCGCTGGTTCTTGTTCATCCCTCTCTGAAACGGATTTCTGTAAGAGAGCTTCCAAATATCCAAACCGGTAACCGGTCTCCAAAGGCGGTAGGCGGCGCTTACAGCTCGTACTTTGTTCTGTTCGTATATCTTTTGAAACGTCTTCCAACCACCATGGTAAAAGCGAGAGCTCAGACTTCCAGAAGTAAGCGATACCATAAAGATATTTTGAGAAACAAGGTATTTCATAAATTAGTCGCGAATCAATCAATTCGATGAGCCATGACGGAAGCTGTTCGTTGTGGTCTGCTGGAGTCCGTTTGATCTGGAGAACGGCGTACGGGAAAGAATGCATCATAGTTTTTGGCACGGTACATGTAACGTCCGGTTCGTTTGTAAATTCAATATCAGTATCCAAGAAAATCGTTAGCTGTCCATTGTCTGGAGCTCGAAATGTTGATCGACGGCAGACCGTTTGCAGGATGGGCTTCAATCGCTTTTCCCTAATAACGTCCTGGATTTTGGAGGCAAATTCATCTCCTTCGTATACGTTATCGCCTATCAATTCTCCACTGGAAGTGCCCGCATTGTTTTTTGCAGCAGAAAATTCTGTAGCATCCTTTATATCGAGCTGGAGCCGGTGTGGCCCTTGCTCTCTGTTGGTTTCATACTCGATGTCTATTTTCTCATCTGAAATGCGACAGAAGGATAGAGTTGCACTGCCTTTAGCATACTGCAGGTAATCTTCGTAGAGTTCAAAGAGTGGACTGTCAAAGTACACCTGGGAGACTGGCTGACCTGTTTCTTTCTTTCCTATTTCTGTATCTGACCCTGCTAGATGGAACAGAAGCATTGCCTTGACCTCCGCCAGATGATGAGGGTGGATCCAAAAGCTGGCCATGGATTGGGACGACATGTTTCGTTCTGGGTTAGCTAGCGCCTGAAGAGAAGATGCTCGAACAAGGATTTCATCCAGCCTTTGGCGGTCTAGGCATCGTGAAGGGATCAGATCCACGAGACGTTGACGTTTCTGAGTGAGGATTACTTTATTATGCATTCGAATCAGATCGCGAAGTGCCTTGTGATTGCAACGGATAAAACGCGCTAGATCATCCAAGTTATGTAGGGTGTCGGTCAAGCACTGATTCAGCATCTTTGGTCTTCTATGCCTCGGTTGCATCAGGCCTCGTTCGCAGTAGGCAATGCGCATATCGACATCTCGTAAGCGTTTAGCAATAATCCGATCTATTTTTTCAGCTTCCATGCGGATGGTTATTTCAAAGTCCTTTTCGTCCTGCATGGTCCAGTCATGATTCAGCTGACGAGACGTCATGTCTTGTAGAATGTTATCGTATGGTACATTTTCAAAGTTCCATGGTTGGCAAAGTCTTTCACATTTTTCTTGGCTTGGCATTTTGTTTGTTTAAGAGAAAGTGGAAAGGAAAAACACAGTTCGCCATCGGTATCCGTGTTTGTTTTAATCTCGGATCTGCAGCGTGACAGCACGTGTGTTTATGTGTGTACCATTACTCCTGCTTTTGACCATATCAAAAATAACTCTGCCGTTCTACCGGTTAGACAGAGGCAATTGCTACTGTGCTGGATTTTGAGGCGTAACCTTGTTAAATGGCTGATGCTCCATTTTTTCTCCAAAATTATATATTAATGACCGAACTGGAAAACTTTGAAGCTCAGCAACCACGGATAACAAGAAACTGCTGCGCCTAGGTAAGACTTGAGACTCTGCTCAGCTTCGCCAAGAGATGGACAAGATGTTAAATGAACGTTACGGAATGGATATTCATTCATATGATCAATGACTGCAGAATATCCCAAAAATAACCTAAGGAGCAGGATGTATACGACATCCTGGACCCATCCTCTTGCTCTGAGTGACAATGAATAGAGTTGTTACTGAAGTATGTGGCCGACGTATTTTACGGATGAATTTGCCGATATTTGTGTAATTTATTTCCTAGGAAAGAGGTACTACGTCCGGATTCGGATGTGGCGCCGTTATTATTGTGTCTTCCGAACGGTCCACGACCATCCGCTCATTTGAGGAAGCCTGCGTCAACAAGCCATGCATGGTATGTACTTGCCCGTCGCGAGGCTGTAAGCAATATGAGTTTATTCTAATTAACCAACATGTGTCATTAACACATTGCAGAACCGTTATCCTCAGTTCGCTACTGCTTTACAAGTTTAGTCTTCAATGGAGCTTTTACAAAGTTTATATAAAGGCCCTCCATTTTTGTATTCTGCTTGTTAATATCTATAGTAAATGCTGTTAAAAAGGATAATAACAAGTTAATCAAACATAAAATGTGCAATGTATGGTAACCAGAATTCCAAGACTTTTCCGTTTATAACCAAGCCCATCGGAGACCCTTCTAGAGCACGTTCATATCTATCAAGATTAGAAGATTACGTAACGTTTTTGCTAACAAGGCACGCTATATGCGTTTATTCTTTCTGACTGGTTCTTTTTATTCATTGTCTGGACTCGTGTATTAGCATTCAATATGGCAATTAACTCTCTAGTCCCTTCGCTATCAAGGTTTGCGCTAGCACGCTGAATGCCGATATACATGTATTGAACGCTATCAAACAGTAATAATGGAGTCAGTCCTTTTATCTGTCTCTTTCCATACCAAGCGTATGACTTAATATGAAGGACAAGACTACACTGAGCCGGATAAAAAATGATGAATCAGAGTGCGTTTTTAAATATTTTACCATGATTCTGAAATGATTGATTTCACAGTTTGACAGTTTCAATCAGCTGGGTCATTCATAACACCAGTCAATTTATCTTGTCGGTAACGGTTTTTACGTCGTTTTGGGAAGATATAGGTTGAATATTTCATCCATCTATTGCTGATATACCTCATCTCCTTCCAATACTGAATCATTGATGGGTGCGGCTGTTATTATATACTTTGGTATATCAACCGTCAGATAAAATATACATGGTACGAGATCTATTCTGTTGGAAGAGGAACAAGTTATGATTGCTATTCAATTTGACTGATATGACTAACAAACAGAGAACTATTTTATTTCTGTCTCGCCACCTAAAGGTCCATTTGTAACAGTGGCGTCAAAAAATGTGTATGGCAAGCGGATGCATTGTTTAGACTTACCGGGGGTATCTATGGAGAACAGAACTAAAGAGACAAAAGGGTGTTGTCCCTTCGTTTTTGTGTAGTTCGGTCACTGAAACAAAAAAAAAATTGACGGTCATTGATGGGGAAATCAATAGATGTCTAATCAATGGCAACATCTGCACACATATAAGACAACAATTTTCCCTCAGTTAATGGACTCAGTCTGATGGAAGGTCTGGAACAGAATGGAACTTCTGCAGAGTAAATGCCGTTTAACTCGTTTCCCTATTTCAGTGGTGCTGTGATATCCATTTGCCTCGTTTGTGGCACCATATGGCAGAAAACTCCAGCATATTCATGTAACGCATGGCCAGTGCGTAGTTCATGCGAAAGAATTGGATAAATATTATCGGCTGAACCAATCCTATTCAGCTAGTTACTTGCAAGGTATATCCATAAACTATGCTTGATTTTGCAGTTCACTGGTTATCCACCTCTCTCTATTGTAAATGGCAATTATCACCATGAATAACGCATGAAGATCTACATCAAGAGACAATTGGTTCCAGAGATAGACCTGATTCACATGGAGCACGTGAGTTTCTATTTGGAACACGATCCTCAATTTCTGCGTGGTAAGCGGTGCGCACCATAAGTAAATGTGTTCTTATAAATGTGTATTATCAATTAATTCAGTCCATTTCCGACTCTGACAGATAGACATCATTGTTACAAAAACCTAAAATAATGTGATATCAGTAACCTCAAGCTAGTACCTTGCTCTTTTAGTACACAGCCTTCTGTGAACCTTTATCTTGGTTGCAATTATTGGGTCCTTTCAATTTCAACCAATCGGATGCGGTTGCCAAAAATACGAATATGCATTGATGGTGACAGTTAAAAAAGTTGCAACTCATCATTCTTGAAAAAAAAATCAGTAGGTCCGATATGTTCGTAGATTAAAGTAGTAAAAGTGGTAAGATATACGTAGATTGAAAAGGGCTGCTGTCAATGACTGCATTAGTATGTGTTACGAATATCTGAAATTGGCCGGGTTCCAACGATATCTATGCAGTATAAATGTCAATTTACAGCAGAAACAGGTTTAAGACAAGAAGTACAATTCCACTTACTTAAACTGCTGTCCTCTCCTATCACTTCCGTACTTCTTCTTCTTACAGCGATTACAATGCTCAAATCGTGCCAGAAAATAAAGAAGATTCAAGTTAACTTTGAGAATGTACATATCCCCACGTTTCAAACTTCCAACATTCCCAGAAAAAGAAAAGCTGAAACTCTCCCTAAGTCGTAACAAGAATTGCTTAGCTATATTAACCAAGCATTTGACTCTCGTTTAGGCGAAATGATCAAGAAGATATTGAGGAGAAATGAATAGGATGATGGAAATAAGCAAGGTCCGATCAAAAAGCTACCGGCTTTAAAAGAACCATTCATTAACGCAAAGAGATTACCGAGAGGTATAGCAGAGACAGTCAATGAAATGGCCGACTAAGAGCCTCTCATGGCTCAAAAAAGTATACAGCACTATAAAGTTGACGCAGCTGCCGAATGGAGGCTGTTTGTGGATGACCGCTTGATCAACAGCAGTAGAAAGGGAGGAGTAGTTGGATGCCAGCGGTAGTGTCTCAACAGCAGAGGAAATCGTTGCATAGAACACTAGCAACAACGCTGAACCGAAATTGCGAACATGCAGTGTTCCATTCAACAGAATTCTTCGAAAAGATTTGCCAAAAGGACACCAAGAAGCATTCACTGCTGAAACCTCTGCCACTGCTATGACTTGCACCGACCCTATAGCTGAAATCTCAGCCATTGTTCGTGAAGCGATGCTGGAATATGCTGCTCGCAGGCTCCATATCGCGAACAGTAAGTAATTTTGGTATCATCAAAACCAATTTCTAATCTCTTGATGGCAACAGAGCTGCATTTGCGGTAGCAAAATTGCTACAGAAGTAGTCATTCGCGACACTTCTCTCTTGGAGGAAGATGGATGCATTCAAGTGTCTCCGTTCCCATAAGATCTGAAGGTTGTGATTACGAAAAAGGCTGTTCGTGACGATATGGAGAAACTTTTTACATAACAGCACATCCAGTTTCTGAGCGCGAAATACTTGACCGCTGTATGTAAGCAAAATACCAGTCAGCATCCGCTACCGCAAGAACTCTATATCAGAGATCTGTAAGAATATCGAAAGACATAGAGACCGTTCATGATTGATCATTTCAAGTTCTGTCCAAGGATTTGCAAGTAATGTCCAAAATTTATGGGAAAGTAACGTTTTCCACACAACTCTTAATAAATTGTTATGCATATGGCTGATATTGTCAGTCAATTTAGCTTCAATAAAAGAAGCAAAGACAAATAAAACAATGGAATGGATGATGGCAGAAAAAAGAGAAAATAACGCAGGAACATGTTAAAGACTGGAAGTAGCGTGTAGTTAGTACAAACGCGCACTACCAAAGGGAGAAAAGGAATGACCAAGTGCAAACAACGGCTTGGTAAAGCTTATAGTCTCTGCTGCCGTATAAGCCGTTTATCATAGAAAAAAAAGTGAGTTTCTTAGCGAACCCAGCATGGGCCTTTTTATTACAACGAATCAGACCAATCCCTCTCTTGGCGAACAGCGTAGTTTTTATAATGCAAAAAGCTGTGAGCACAAGCGCAATATTTATTACCAGTCAGCGCAGACATATACTATCGGCTAGTGCAAAAATACTGTCAGGCAGCACAAATTGATATCCAATCGGTGTTCCAAACTTGCAGTGATTTCCTATTTTGTTTCATTTAGGGTCGTCACAATTTTTTGCGGGCTTTGCGGGGACAGTCCCAAACCTATAACACAAAAAAAAAAAGAGCTAAGGAGTCTCTGTGGACGAAATCGATCCATTGACAGTGCTGCATTACTTTTGCTTCCTTTCGCAGGTTCCTATTAATGAAGAGCCAATGCTTACTTATGAGAAAGTCTAATCCGCATCTGTATACCTGTAGCTACGTCTTCTTTCGCTTTCACCTAGTCGGGCATTCAACATAGTATGAGCCATTGGCAACCAACAGAACAAGGTCAATACTCCACAGAAGTTGGAATTACTGTTTATTGACTATTAGAAACATGCTTATAGGTCTTTCGGACCTGTTGCAGCTTTTGCGTGAAGCTATCAATCCTACCGATAGTCAGCGCGTACAGGAAGTAGGTGTCGAGTTCCCGAAATAGATTCCTTATGCTTACCGAGCTTACTTGCAGAGACTCGACTATTTCAATAAGATTCCTGACTACAATTCCTACTTGGCGTATATCTTGACGCAAATGCCACAGGAGGATCAATATATTCGATCTGTAGCCGGATTGACCCTGAAAAACAACATCCGATCTTATTTCCCTACAATCCCTCAACCAGTGCTGGATTACGTCAAAGAATGCTGTCTGCAGCATATTGGAGATGCAGACGTGGGTAAGGCCGTCAGCATGGTTATCGCGTCAATTATCGCTAGGGGTCAAATTCGCAATTGGCCACAGGCGCTACAATTCCTCTTGGAGAAATTGGATGATCCGAACCAAACTGTAGTTGAGGTAAAGATGGATGAGATCCGGAATAGGCAAAATATAACTTTTGGTACGCTTATTCAGAATTCGATCAGTACTCTCCAAAAAGTGTGCGAAGACTCTTCTCGTGATTTGGATACCAAGATTGATGGGGTGGAGCCCTTGGATTTCATGATCCCGAAATTTATTGCCTTTTTTGACCATCCGAACTACAAAATCCGACTCAGTGCTATTCTTTCTGTGGGTAACTTTATTACGCTGCGATCGGAACCATTGATGAGAAGAATGAACGAATATCTCGGTGCGCTGTTTAACAGAGCAACAGATGAAAATGTGGATGTCCGAAAGGCTGTTTGTCAGGCATTGGTTGGGCTTCTCGAGATGACCCCAACTGTCCTACTCCCTCATATGCCCAATCTGGTGGAATATATGTTGTTCTCAACGCAATCGGATGACCCAGACTTGGCTCTTGAGGCCTGTGAGTTCTGGCTAGTCTTTGCGGAACAGGATGAGCTTAGAGAAGAACTGCGACCATATCTTCCCAAGATCATACCAGTGCTTTTGAAGGGCATGGTTTACTCGGAAATGGATCTTTTGGCTCTGGGCGATGATGAAGATGACGCTCACGTGGAAGATAGCGAACAAGACATCAAACCTCGTTTCCACAAAGCTAATGTTGTCCAATCCGAACATACACATAAGGATGACGATAACCAAGAGGACAAAAAGAAAAGCAGAGCTGACGGTTTGCTGAGTGATGATGAGGAGGATGAAGACGAGGATGAAGAAGGCTATGATTCGGAAGATGACGATTTCTATGGCGAATGGAATCTGAGAAAATGTAGCGCTGCTGCATTGGATACTATGTGCACTGCATTTGAAGGGGAAACGGTTCGTCTTATCATACCATTGCTCAAGACTGAACTTGAAAGTCCGGACTGGCTTCACAGAGAATGTGGTATTCTTGCTCTCGGTGCTGCTGCTGAAGGTAGAGTATAGTAGCATAACATCTTTACCTATTAACTGACTATACGCGGGTTAGGTGGCGTGCACGATATTGCACCTCATCTACCAGAGCTTGTTCCCTATCTGTTGACGAACTTGAACGACCCCAAGGTAAAGCAGAAACTATGTGTAGAAGAATATGAACTTATATGTGTTCTGTGATGTAGCCTCTTATCCGATCGATTACATGTTGGACTCTTGGCCGCTATTCTGCCTGGATTGTGCAGAGTGCCCAGCAGAACATGGAAGCTCGCAAACATCTTTTTGAGCCACTGGTGCAGATATTATTACAACGTATTTTGGATAATAACAAGCGTGTCCAAGAGGCTGCTTGCTCCTCTTTCTCTCTTCTTGAAGAAGAAGCTGCTACCGAACTCGTACCCTACTTGCATCCCATCTTGGTTACAATCTCCACTGCCTTTGAGAAATATCAACACCGAAACCGTTTCTTGCTATATGATACTCTGGGAACATTGGCTGAGATGGTTTCCGACGCTCTGAACAAGCCTGAGTATATTCAACTTATTATGCCACCTATCATTCAAAAATGGCAAGAACTTCCAGACGATAGCATGGATCTCTTCCCGTTGTTGGAGGTAAGCTGAGTGCAGACGTTCATGAACCATGTCTTAATTGTATCACCAGTGCTTATCCTCCATTACTACCGCTCTCGGTAAGAGCTTCAAACCATTTGCTGAACCTGTGTATATGCGATGTGTGAGCATTATCTGCAAGACACTTGAACAATGTCAATTGGCAGCCATGGACCCGTCAAGGGATCAGCCAGATAAAGATTTTATGATTGTGTCTTTGGATTTGATGTCAGGAATTGTTCAGGCCCTCAACACTGATGCTGAAGCGTTGGTTGCCAACACAAACCCTCCTGTCGTCCAATTCTTGTCCATTTGTATCCAGGTTTGTCATTGTATTTTGTCTAGGTCCATAGGAACTAAAGGATAGTACACAGGATGAAGTCGCTGAAGTTCGACAATCAGCCTATGCTTTGCTTGGCGACCTTGCCATTTCATGCTTCGAGCACATCAGAGGTGTTGTTCCCCAGTTCATGCCCCATGTCCTACATCAAATTGATCCACAAGCTGAGCATGTTTCTGTCTGTAATAATGCAACTTGGGCCGCAGGAGAAATTGCCATCAAGTGGGGTGAGTTTGCAATCGCTGATCATTCTTCCCTGTATACTAATTCATCGATTGATTTATAGGTACTGAAATCCAACCTTATGTTGAGCCATTACTGCAGCGACTATTTCCTTTGATCGTCAATCCTCAAATCCAGCGCACGTTATTGGAGAATGTGGGTATTGCCATTGGTCGCCTGGGATTGGTGTGCACGGATGCGGTAGCGCCTCATCTGGAGAATTTCATTCATCCATGGCTTTTGGCTTTGACGCCCATCCGTGATAATGACGAAAAAGCATCTGCCTTCAGCGGACTTTGCGAGATCATCAAGGCAAACCCACAAGGTGCTGCCAAGGTAAAGGTGGTCTACGTTTAAGTCTTTTGCTTAAATTTTCTTTTAGGAATTCCCATCTCTCTGCACAGCTATCGCGAACTACCAGGCAGTTCCCCCTGCACTTAACGAGTCGTTTGGAAATGTAAGTAGTATTTCTATAAAGAGTGATTGTATTAACCATGTCGATTATTGCAGATTTTGATCGGTTATAAGAATATGTTTGGTGAACAACAGTGGCAGCAAGGACTTTCTATGATGACACCAGAGGTCCGAGCCTCGCTACATGATCGTTATGGCATTTAGGAAACATATACAAATACAAATACAGCATAAATGAAAATACAGTAAACTATTGGGAAAAACACGGTAGATAAACATATAGCAATGAATCTGAATCGAGCTGATTTGATGAGTAAGTTTACTAAGGTTAACATCTTCTGAGATGCTATCTACAAGTTGGTCCAAACAAGTCTTGCGCCGAACAAGAGCTTATAATTTTGCTAACGCAAAGACGCTGGCAAACTTCTAATACAGAACGATATAAATGAAAAATGGGCTGGAATATATCCCTTTCCTGGATGCAAACCATCTCAAACCGAGACGATCGGTTCGGTATGAGGGGATAGATTGCGGTGGTCTATTCAGACTGTCAACTTGCAGTAATCGATGCTCAGAAGCTTATACTTCTAACTGAAGCCACTAGTTACCACCTGATTCCTATGTTTAAAAAGTGCGAATAACGCTTAATGATTGTCTCCATCTTAGGCGGCTTTATGTTCATTTATGCTTAGATAACGTACCAATATCTCGAAACCAACGGCAAGGGTAGCATACATATTGCTGCTGTCAGCAATAGGCTTTCATCCTGCCGAAAACGTAATTTCTAAAAAGATAGCTATGTCTAAACATCCGGATTTCCGGAGATGGAGTTAACAGGTTAACAAGACGACTGTGCCGAGCGTATAGTTTCTGCAATTGCAATTACACCTTACAGATTAGTTCAATGTGCCTTGATTCCGGGGTTACGATGGTTTCAGTTGCATTAGAAGGAAGTGCGGCATAAGAATGGCATAGGTTAAAAACCGGGAGCAAAAGGAGAAAAGATATTATTTAAATAGCTACAGAAACCTTTGCAATAAAGACGTAACTGACTGAAGCGTCATGCAAGTACGTTTGCGGTGAATCAAGGGGCTTCCGTACGGTTGCCCGAACGGCCATATATGCAATAAAAGGACCCTTTTATTACCGATCATAAATACTCCTCTCATTAACAGCATTCATTGTGCAAGCGAAGACTTGATCATCAAAGATGAAGCCTCCCCATACATTAACTCACTATTTTGTGGTCTTATCCTATCTGTTTCAGTATGGCTACGCCGGGCCCGTGATGAAAGAGCCAATACGTCTACCGATACGTCGCATTACTCATAAGGCATTCAACCAGACATTGAACGGTCTAAAACAAATGTCTTTAGGTCTTGAAACCAGTCTCTTAAACGACCTTGAAATGCACGAACTCGGAGTACAAGTTGCTATCGGTACTCCACCGCAAAAATTTCTCTTGCTTCTGGATAGTGGAAGTTCGGACACATGGATCCCCTCAACAAGATGCCAACAACAGGATGGTTGTCCGTCTAGCAATCACTATGATCCTGCTGCTTCGTCCACGTATAATGCCTCCGAGTACGACTATTCTTTGCAGTATGTGACAGGAAGTACAACGGGCAATTACTTCCAGGATAGCATTACGATCGGCGACGTGACAAATATGGGACAATTCATGGCTACCATTGATACTATGACCGGCCCATTAGTCAATCAGAAAGCAACACCCATGTTGGACGGTATCCTAGGCGCCGGATTTCCGTATGCTACAAGCATGTATTTCAGGCACAAAAAGCTGTATCAGCCCGTACCATTTTCTTTATGGGAGAAGAAGTTGATCCCCGAACCATTGTATTCGGTCTATGTTGGAGAATCGGACCATACAGATTGGGCAGGCGAGCTTACTTTTGGCGGCATTGACTATTCTAAAATCGATGGTGATATTTTGTACGCAAGTATTCCGAGGTATAATATCAGGAACGGGCCCTCGGGTGTCTACTTTGTCTGGAACGTCCTGGTATCGGGTGTGCGATTCGAGACACCCGAGGGTGATGTCGGAACGCTTTCGGCCAACAATGGTTATATTTCGTTTGCTGTTGATACGGGCTCAGACGGTATCTTTATGCCCTCCGCTGACTCGGACACCTTGATTAGCAACATGATACCAAGTGCGGAAAAAAGAAACAGTCTTTATTACGTAGATTGCAAATACAGAAACTCCACTCAGATGCTTGCTTTCCATCTACATCCTAGCACCACGAATATGGACAGTGAAAAATCTTTTATCCAAGTGCCCATTGGCCAACTGGTGCGACCTTCATTGACAGGGGACCAATGCGTGTTAGCTATCGTCAGTGGCAACACCAACAACTTTATCATCGGCAACGTTTTCCTTCGCCATTATGTCACTATTTTCGATTTCGGAAAACATCGTATTGGCTTTGGTACACTTAAAAAGTAAACCTATAGTCATCCTGTTGTAGTTAATCTTTGCTCTTTCATTTTCCTTTGAATGCAGAATTGTGTAAATAAAACTTTCTGTTACTGCAGCAAGTAAACATTGTGCCTTATTAAAAGGAAAGCTGATATTGGACGCCCCCCAGACCTATGAATCTTGTTGGATACATCAATCGTGTTTTAAGAAATGCATATAAGCAATATGAAACAACCGTTCCTGTTTCTGTTATTGAACGTTTGTCAACCATGTTAACATACTAATCCTTATCCTGCAGCTTGTTTCACTGCATGCTGTTGCACATTGATCTTAAGCATTCTCTAAGCCGAATCTTCTTTGTGATTCTATGATTCTGGAGAAGGGTAATACATAGACAGGTATGATCTTGACTTCAACAAACTTGAAGTAGACACCCGTATTTACCAGGGAGTGGGCGATGCTAGGTTTGCTTTAACGTACTTAAAGGTTCGTAACGAGCAAGAGCCTTGACACTGATAATTTCGTGCATTTACCGTATCGGAATCCGTGAAGTCAGTCAAAGAAAGGTTCTGCTTTCGAACCAGCTGTAACAAGAACCACTATTGCCACTAATGGGACAAGTACATAATAGACTTTGAAGCGATCATACTGTTAGGAAATGTCGGCTATTTCGTTTTTGACGGCTATCTTCAGTTCTTCTGAAAGAACTAGGCCATCAAATTTAACGCTGCAGGTAATTTCAAACACTAAAGATTTGTACGATTGCTGCTGCGATATCCATCGGCTATGGAGAAAGGGAACACAGAGGCAACAAAAGCTCGTAATATACGTATCCTTATCGGCACTGTGCTGGGATGTCTTGGAGCCGTAAGTAGATGCCGAGTATTCTGGTCACTTATCACTGATTAATAATATCCAGGTATTCGTTGGAATGGCTATTGGGTACACTACCGGGCATGTCAGGTTGAGGAAGTAACATGGCGTAGAAGGAGAAAATATTAAAGAAAATGCTTATCTCACTATTGAAAAGTTTTGGAATTACCGACAATAATCACGGCAACAATGTTTGAGCGGTCTCTCAGGGTCCATTATTGTAAGAAACAAAATACTACAGGGATTCCGGGTTGGTGCACACATAACAAGTCCATTTACTTGGGCGCTACTTGATATTGCTTAGTTCCTAGCTTACGCGTCATTGCTATTCCGTAATTAGTTGGAGGATATCAGCTTTCCGGAGCGGGCTCGTACATATTATTGCTGATATTCGATAGCACTTGACTGGTTCTGAGACATCCTGAGCTGCTAAATACTTGCCTAACTTTCTGTTCAGTTTGCTGCCGATAATCTTTCGCTACTGTTTTCATCATAAATTTATACAATCTTGTAGAATAAGCATTCTTACACTCGCAGACGTTGCTTCTTCAGTGAACACTGTATGCTATTGATCTGGTCTCTTTCAAGTATCGCACTGTATACGGGAATAAGGTCAGGATCAAATTCAACTATCCATATCATATTACGTCCATCTTAAATATTTGTTACCTCTCAATTGGGATGATATGAGGTTTGCATGCCCAGTTAAAAATGAATACCAACATAGATCATATGATTACGTTAGTAGCCATCTTGTCTCTTGCACGTTTATCTTCCAAAAACTGGAACATATCCCATTTGCAGATGTATTTAACCAGAATTGCACATTAGATCTAATTTCGGCAATAGCGGCCTAGGGTAGTTGTTCCCTCGACCTTATATGGTTTAAGCCTGTAAGATATTATCTTCCTTCTTTCGTATAGCACATTGAAATTTAGTTTCTTTCATTCCCATGGATTCAGTCGCACAAGCGCCAACTCGAGATATTGCATGGAATCTTCATCTTTCACTGGACTTCCTGCCATAACCATACTGTATATGAATTGATCTATCAATTTGCCGAGGTGAAGTTTGCTCGTTAACAAAGTATTGTGTGGCAATAGCCATGGTTCTACTTGATTGTTTTTGATCTCTCTTGCGATAGTGGATGCTGTTCTCTCTTGCGATAGTGGATGCTGTCCTCAGCTTGCTATCTTCTTTAGGGCAACAGCATTGAGCGGTGCTTTAGAGTTAAGTAGACGCAACACGAACATAAGGTCTGCGCTTAAATTGATAGTTGCTGTTGTGTCAATCTGTACTCTGTCTCATCAGTAAAGAGGAAAGTTCCTCGGGCAATGGTAAGAATATCAAACTTAATGTGCCTTTCCAATACACGGCTATCATGTCTGCGCCGAATTCTTATGGGTACCGGGTTTTCGCGCTCCTCTCACGAATTGTATGGTGCACGCAATGACCTAACCTGTCCTACTGATTACATACGATATGTATTAGTAAAAATTCTATTGCCTATTGCGACGCATTCCGAATTCATCAATAGCTGAGCATAGGGAAGACGCCCTCTGTTTTGCTTCCCGTAAGACAGCCCGATAAGTCGTTCATGGTCCGAGTGCGATCTGTGACTTTGAACATCCACAACAGACAATCTCCTCTTTTACAGAAGCAACAATGACGGAGCCTTCTAATGCTGGTATCATCCAAGTTGGCGAAGACCGCTGGATCCCTGCATCTCGTCGAGCCGATGGATCCATTCGTAAGGAGAGGAAAGTGAGACCAGGTTTCGTTCCTCTCGAAGATGTTCAACGCTACACCAATGCGCGCATGCAACCTAAGCCAGCGAGTCAGTATCCACCGGGTTATAACCCTAAAAAGAAAGCAGAAGTTCCTGGTAGTAAGCCCAAGGTGAAGAAAGTTGAAACAGAAAGGAAGACACAGAAGGAGGCAGCAACCAAGGATGAACCATCAGTTGCCATAGAGAAAACGGCGCCAAAAGAAACTCCCGTACAGCAAGAACAACTATCCACTTCAGAGAAAACACCAGAAGAAAAGAAGATCAAAGCTATTCAGAAAAAGCTGCGGCAGATTTCAGAGCTCGAGCAAAAGTTGATCAAGGGCGAACAGTTAAATGCAGAGCAACATGCCAAAGTCCAAAAAGGAAAGTCACTACGAGAGGAGTTAGCCAAACTATCGCTGTCATAAACGTAGAGATATCAATCGTTTCAAACAGCATGAGGAAGGAATGGTAGTTATTCATTTGTTCTCTGACTGGCACTTGCTTTTTTTCTTAGCGCTGGTAATTAAAAAATAGATCCATATGAATGTATGGTCATTGAACCGAAAGAAGAAGAGCGAAAAGCAGTTGAAATCTTTAAAAGTACCTTATTTTATATTGCTTACGATGCGTTTACCATATGACATGTATAGCATATCTAGTCAAAAAAACATCAATAATTATGGTCAAGGTTTTGCAAAACGTCTAGTCAGATGGCAAATTTTGCCCAGTCCATATCTCCTCAGAATATCATGTCAGTCGTATCGCTACAGATCGATAGCGGTGCCATACGTCAAATGTCGCAGCCTATATCATACTTGTTTTTGCAAAAGCCATGACCTATCCAATGCCATCGATATCAGTAAGATCCATTTCGTTTATAAAAATGAATCAAGGGTGTAATACGTTTGGTTTGCGCCTCAGATTACTGTCCATGGTGCTAAAAGCAAAAAAGTCGACCACCATGTTGCGTTTATATTACAGTTTCTTTGAATCAAGTTTTTATTGTGTGACGCATGATTATCTTGATGAACTATCCATCTGCACCAATACACTACTAGTCTTCCTTTGCGCGAATCCAATACGATGTTGTCCAAAGTCAAAAGCAGTGGCTATATAGGAAAGGAACCTGTTTCCAAAAATCTGATCGGACTTTTCATCTTGGAGTGGTTGGATTATCAGACTACAATCGTCTGTGTTTGATATCTGATATACAAAGTTTTTGGCCATAAAGTTGACATAGAAGTTACCATTATCTGCGGAGGACTTGAAGTACAGCTTAATGGGCGTCGTATTATGCATGTTGGTACAACTAACGGAGTAGTACGTTATGTTGTTGCTGCTTTTCTTTACGAAGTCAGGTGCAATTTCCCTGACAAGGCTGTCCGCAACACGTTCGTGAAGAAAAATGTTTGTCGTGCCGCTATCTATAACAACCGGTCTAGAAGCTTCCTCCAGCACTACTTCACTGCGGTTTGATCCCGATCCGACCTCAATCTTTCCCATCTTGATAATCCATTTTAGGTACGGATCACTTCTCAGATCGTCGAGGCATTTTTTGTCAATTTGTTTCCCTTCCAGAGGGATATACTTTAACACATCAATGTAGTGAAAGGCGCTGCTGACGAGGGACTGAATTGTACCACCAAATACGACCTGAGCTGTTTGGTCTCCTCCTGGGACACTTAGATACAGGGAAAACAAAGGCTGAGAAATAAGCGACTTGCTGTAAAGCGATATTGGCACTGTCTCGTACGACTCACAGTATGTGTTATGCATGTGGCCGTCGTATGGGAATCCAGCACCAAGTACCCCGTCGAATTCATGTAAATTTTCTCTATTACTGACAGAGTTTGCCAATGCGAACGTCTGATTCTGTAGGGTATGGTTGGAAACTATCATCGTATCTCGGGCGTAATTTCCTGCTGCCTGGACACCACCGATATATGTGACGTCAACTGTATAGTTCGATTCTTTGTATGTCGATGATTTAGAATAGTTAAAGCCTTTGGCTGACGTATCGTTAGTCAAAGGGAATGAAGGAACCCAAATGTCGGAGCTTCCAGTATCGAATATAAGCCGGAAAGGTTGCGGGGGTGTACCAATATTGACGTCCATACCGTATAAAACGTGGTCTTTATCCGTGAACAGTGGCACGGACAGTATAGAAGAATCAGAAGAACCTTTCGACCTGTGAGCACCTCGTAGAACAGCATCAGTGGAGTGATCGCGGCGAATCTTTTGGAGAGGAAAGCGTAAGAGGCCATCGGAACCTGGGCTTTTTGCTGGCACGCAGTTAACCAACGTGAGATAAAGGGGCAGCAGCCCAAGAATAAGAGGTATGAATAGCATAGAAATGCCAAAGGTATGTATTAGAGAAAAGTACGGAAGAGAGAGATCAGGTCTTAAGTTTTATGGCCAGATCGAAAGAAATGAGCCTAAAAAATCTTATTTTAGAACGATTCAAATAGGGCAAACACATGTGTAACCAACATAACTATAAAGGCAGAAATAAAACAAAGAAAGCAGATCCCTTCATTGTCTATATAGTCCATTAAAAAGCAGTTGAGAATACATTCTATGTTTCATCTAATCTAAGACGTGGTTTAGCAGATTCGTTATTCATGCCTATTGTTGGCAGTGCAGGAAATGATTACTTTCGAATTGTTTACTCTTTTGTAAACTTTACGATGCAACAGTAACGATAGGTAACACCGATAGTCGAGTAGAGTGCTGTCATTAATTTAGTGACAACGAGCGTTGCCAATAAATAAGCAAAATTATGACCATAATCGTCTCATGTGGATTTTGTTTTCGGAAAGGGATATGCACTTTACGTAGCCACTCATGAAGACAGGCTTAATGTATGCTTTGTGTTACAAAGATGCTATGAACCTTGGAGTATGTACCACTATTAAAGGGGACTGGCTGATCCGCGATTGATCTTGGCAGCTATGAAGGCTGAGCTATAATCTCTTTCTCTATAGGGAAAAGAGAACATTACAAGCTCATTTGCAGTTCAAGACGTCAATAGGTTGAGTTTGAAACATCAGAAGAACTGAACCTTCTCCATCCCTTTATTTAGCAGTCAACATTCAGAGCAACAGTAAATTGATGGCTAAAATGAGTTGCTTATCCTGTCGAGAAAGGAAACTATAAAATTAACGGAAAGGAGCCTTGTCCATTTCCTTTTATTCTCGTTTGTCTGGATCTAAATAAAGCTTCTTGGTGGTAAAAAGTTCAGTGGACTATGGCCATTCATCGTTATAAGTTACAGATTCTTTCTACCCATGCAACAAATTTATAATTCTTTGAATAGAATGCAAGTTATATTCAATTGTCGGCCATTTGGGCTAAAAAAAGTATAAACAGTGTATCTCTTTTAAAAACATGTACAGGTATCGACAACCCACTATATGTTGTAGAATAAGTTATTTATTAGATATGGTATGGAATTGTTCAGCAGTAGTAATCGTACGAGGAAGTAAAATGGTATCCCAATTTTACTAAGAAGAGACTCCTGGCAACAGCATTGCACGATGTGCAGAGTGTTGCACAGGAACGGAGATGTAAATTCCGCATGATCGGACAAAGTCTTTTCTTTCCGAACGCAAGTTGGGCATGCTTCTATCGCGGTTTGTTTCGCCATAATCTTCATAGCAATGCATATGAGATATATATTGATAGAGTGAGATATCTTATGTTTGGGCTTCAAAGTCGTGAAAGCAAGATAGCTTTAGGGTATCAATTTAAAAGAAGATGCGTTACCCCGCCAAACACCGAGTTATCAGAGACGACCAACTGGTTTTCGCTATCTGAGATCTTTATATTTGGAAACATAATCCAGTATCCTTTTATCGATGAATCTGTTTGATAAAAAAAATTTATCCTAATGCCCATCTACACAATGAACATTCTCGAACGCTTTCTTGCACGGAAATAACAAGGGCTTCTGTGGCTCTGAATAACTTGAACATCTCGTCCGCATCCGTCCCGGAGGGGTCCACGAGCCTTTATAACCTGCAATAGATACAATCTCTAAAAAGCTTTTCTGCTTGTTTTTACTCAATGATCAATAAGATGAAAAATTTGTTTTTCTTCTTGATTCATGAGAAGCAAATATGCAAGGGCAGTCTTAAATGCTTTCAACTGATTTGACCCTTGATCAGAATGTTCTCACGGATACCCTGGCAAGCTCCGCAAAATCAAATGTTGTATGCTTTCCATAGTTTTCCTTACTTTTTACCTTATTTGGAAAGCACATCCTATCTCTTTGAGTTCTCTCCTTGCCCACTATAAGACAGCTCCAAACAGTACTCGCCTGCTGCCAAGGCTGAAATCAGTAGAGTCGAACAGCAAAACGCTTCCCATCATTGAGTGTATCGCCGAGCTTCCCGAAGCATCAAGCCTATCTAAATCCATCTGCTCCCTAATGTAACACGTCCATTCAAACCACATGCTTAGTGGATATCTACACTTCTGGAAAAGACTTCTCCGCCTCCAGACTCTAGATTTCCCCACCCTTTTAGAAGGCTGCTAAGCCAAGAACGCGAAAGCCCTACCAAGCCAAACTGGCTGCTGCCCGTACCTTTGATCCTCCCTCTGCTAAAGGAAGGGTTTGAATACCTGTATACTCCCATCTGACGCCGTCTCCCCCGTCAGCCAATTACTATTCTCACTTCCAATAAGCTTAACAGAGAGAAGTCATATCACGAAATGTTTTGTATGGTAGACCAAGCCCTGAACGTTGAATTGCAGAGTTTCCTAACTAGTTAAAGAATTATGGCCTTCCGCTGAATGCAGATATATAGAGCTAAGGAATAGCAAAAGAAGCGAAGTTGGCTTTCACTAATTTCATTCGAAAATGGGCAAGGCAAACAAACCGAGAAAATCTTTTGGATCGATCGGGTTGTTCCTATTTTTCTCCCAGTTACTGACCAAATGGGTATTTGGACTTACAATGGCGCAATACTTATCCAACAAGCGCATACGCAAACAAGTATGAACCAGGAAAAAAGAAAAGGGACTTGTAAGCTGGGAGATACATGGATAGCCTTGGAAAAAAAATCAATATGATTATGAACGGCTCATTATGGAAGCATCCATCGGCCATTTAAACAAGGATGTCTCTCTCACAGTTGAACTCGCCTCGAAACAGATACACGGCTCCAACGCAATGATAAAATCCGTTTACAGGGACCATCTTGATGCCAAATCTCCAAAACTTTCCGAAGTCGAAGTACATGGTGTCCCAATTCGACGGCAATACGATCATCAATAGAGTATGTCATATCCATCTTCCTTTGTATGACGGGGCAGTTCGGACAGGACAATTGGTCTCCGACTTATTCTTCAATCATCTCACATTAACTGCATATATGCTACGGTTGATGTAGAAAACCTTTTTATAACAAAACCATCTCCATGACTTGAACACATCCCATTCACTGTGCTTAGCAGGGTTGGTTGTGTCTCAATAATAAATATACAGTTGGAATGCCACGTTATAGCCTCACATCTTTCCCAGAAATTTATGGCACTTAACTTTGCATTTAGCGATTAATGAGAACTGCTCGATTGGGTTGAGCTCGGGAGATTATGAAGGAAGATAAGCACAAAGATAGCATTGGGCTTTCACAATATCTTTAAACTTATGAATAGGAGCCTTATCTATAGCGAGCTGTGACCTTTCATATGTGGATATCCGTGCATTTCATTCAAACCAGTTTTTTGTAAAGCTAACAAGCTAAGAGATACTATAATCATTCGTTTGTAGTTTTCAAGTAAACCTACGTCGTCGAAATTCTTAGGGTCTCTCATCCTTATTGTTAATCATGTATAAAAACAAAATCTAGGATATTCATGGCAGCCATATGATCGCGGTCCCAGTACAATACCGTGCATAGTTTTTTTTTTTTTTTTTTTTGGCAGATCAACACAGCATGTATCTTTGCACCTTGCTTCCGGACATCCCTTTTTTCTTTTCCTCGAGGCTTGTTTCCTTGCAACATGTGCAAATTTTGCGAAGTCAAGTACTCATCAACCATAAAGACGTACATGGGGGGTCTATCAGGAAAGAAAAAGAGATTAGAAGGAAATAACATTACCTTAAGCATGACCTTTCTTCTAAAAGCCACGATGTCTTTATTCCTTGACTATCGCTTTCTTTTGGGCAGTCACCCGACCATGCATTGAACCTGAGAAGGACCCATCGTCATAAGCAATTATTATAGGTCCATTTTTCTCATCGTGCTTGTCATTGGGGCAATCAGCTACCCATTTGTTTTCATTCTGCTTTTTCTCATTCTGAAAACTATCGATGCTGTATTTCTTGCTATCAGGTAATGACCTTTTGTCTATCTCGGTTCGTCCTTTTCTTTTTATCGACATACGATTTAAATTTAAGTTTTCTTTACCTAGAGTGTCGTTACATAACAGGTAATATAACGACAATCCTACCTCAGATCTCTGCTACAAAATTCTATAATTGTTTCATAATGCTGCATAATATACTTCACTGAGTCAGTGAGCTTCTGCAGGTAGGCTGTTCTAAGAGATATATTGTCAATCAACGTTTTGGCTTCAGGCTCGGCATCCATATATTGTTTCCGCCTATGGTTTGCACCATTGTAGTTACAGATGGAGTAATACTCGGTAGTAGGGCTTGTGCGAACTTGATGCTGTGAGGAATGATTGCCATCCGCAGCTACAAACACACTTGAGACTCCTGGATCGACACGTCAAATCACTGTATTTATAGTCCTTGCCCTTCAGATTCGCCCGGAGTAAGAGGTTCTTATTAGAATCAAATGGCTCTTTGTGCTTCTTGAATAAGAACTCCACTTCTAATAGGTCGGTGCTTATGACGTACCTTCAACCCAATTCAGTAATTTAACGAATAACATGCCATTGACTTACCAAAATATAATCTTTGCATTTTCTAGGCTTTCATAGGTTGGAGAATCGATCTTGCCATGCCGAACAAATCAAATTATTCATGTCGTGTTTCCAAAGATTTTAGGGGCGTCTAATGATCTTCTGTACCGGCTTGAAACAAAAGATGTGCAAATGCTTATTATCAATAGTAATGTGTCGCGCTATAAACAGGCAGCATTGTATACTTCCGGATTCCCTCCGGATCAGGATATTTTCCCGGAGCGAACGTATTGCTTTCAATGGCATCAATTGTTTCTTTGATAAATGATCCAAGACTGGTCATTTCGGCTTCAGGGAGTGTTAAATCTCTTTGGGAGCCGAAGCGAAGATTTTTTTCTGATTGCTTCTCGAACTGCATACTTGAGACTTGACCGAAGTCGCTTAGATAGTGGGTTCGTGTTTACCAGCTGAAAACGGGAATAGAATCAATATACCGAAATTTAAGAAACCGCAAATTTAACTTACTTCTTCCACCATCCGGTGAACGTATGCTGTTGAAACATGGTTTTGTGGTTTGCCTTCGGTGATGGCAATTTTTTGCTCAAATCTCTTCATGGCTTGAAATAACCAGGGCAAAAACAAATGAGGTTTGGCACTCAAAATGTTCTCGTCAATGGTGGTTACACCAAGTGTAGAGCGAACCAATTTCACCAGTGATTCGGATATGTCTATAATGCCTTGATTTTTGTCAATTGAGGTAGGCCATTGACAATCAATGTCACATATCTTCTTGTACATGTACTCCGCCATAGTATTGCGATCTTTCACTGTAGACGACTCCCAGAAGGCTTCATCGTTCTTGTCGGACATGCAAATCAACAGGTACTGCGTTGTCTTTTTCTGAAAGTTTGCGCACACATGATTGCGAATCGCCTCTTCGTATTCTTTGGCCGCACTTGAGACGACTGTCATGAATCCTTTCGACTTGAACTTGCTTTCTCGACAATTACCAAGGTTCTCTTGGAAAGTGGCAAACTCGTTTTTCAGGCTTTCGTCGGCATTATGTGTTTCGGCTGCAACTAATGCAAAAAGTGTGTAGCACAGTTGATGGGTCATCGGGGGAATCTCTTTTGATTCGGAAAGTAGTTTTACGAAGTAAAAGTTGGCAAAGACAGACCCAGCATATGTCACGTCTCGTACATGCTTTACGCATTCTCTGACATTTACAACAAAGCTTGTGCTCCGACAGATGTTTGACAGCGAGGCTTTGATTACTCGCGTTTGCTTAAAGTTTTTCGGAGGCTTCCTTTTTGTGGTATGATCCTTGCATAATTTACTTGTGCTTCTCCGATTATTTTGCGCTTCTCTTTTCATATGCTTTTTGAGCCTTGAACAGAACCTTCCACTTCTTTACGGATGATGTACCTTCGACAACTTGTGCACAAGATCCAGGAAGCCCGGGAAAAAGTTAAGTGCCTGTTTCAGGAATTCTTTCGGTGTCTTTGCGAGATGAGCTCTCTGCCTCATCAGCATCCTTCTGTGTAACATGGAGTAAATCGATCATTTTCGTTTTCCTTTGTTTTTTTCGGCAGTGGTGCCAACTTTGGTCAAATTACCATTTAGCCACCAATACGCCACGGTCATAAAAACATTACTGTTTACCTAAATGTGTTTTGTGTTGAATGACAATAGAGGGCTGGAAGTCATATTCTTCTTCTTCAGTAGATCGTTTACGCTTTTTATGGTTATCGAAGTTGGAATTGGGGAAATATGAAGAAGTGATAATGAAATCTGTCAGCAGTCTTCATATATGGAACATCATCCTTTATCCAATCATTCGCTGGAGGCTTCAATACTGATATCAATCTGCTTAACTCATGAGATTATCCCACTTCTTTCTTTTAATATCTCTCCGCCAAGGAAACACTCACACGAAAACCCACTTATACACGTTATAATGTAGCTTCGAAACATTTGGATATACTCCACCTAAACTTTTAATGTATCCGCTCACTTGCTGTTTGCTCGATAAATTAACAGGAGAAACAACATAAAATAAACCGAAGAGGATCAGACGATCTGACAGGTTAGTTTGCCAATGGCTATCTCTGCCTCTAATATGAGGCGTAAGAAAAAATAGTCTTACAAGTGATTCAGGTGTCAGCAATAGTAACTGTTAGAGAAGTTTGCATATTAACCCTCTTTTTGTGCTTCTGTATCCTGCTGCTTCTTCAGCTATCCCTACGCTTCCTGAGAGCCAAATTGTTTCCTGGGTCCAAATTGATTTGCTAAAGTTTCCTCACAATTTGCCAATTTTCCATAGTAATAGTACACTTAAGGATATCAAAACCTTCTTAATTTATCACAGTCAAATCCCCAATAGTACCTTTACATTTAACCATAGTTAGCGTTTTTATTTGTTGGAATTGATTGTCGCTTATTTGCATTGGTTTATGATATGGAATTTATAGACATGCAATGGTTAAAATGCTGAGACGTCTATGCTAGAATCCCGGGAGCTGACGCAGTATTAACTCATGGTCTCTTTCCACATGAGTATGTTATTTCCATCAGACTCAAAGTTTCTATCAATACCGAACATATTTAATGAAAGGCCCAGTGTATGCAGAACGAGGGGGCGCTAAACTTAGATGGAACAACTGGTGAAACGTCAAAAAAAATGCAAAAGCGCTAAGTTTTTATTTAATAGTGTTGTTGTTACATTGATCAAATATTTGGGTGGAATCTGTCTAAGCTGTGTAGGAATCATTTGGAAACGACGTTTCCAAATCCAATGCGATGGTTGCCAAAGTCGAATGCAGTGACAAAATGACGAAGGATACGGTTGCCCAAGATCGCTTCTCGTTCGGCTTGCTGGTACACAATAAGACGACAAGTAGTATCATTCTCCTTGAGCACCAATTCCTTGATAGGAATCTGGAGAGAGACAATATTTTCTTTGGCTGTGGAGGACTTGAAGTAAAGTTTGATGTTACCAGGAGATTCTAGATAGGAACAACTGACTTTGTATCTTCCATTTTCAAACGTCGCATCGGATGCAATGGTTTGGACAAGTTCTTCAGCTTGTTCCTTTTGGAAGTAAATGTCGCTGGTGCCAGTGTCAATAAGTAAGGGAGTAGAAGAAAAGTTGGATAGGATGGCGGAGTGAGATGCTCCTTCTACCTCCAGCTTTTGTATCTGGATACTCCATTCAATGTAAATGTCCTTCTCGCTTTTGCCATCCTTCTCCTGGTTGCAGTCGTATATCTGACAGACAGTAATCAAATCGGTATAGCTCATATTGCCCTTCACCTTAGAGTAGTCTACCCCGCCAAATACGATTTCACCTGACCATATATCCTCCTTCGCGCTATCGATGTACACGGAGAAGACGGGTTCACGGATCAGTTTTTGCTCGTAAAGAGCAATCGGCACAGGTAGATAAGTTTTACCATCGTATTGCTGCAGCATGGCCGTATTAGCGGGAAAGCCGGCGCCAAAGATTCCATCGAGTGGAGGCTCCCCGGTTTGATTGGCCAAAGTGCCGACAACTGCGTTTGCGGCTGCCAATGTTTGATGAGGCAAGGTAAGGTTAGCAACGGAGATCTTGTCGTAAAAGTAGTTTCCCAAGTTGCTTCCACTGCCATATGTAATGTTGAATATGAGGTTGCTGGGCTGATATGTAGATGACTTCGATGCATCATAGGGTCTGATACTACCACCACATCCGTCTTTTGCAGTACACTTGGTTGAAGGAAGCCATGTATCGGAACTACCGGTATCAAAGACAACAAAAAAGTCTTGGCCTGGCGTTCCAACCGAGATAGGGATACCGATTTCAACTATATCCGTGTCATAAATAACAGTCGTTCTCGAGGAAGATTTGGAAGATGTCTCCCAGTAACGAGCAGGTTGAGACAAGCCATTATTCTGGAAACGGCTGTGGCGGATCCCTTGGAGAGGAAGGCGGGCCAGACCATCAGAACCAGGACTTCCCACAGGAAAAGCATCGCTTAGAGCGAAATAAAAGGGTAGCAACCCAAGGCTAAAAGATATAAAGTGCATATAATATCGTATAAATGGTGAGGATAGGCGCCAGATGACAATCTGCTTGCCATTTTATAGTCAGATCAGTGAAAATGAGGCTCAGCGTGTGTTAACTATATTCGACAGGCTTAACCGAAGTCTGTACGGTCGGAGACGGTAAGCTTAAAAGAAAATGACCATATATGGAAAAAATAAGAGGTTATTCTCTTTTTATCAAACCGAACAGGTAAAAACCGCAAAAGACGTATTCTCTTTCCTACCTGTGACTTTTGGTGGCTCCGCTGTGTATGACCAACGCCATTTGTTTAGTAAGGCTTAGACTCTTCCTATTATAGACTTACGTTAAATAGCGCAACTGCACGTTGGGGCTCGGTACAACATCATCCACTCAGCTTGGTCATAGCTGAAAGACCCAACATACAACCAAATTATTTTTTATTTCCTGTTTATTCTGTGGCTCTTATTTCGTGCCGCAATGGTTGGCTTTCTTTCAACTTAGCCATTTTGTCAGCACATACTTAATAACGTTATCTCAATCAGAATAGGCGCTCAATAATTTAAGTCATCGTACGTGCATATTGACTTGACGCGTGAGAAACTAGCCGAAAATCGTAGGATCTGACATATCTCCGCCAGAAAAACAATTCTTTTCTCACTATAAGGACAGTAAGCAAGGATTAGCATGATTTAATTCCATTGCATACGTTCTTGGGAGAGAGGCCATATATATTAGCAGCATAATTTGCGACCCGGTTGTTTAGGTGAGCTCCCATCGAAAATAGATAATAGACGGTCCTATACTCTATACCTGGCATGCTGTTCATCCGGGGCCAAGAAATTGTGCAAAGCATTATTGCAAAGCCGTCTGCCATGCTCTTTTCGAGATGAGAAAATACAGTTGATACCTCAAGCAGCAAGCAACTATGATTCTATTCTGTAACAATCCATAGAATCTCTGAAAGTGTTAGCTTTGTCAATTTTCTGTTCGCTGTTACTATAATTTTCTCCTAATCAAGCAATAAATATACATATCTTTTCTATTGAAGCGCAAGATAGATTCCCATCCAGTGTTTAGTAACCCTTAGATCGGTCATGAACTGACTATGGACTTCCTCAGAGCTCGCCGTCTAATTGAACCACCGACTCCCTGCCAGCCAGAATCTGAGCACTGTTTGTCCCATTCTTCTTTAGACCAACCAGCTACTGTTTGTTGTATAACGGTTTGCTTTGTTTAGGTAATAATCTGCGTTGAGATAAATAAAAATTCGCGTCGATTGGAAATGATATGGATAAAGGGATTGTGAGAACAATTACTTGCCTAGGATAATGGATTTTTACTTACCCAGATGGTATATACAAGAAAAAACTTAGTAATGGCGGAAAGGCAAGTCGTCAGAAAAAGTAATCGAAAAGTACTGAACTTAATATCAGAGACGTGTCTATCCAAACCGCTGCTACCACAAGGTAACAGGAAGCAACATTGTTAGTGGTGATGTTAAGAAATATACTATTGTGGTCGACGAAATTCTGCAGGGCGTCCGAGCCCCGGCCACACACCGAGTCAGCGATGTGATACATCAATTTCCCCGAGTTGACATTTCTTTGCCACAATATATGACAGTTTTTGCATACTGATATATTGTGATATGAAATCCCGTCGGTTGTAATGATCTTGCTCAAATCTCTTCTCATGTATGCATGACAAGCCTGGATATACCGGTCCATAACTACGAAGATATAAAAAAGGTGCTCCAACCTGGAAAGTATACAACTCATCTATAGCCGCAGCGAGCAGAACATCACGTCGCTCTCTTCTTTTAAGTATATTCCATAAATTGTAAACTGTTGCCGATCATTTCCCCTTGTTTGAGACGTGCCCTTTTCCTTCAGACATTCCCACTCCGAGCAAAACCAATGGCATTTTTTCCATCGTTCGAAATAAGATACGGGTGCCGCTTTCCTGTCTGTGGATGTGGTTTGTTGAAAGTAGATCTCAAAGTTAATTTTATCGGAAGCTTTGGTCACTACTTACGTTTGCACCTATATCAGTAAACAATTTGCAGTGGGATTATAACATTAAACAGCTGATTATGAATCCATTCATGATGATTCCGCCTTGATATTCTAATTGAATCTTAGGTTTGTTTTACGAATAGTGGTCAAAAGCATATATTCCAGTGTTGTACACCACAGAAGTTTATCTTGAATTAATGAACGTTTAACATTTACTTACATCTACAGACTAGAACGCTTAGTGTTCTGTAGATTCTATTTTTCGCAAATGGACCAGTAAAGACGACTTTCTATAGACTCGAGAGGATGAGTTCCCGTTATGCTATGGAATGAAAATACTTGGTGCAAAATCTCAGAGAACGCCGGATCGATTCAGAAAAGCGAAAACGAGTTTTATTGGGTAGTGCAAAAATAGTTTCAGGCGGCGCAAATTGCCCTGCAAAAGCCAGCAACGACAACCCGTACATCCTTGTTCTCTTTTTCTTCATCATGTCCCTGAACATCTCTGACCCGGCCCTCACTGAAGCTTATGAAGATGTTCGAGATGATAAAACCGAAACCAACTGGGCATTCTTTGACTTCGCCAATGGTAAGCCGGATCGTCTGAAGGTCGCTGGCACAGGCACCGGTGGCCTGAACGAATTCATCCAACAACTGAAACCTGAGCTGGCCGGATGGGGTTATGTTCGAATGAACATGAGCAACGATGAGTAAGCCTGCGTTTATCAATAACAAATAAGAAAGAAAAGAGGGAAGTTTTCCTGAGCATTTTACACTTTCAGGTACTCTCAACGCGTCAAGTTTGTGTTGGTGCCATGGTGTGGAGAATCTGTGGGTATCATGCGAAAGGCTAAGTTGAGCATCCAAATTGCTGACGTGAAGAATATCCTACGAAACTATCATATTGAGGTTCCCGCATCGAGCACTCATGATCTGGATGAAAAGGATATCATGACCTCTTTGAAGCGCGCTGGCGGAGCAAACTATGATCGACAATCTAGCAATTATTGAGAAAGCAAAAAAAAAAAAAAGAACAAAAATAGAAAGGAAATCTAGGTCTCTGTAGGAGTCGATACAACCACACAATAGCATCGCATATAAAACAAAGAATCACTGTTTCCGGATTTCATCCCATTGGTATGGGAGGAAGCAGAGAAAACAAACATCGAATATGAACCCTACTTTAACCTGGGGAAAGAAAGCATGGGATAGTGAGCATCAAAGGTAGAGAAGCTTTTCCTATTTTTATTCCTCTTCCAGTTTGTGAAACCAGCGGTTCTGTCTTAAGAGGCACGTAGAAAGTCACAAAGTTGCCGTTTAACTGGTTCTATGAGCGACGCAAGGGAATTCATCCTGTACTTGGAGCCAACAAAATCAACGGCATTCCGTAATAGCATCGACCGTTTTCTGGAAGAGCAAGCGGACCGTTACTACCCAACAACAGCAACCAAGTACAGCTGCCATGTCAGCATGACAGGGTTTTTTAAGATCCCTAATGAGCCAGAGTTGGTTACCGATATCTGCCAGTTGCTCAGCAATATTCTCTTGAACAAAGACGACTGCAGCCTTCTACAGGTCCTTCCGCCGCCGCAGGTTGGCAAAGAGCCCATGCATACAACGAGTCGTTTATTTTCGCATTTGCTTTTGCCCGTGTTGGCTCCCGAGCCTTATCATCAAATTGTCCGACAGTTTGCAGAACGCTGTTGTGAAAGAGATGATCGTATTACTGTTCGTACCAAGGCTACCAATCACATTAGCTTGGCATATTGGGATGAGCCGCACGCAACACAGGAGCAGAACCAGCAATGGTACGTGCTCACCATGATCGAGCATTTACTCGAACGTATGCAAGAAGATGTCCGTCAAGAATTCAAAGATCTTCCTAATGCTGCCAACTGGGATATCGTCTTGTATGAAAGGGTGTCGGTTGGTTGGCAGGTAGGAATGAGACACCAATTTGTCGAACATGGTCGATGGCCAATTGCACGCCGAACATCGGATCAATAAACCTATTTATCCCTAAAATAATCTCGAAGGAACAGATCCGCCATTGTACTTTTGCGTACGTGACGTCTATCATTTTTGATATCATGAAGCTTCGTCTTTAGCTCATCAATCAGAATAACTGGCATACCAAAGCTTAGAGAATTTGAACTACTTGGCTTGTCGGGGACTTACGAGATCGTGTTTCAGGTGACACGAGGTAGATCAGAGTAGTCATCGCGTTGATGACAGTATCCTCCGTGCAGGAGAGCGAGTCGTCAAGGATACATGCCATGATCGCATCAAGGTAGTATGGCTCAGACAAAATGTGGTTCCGATGACGGGTTTCTAGATACATAAACTGAATTTTAAGCACCCATGAAATTAGATGCTGCATAAACCTACCCAAACAAATGTTCGCAAGCCCACCCATTGCAAACTCTTTCAGCAATGGATCGCTTTCGGTTATGCCACCTATACAGTCTTGTTTAGATCAAACAGAATTAAAAGGGACAATAAGGTACACACTTAGAAAAAGTTCCACAACGTTCAGCTGCCATAACCAATCGTAATTGATGGGATCGTATGCGAAATTAGCAAGGTTGGCGAGAATTTGTTGTTTCGCATCTATTAATCCCTTTACATTAACATAAAAACGTCCTGCCTCAAGCATATTTTACCCAAGTCCTCCGTGGCCTTGTACTCCTGAACAAGTTGACGCAGGTACTCGCTTCTATCGGTGCCGCTTGTTCCGCGCCGTCGTGCAATGTGAGCATGGGTTTGAAACATTTGTGAAAGAAAGGCGGCCGAAAAGCAGTCTCGTACGTCGACTTTTCTTCGACCAAGACCTTGAGCTACCACGCATTTCCGATTTACTGTTCACATGTTCCGTGTTGCAGTGAGTCTACGATGTCCTCGTATAAAATTGGCCAATGCAAGAATGACGACGGTAGTAGCAAGTAAGTCATCCGCGTATATGTAGATCAAAGCGCGAATTGACTTGTCCTTTCTCTAGGGCCCGTCAGTCAGACCCCTCAGCCAAGCAACACATTACCTAACCGATCTAAACCGAACAAAATAATTGAGCGAACAAAGGAATGCGATGTATTAGCTGCACAAAATGAACGTTTTCTTAAAAAAATCTGCAAGCGCATGACGCATTTGATAGCGTTGAATTCGAGAGTATGGGTGGAACCGACTACTATGCTGAAACAGATACTCGAATTCACGCGCGAACTAGAAGAACGCAATATTAGATTCAACCACACAGTTTATTTATCACTTCTTATTGCTTATACCAGAGTCGACGCAAAAGAAGAAATACTCTCGCTATTCGATCGAATGGACGCTGACAATTGCAAACCATCTCCAGAATTTTTCGATAAGGCCTTGCACGTAAGGTTCTAGCCATTGCTTTTTTTTTATGTTCGAGCTAGTCAACAAAGAATTCACATTGGACACAGTTTTCCAAGCGTATATTGGATATGAGATTCCAAGCCGAAATATTGGACAAAATGCAGCATTTCGGGATACGACGAACAGAGAAAACATACAAAGTTCTGTTTGAGTCAATGTCAAATAATTATGAACCAGAACGAGCACTGGATACGCTGGAATATATGGAGCGAGTGGACAAAGTCACTCCAAGCTTAGCGTGTTATCGAAGTGTGATCGACTTGTGCATACGATCTGACGAGCCGATCCTGGCATTCCAACTGCTACAGAAAGCAGCTAGATCCAGTGCATTTGATATACATGAGGAGCATCTCAGGATGTCAGTTCTCCGATGTGCAGCTCTAAATGACTCTGTAAGTTGAATATGCCGGCAAGCAAAAGTATTGATCATGGGTCTTGAAGTACAAAATAGTAAAGGAATGTTGGCAGACAGCGGTGATGACTAAGAAATTTCAACCTGATGATGGGACGATTCACCATGTTTTACGGATAGCATCCAGATTCAAGGACTCTCATTTGGCTAGTGATGTGGTCCAAACGCTGGATTTGTTAGGATACCCGTACCGAGAATCCCATTTTACGCTTCTCATGGAAGCTTTCGCCTCGACAACGGATGTGCGAAAATGCTTCTTGCTTTTGAATTCCATGCGTAAAACTGGGGTTATCCCAAATAGAAACACAGCCAAGGCAATAGCACATAGACTAGCGGTGGATAAAAACGCCGTGGAACGGGCGCAGGTAGTCCTGGATAGTCTTGCAGCGGAAAAGTCGCTTGATGTCGTTGCCTTCAATGTGGTCATCCATGCACTTGCTTATCATGGCTTGTTCGACGATGCTATCTCTGTTTACAAGAAGGCCAGTCAACTGAATGTTAAACCCAATGTTGAAACATTAGACTCCGTTTTGGATGCATGTATTCATGCTGCAGAGGTTTCAACAGGGGTCCAGGTATATGAGGAAGAGAAGAAACGAGGGATACGACCAACAGCATCCACCATGAGCAAGATGGTGACTCTCATTTGCACGCAAGACTGCTATGAAGAGGCGTTCAAGTACTTGGAAGAAATGAAGGATATGGGACTTATTCCGCTGCGCGGATGTTACTATAAGCTCGTCAAGAAGCTTGCCTTTGCGAACGATCCAAGATTGGATTTGGCTATTGAAGATATGAAAGCATGTGGATATGAACCAAGTAGCTATTTAGAAACTTATGTAGAGAAGAGTACAGAGTATTGGAATAATGTGTCAGAAATATAGTAGATGTACAGCTGCAAATGTTTTGAGTTCCAATCAAGCAATGGCTTAAACACACTGCCGCTTTTACGAGAGCAGGGAACTTGGGTTATAAGACCAATTGCGTAATAGGAGGAAAGCGATCGCTCAGGCAACATCTCTTTTGGACATGCAGTAGCTGAATTCGTCTCATTTCTCTATTGTATTCGTTTGCTTTGCCAAAAAAAACAGCAAACGACAACTGCACCTTTGTTCTCTAACTTATCATCTATTGTTTTCGGACAGAAGTATTCCAATGCAAGATGAGAGAGGTTATTCGAGTATCTGGTTCCTGTCAGAGCAATGCACTAAAGTGACTGCCCGGTTGAATGTTCAGCCTTGGATAATATCTTTGGTCTGTCGACTGCTAAACGTTAGCCGGGTTTGAATATGACCAAAGACAAAGGAAGAAAATCCAAGAGGCACACGGCAAAAACGAGTTAGTCTTCATTAACGGTAGCTTAGAGCTCAATCTAACACCATTGCAGAGAAACAACGCAAGGAACGACGTGCACGCAAGGTACGATCTGGTTCGCTAATTATGATCTTTGATCTGATCCCACTGATAGGGCACGTTCACCATGGATGGTGGAGAGGATTTGGACAGTCAGTTGCGTTCACTCAATCTGTGTACCAAAGACATGGCTGGCGATGGTAACTGCCTCTTTCGGTCCGTTTATTATATTTTGGTTACTTGGAGGTCGACTTTTTGAACCTGACGCGTTTCTCTTTTTAGAGCACTTTCAGATCAGTTCCACGGAAACGATTCTCGACATAAAATGGTTCGGCAAGAAATATGCGCTTATCTGCGAGCGAACGAGGAGACTTACAGATATTTTGTGGAGGATGATCAGTCGTTCGATTATCACGTTGATTGCATGGAAAACGACGGTACATTCGGTGGAAATATGGAATTGGCTGCATTTGCACGCCTCAAAGGTGTAGATATCAAAGTATATCAGCCTGGAATGATGTAAGAGCGAGACAAACAAAATTCATGACGGCTTCTATGTGAAAAACTGAAAAATTAAGGGATATTTAAGTGTAGATACATCATAACTGGTACAGAAGAAGAGGAGAGCGAGCAAAATAGCGAAGACAAACAGGTTCTACATATAGCGTAAATATATCATTAATGCGAAAAGCGGGCGTTACTAACTATGACTTTGCTTTTCTTTTAGCTACCATAGTTGGGAGCATTACAGCTCTGTCCGAAACCTGGATGGTCCTTTTACGGGTCCACCTGAGGTGCATGTACGTTATGATTCCTAATTTAATGGATGTTACTGTCCTATGGGAAAGGAAAGAAACTAACGATTACAAGATAGTCCACGGAACTGAATGATGAATCCGAAAGTGATGACGAAATAGAGAATTCTGAGTTTACCTCCAGAGAAAAGGTAGTAAGGGAAGCCTGTCCCGACGTTGAGCCACGTAAAATTCGACGTTTACTTCGGAAACATAAAGGAAACACGGACAAGGTTATCGATGTGTTATACAGCGTCATAGAAACCCAAGAAAAGCCTGAACAACCAGCTATAGACAACGCGAGACATGCAGAAGACAATGACAGCAAAGACAAGCATGAAAATAGTCACTTGGAATCCTCTACTCAGGAGACAACAAAGGATGAGACAGCTTCAGCACAGGCGGCAGAGGCAATCGAGTCGGTGCCACAATCACCTGTTGAACAGCCAGACAAGCAGGAACTGATACCAAAGCCAAAAAAGATTCCTGCCAGAGAGCGTAAGAGACAGGCTAAATTACGACAAAAAGAAAATCAGCGCGCCAAAAGGCAACAGCAACCTAAAGAAGCAGAAAATGATGAAGGGAAGGCTATGACACAGGCGATGAAGCAACTGTATATTTAATTTAATTAGCATGCTTGGCATGAGGTTCTGTTGATGGTTGGTTGTTGAGGTTCCTGTCAAATAATATGGATAGAAATAGATAGGTGCATATAAAGGTTCATGGTTCTACACATCCTGTGTAGAACGCAACAATTAATTTTTACATACCATTATCTTAAGTCTTGAATGTGTTCCTCAGAAATTGTGAGAATTATTCATCTTTGAAGCATTGATTGCTATGATAATGGAGAATATCCCAAGCTATCCACAACTAAGTAATTCCAAATGCACTCATGTACTGTTATCCAAGGCGTGCTGGATATAGATGTGACATCCGTCTTTAACATTGTGAGAGTCAAGCATGTCTTAGCTTTTTGTTGCTAGGGTTCTCATCATTATTATTTCCAACAGCTTAAATGCCCAAAATTATAGACTTGATACTCCGGACATGTGGCGGCTTGCCATGTCTTGATCTGAAAATGGGAATGAGCAATCGCAAAGTAGACGAAATTTGATATAGATGTTGTTCTTTTATGCTACAGCGTCCTTTCAGTCTGGGTGAATACGACTGTGAGAATAGTCCTTGTGCTAAGTCATATGTGATTGCCTGCTATATAATGCATAATTTTCTCCGTAGCAAATCGTAGCAACTCGGCAATGTTTTATTGTATGAAGAAACTGAGTTGGGATACGTTGCTCTTCACTTCTGTAAGCCCATCTTCAAATTCCATGGAATATGCATCCATTGTACGCCTGAATATGGCATGGCCAGTTGTCCAACTTGTGTCCTACATCATTAGCTCATGCTCACACTAGTTTTGCGCGCCTAATTGCTTTGTTCAATAGCCCCATGATGATAATCATCAATTGGTTCTAATTCATCCCTGGTTTTGGCAGTTCATTCTACAGCTTCATTTATACGGTCCGAGTATTTGATACCTGATAACTATCAAACTCGCACAAGCCGAGTATAGTTAATGTTTCTATAAAAAAATGGATTTCAGATGCATACAGATAAAAGCTTCCCATGATTTATTAAAAAATAGTTCTAATTTTACTATACCAATATTCAATATCGATATGATTGTCCTTGCATACCGTTGCAGGATTCTCATTAACATTGTAATATGTGATGCATAGCATATGTTTTCTTACACCAAGAAGAAAGAACTGAGGCATCTGTAATATCCGTATACCTAATTTTCCGTTTGCAAAGCCTTACTGTAAGACGGTTTCCATATGAAATAACTACCGTTTTACGTTCAAAAAAAGGAAAACCGTAAAAGTCGTCACTTTTCTTCTTGGAAAACATGGAACTCAGCACTAAAAGCCTGATCATCTCTGACGGTAGACAAATTTAACCGCATTGTTAGCTGATACAGGTGATTCACACGGAAAGTGGAGAAAATTCCAAGAGGCCAGATACGTAATTATTCGAAACGCTCCATGTATCCAATACGTGCTGTTGTAGTGGAAGAATGGACCAATTTGTGGCATTAGATTCTATACGGGTTGTTTTGACCGTTACTTATTACAGATCAATTTGATATAGTTTCGCATATGGAAGGATCAACGTATAGCATTAATAGATAAGGATGCAAATACTTTAGTAGTATACAGATTAAGGAACGCCAGAGTAATGCGCCCACGAAGTAGTATGCATTGTGACAAAGAGACACTTTTGGTCTAGTTGTCTTTAACTGTTTGTTATAGAAAGCAAAGAAGCGGCCCATACAGCCGCGGATGCAACGTGCTTGGCATTATAGTAATAGATTGATGTTGATCAACTTGGACCCCTTGTGTTTCATATTGCTGTGAGGCAAATTATGAGTCAAACTAGCGATCGAAACTGCTAGATATGGCATCATGGAACACATTTTGACTGATACGTTGGTCTCACTTTTCGATTTTCAATCAACAGTTCAATTATACTTGTTGTCAATCGCACACGTGGAATCAGTTTATCTTAACGAAGATTCAGAGTGTACTTCACACGTGCAAAAATAATGAAGATCGATATCATGCACCGTCTCGAGTATGCAAAAACAGACATGCCTTGTTTGATTGGTGAGTGGATGAACTATTATTTGCTATAGATAACCATGGTATGGTTATGCATACCATGGTAGCCAACATTAGTTATGCTTAAAAGTGCATCTGACATGTTGCTTTCATAAATAGGAATAAGGGAAAAGCGTTTTGCAAACCAGTTTGAGCCAATTTTGGGTAGAGTGCTATCATTATGAGTGGACAAATCATCATCCTGATGCGTTTGTGACTTAGATGAGGAGAAGTAGTATGAGCGGGAAAACTCGTAAATGGGGCACGGCTTTACCAAATCTAGCATCAAGAAAGGAAAGAGGGAGTAGCAGATTCTCATCAGGAGTGGAATAGTGAAGATGACGCATACAATTGACACACCAGTGAAGCTCTCTTTCCAAGTGAGATCTCCTTGACTTCTTCCTCTCCCATACAACAATTTGCAAAATATGGAAACATGGAGTAGGATACATTATTCCTTTTTATAGAAGCTTCAATGAAAAAAAGGAGTCAATAAGAAAAATGGAAGGTATATAAAGCTTGATTATCCCTTTTTCTTCAAACATTCTTTATACTTGCTTTCTATCTACGCTCTTTTTCCTCTTCTTTTGCCAAGCATGAAATTCCAGTATATCATTGCTATACTTTCCCTCCTGGTTTTGGGTACTCTACACTCAGCAGATGCCGCTCCTACGCCCCAACCTATTCGATGCGCAGATGATCGCAGCCCATTTTGCGATGGCACATAAAGGACTGGAGCTCATCCTAATCGTTATCAAGAACGACCCATGCACGTCTCAAGTGGACTCCTATTGTATTGCAAATTTGTATTTTACCATCTACATTTGAAGGACAAAAATAAAGCCCAGACCGTTATTTTTGTAAATTGAACGGTACTAAACTAAAACATCTGAATAAAGCAAACTGAAAAAAAAGCCTAAAAGCTACATCCTAAACCAGTCAAAACGAATCGCAGGAAATGAGGGAAGATCCAGAACTGCTTTTTCAAGGGTCGTCTCTCAATTTCTCGGGAGATCTTTTTGTATTCTTTCCCCGTACTTTTATCCATTTATCTCACAATCTTAACGTTGTATTAGGAAGAGGATGCAACTATCCCTTTCTTCAGACTAGTAAAACTACTCAGTGACGAGATGGATACGTAGCATCTTATCGTTGGTATCTTTAACATATTTAATTTGACATGGATCATACATGACGCACCGTGTATTTCTCTTTTACATTGTTCTTTTCCTTATTGTTACCGGAATATATATAACCTGCATGCCGAGAAAAGGGGCGGGTTATCCTGAACCCTATTTTGTCATGCCAATTCTTTACATTGAGGTCTGGAATCTACTCCTGGTAAACGGATGCCATGCTTAAACAAACTCATGTACTGGTGGCCTTTGCATTCCTTGCTTGATGTTGTGCTACAAACCTTTCCCACACTTACCAATGGGCAGCCAGATATAAATCTCACGTTCATACAAACACCGAAATGATGGGGGTAGTGCCACAATGAGTTAATTTTTCTATTGCCGCTTTCGCAAAAGAATACTGAATGGCATGGTCTCCAGGGAATATCAGCTGGCAAGTCAAAGAAGTAATTATCCATATTCACTTTGCATCTAATTATGTTGATACGGAAGGTAAAAACGGAATGACTGCGTGTTGATGGTGATACAAGTCTGTAATTTTTACTCCATAGGTCCTACGAAAAAGGCATGACTAGATCAAGCAGAAGATAATGCGAATAGCGGGGTCTCAGAGTATGCGCATTTGATAACAGACCGTAATACCTTTTCTAAACAAGTTCATCACTTTTCGATAGCCACAGCTACTTTATCTTGGACTATGCTCCACAGTGACTACTGTATGTTACACAAGGAAGCTTCTAAACTGCTTGCCTTCACCCCAGACATGACAAGGCTGAAATCGATGAACGTTTATCAGCTTCAGATGCTATCGGAAAATATTTTTAGTTACTGTTATGCAAGATGAACTAGAAGCTATTATGGATGTTAGTATATCCCCAACAAGATATAGGCTATATGGCTAATAGGCACAGTTGCCAGCCGATAAAAGAGTCTGGAAACACCAACGCCAGAAAAAAAAAGTAAGGTCCGCCATGGAAAGACCATTAATTTTGCTGGTTTTTCAAGCCTTTTTTCAACTCCTACGTATCTTTAATGTTGAGGATGCCAACGTGGCATCTGCCAAAACAATACCTTCTCCATTCATACCTGTAAATTATCATGTCGCAAGCATCGGATACAGAAAGCAAAAAGCGCAGGAAAAAAGCCTCGCGGGCTTGCTCTCATTGTCAAAAGGTATGCTGACAAGCAAATCTCCATGTTCCAATATGTACATAGCTAACCCATAGATCCTATATAGGCTCATTTGACATGCGACGATTGTAAGTTTTTGTTTACTCCTTTTTCTGCTATTTATAATAGCCTCTGAACACTGCATTGCTCTGTTCTAGCTCGTCCATGCCAAAGATGTATAAAGCGGGGATTACAAAGCACTTGTGCTGATGGAGCGCGCAAAAAAGCAAAATATTTACAGGACGATGAATACGGTATTTTCAGAACGAAACCCCCGAAAGAGATATTGATGCTGTAGCAGAGGACACTTCTCACGAACCAATCCAATCCCAACCATTTTCGTTCGATCAAGGTTTTCTATCTTGTAAGCTTACCCCTAATTGCTGAATGGAGAGTTAACGGTACATATCAGCTCCGAGTATCGATCAATCATTGTTGATGAACCTTGCTGGAAATCATGGCTTTGGCTCAGAATCAACTAACATGGAATATGGAATTCTTTCAAACATGCTGCAAAATAACGACACCGATTCGAAGAATTCCCAAGATTTTCCGCAGAATGCATTTAATGCAGGGCTCCTCTTCCCTCCTTGGACAACCAATCCGGTCTTAGATACATTCAGACAAATCTCGGATACACCATCAAGCCTATCGCCTACTCATACCAGTAATGACAGTTTACAAACATCGACCTCGATGCAACATCCGAACGTATCAACACCCCAACAAACTCCAGTGTCAGCAAAGTATGAACTAGGATATCCACCCCATTTGAATTCGTCTCCAGAGGTTAAAAAGTCGGAAGAAGCTGGGAATGTGGCGCAGAAAATCGTAAAACAGCGGAAAGGGGTGGGTAACTCACCGGATGAGATATACACAAGGGTAAAAAGACCATATAATCATGCGGAAGGCTATCATTACCTGATCCAGCATGTAAAGCAAAGGTAGTCATCACATTGCATGGTAGAAGCAACTAAACATCTCCTCTCCTCGGCTAGGATGGGTCGACAGGATTTGATGAGAATAAGTCGTGCACTTGCATTATTCCGACCATCTTTTATTTCAATGGTTGCCAATCTTACTGAAGAGGATTTGATTTACATGGAAAAGTGCGTACAACGTACTCTACTGGTAAGCGCGCAGCCGCGTCGCGTTTGTACTATGTGTCTAAGTCTTCAATATAGGAATTTGAAAAGCTAATTAGTTTTTCGGGGACACCCACTGTTGTATGGAGACGAACGGGAGAGATTGTACTCGTAGGGAAAGAGTTTTCTCTTTTGACTCAGTGGAGCAAAGAAGCGTTACTAGGGAAAAAGACTTACATCTATGAGGTAATGGTTCGGTCTAACATTTCGTCATGCCTAACTTGATACCTCTAGTTGATGGATAACGGATCAGTAGTTGAGTACTGGGAAAGATATTCTATGCACGCATTTGATCCTGCCGAGTCCGCTGTCTTTATGTCTGTCATCTTGATGAGTCCAACGTACCGACCGGTTCCTTGCAGCTTTTGCTTCACCATCAAGCGAGATATATTTGACCTTCCCAGTGTAGTTGTTGGCAATGTAAGATACTGATATAGGCATGGGATTTGATTTGCTGATACATTCTTTACTTTTAGTTTCTCCCAATACTAAGTGCCAGCACTACCCGTTAATGTTCCACTGTCGTTTCATTTTTACGTAGCATAACTTCAACCTTTCCATTATTTTACACACTAAAAAAACGTAGTAATACCATCCTTTCATTAGTGGTGAAAATGACGGCAAAACGGATATTTCTCCTATGTTATTCATAGTAGGAAGTCCGAAAACTGAAATGTGATACTTCGCCACTTCTAGCCAGGACGATCATCGAGGAATCTGTCTCTTCTGTCCACTAAACTGATAATACCATCTTCATCATCCAGCAAGCAGCGACACACCATTAGATTAGTATAAGCTTTTCGTTGATCATTGAAGATAACCGTCAATAAAAGGAAAATTCATACTCTACTACTGGTTTCAATCTTCCTTTTTATATTTCCTTCGGGCAAAGAATCTACTTCTAATATACAAGTAAATCTTCGGTACTGTTCTAGTGACAGACATACGTGGAAACAGCACCGGTATTCTCCTTGGCGGGTATACGCACGTGGATTTTTCATCCATTATCCTGGGTTTTATAGCGCCCCGAGGCGTCTTATTGAGGTTGGAAGATCGTTTCTGCTTTTTTGCTATGGTTAGATACTATTGTTTAAAGACAAATACCAAGAACTCATTTTCACTGCAGAGGACATGGCTTTGTGCCAAAAATGCACGTCAGTTTGTACCTATCATGAGAATGCCATACTGACTAAAACGTGGCTGCGAGAGGTAGTGTACAGTAGGTTGTCGTGCAAATAACAAACCCAATCATATCTTTGATTGCGTCATTTCTCTTTTTCTTCTCCACGCAATAATACAAAGAGATCGCACACTAAAGGGTCCATTGCGCAGTTCAGGCTAGCAGAGGTAGGCATAATTCCGTTTCTTTCCTCTTGGAGAAGCATGGTATTAGGCGAGTTTTGTACGATCTCGGGTGCAGCGAACGGTTTTTTTCCGTTCATTTTTGACCTCGAAATTTTGAATGATGTGACATTCGAGGATGATGATGATCCACTTACATTGTGGTGAGGGCTCTTTGTTAGTCGTGCAGAAACTTGGCATGGCAAATCATGGGTTATAATCATGAATTAAAGGAATGCACTTCATGATGATGTGGCTTGGGCAGTCTCATGGGTGGAATCCTCCGAATATCATGGCTGAATTAATCGCTTAAATAGTGCTTACGCGGATAATAAGGGAATTGTTTGCCTACTACTGATAAAGACGAATAATACAATAACAATAACAACAGCTGACACACGATACCCGTATTCAACGATACTTTTCCCGCTGTCATTTGCAACCAAAGAGGAGGACTTTGAGACATTCTAGCGAGAAAACAGCATCTATAGCTGTCCGAGCAGAAACTTTTTCCAACGCCTTCTTTCTGCCTAAAGAAACACAACTGATAATACAACATTCCCTCCTAAGCGTGGTATATGCGGTAGATTATGGCTGCGGATATTTCGAACCATCCGACTACAGGGCAAGAAAGTCCAACGGCTGAAAAATCACATAGCTCCATTCCATTAGTAGGTAGCATCAGTCAAGTTGGCAAAAATCATTTAACGAGTTTGAAGATTAATATTGAAGAACTGCGCATACAGGCTGAAGAAGACCGAAAAGAGAAATTAAGGCAAGCGTTTTGTGAACTGCTGCTATTTCATAATACTGACGAACGACATATAAAGATCAATAGCTTCGCATAGAGAGACGCTACTCAAAGAATTATTTGTTATAATGGGCCAGAAGGAAGGGGGTAGCGATGGGGTGATGGACTTTTTGGAAGATAGCGATGTGACAAATCTGGACAATGAAAAATGGAATAAATTCCTGGATAAACATAAGCTTAGGTAAGTTGTATCCATATCAAGGGGGGAGCATAGGGTTTATATGCTGGCCCTAGTATATCTCCGGAGACTCCGTCGGAAGAAGAACCAATATCGGAAGATATGATGGTAGATGGTGTGTCTGACGCACAAAGACCAGAGGATAAGTCGGGTGACTTAGCGAAGAAATCAGCTAGACGGATGCCGCCACCACCAGCACGGATGGTGACTCGCGGAGTGAGCGGAGCTATTCGGCATAAAAGCGTTGAAGAAATCCTCGCAGGTCTTGATGTAAGTATCATATGGAAGTGTGTGCGTTTGTGTAAATGTGTGCAGAGAACGGTATCTTGACGAAGAAATTACAGAATAAAGAGCTGGACAGCCTGCCAATGCCTCAAAAAGAAAAAGTTCCTTCGCTATCACCTACAACCGAAACAGCTGTACAACAGCAGGTGTCGGTTCCACGACCTAGTGCAAGACGAACACCTCAGCGTACAATTACACCGCTTCTTCGACGGTCCGATTCAAAGAATTATCCGATTCTCACTTACAACGGCCATAAGTTTCTTGATCGCCGGAGTGACAAGTTTAGTACCTTTGATCTTTATGCGTGGCAGTTGAGAGCCAATGCACAGCCCTTATACAAGTCTTTACAGACGGCACGCAAAATTTTGACGACTCACGACTGGATGGTAAGCAACACTTATGGTTACATTTTTCTAAGTCATGTAGCTTGCTCGTGATGAACTTAAATCTATCAAAACAATCCAAAGCATCGAGAATCTCAAGAAAGGAAATATGTGGAGTTTCCGACAGCTGAAACGGCAAAAGTCAGTACCAAGAACAAAAACGCATTGGGACTCTTTGCTGGACGAGATGGTAAGACTAGTTTGTGCTGTGCTGTGAATCTATATCTAAGACTGTATACTCCTCTAGAAATGGATGAGGACTGATTTTAAGGAGGAAAGAAAGTGGAAGATTGCGTGTGCCTTCATGTTATCCAGGGCGGTATTAGAGTGGCACAAAGCTGAAGATAAATCATCTGTTTGTGTCAAGGTATTTGCAAGTCTAATTGCGTATGAAAGTACTGAATAGCTTTTCAGGCGCTCATACCATCGCCAGTGGAATATAAGGACAGCGAAAAGGCTTCGGAGAGTAACGCAATGTCATTAGAAGATCCCAATCACGTGCCTGATATAGCGATGGGTGCTTCAGACAACCAAGAAGTAGTATTCAATGAAGCACAGGACATGCCCGTTTCGCCTACTAAAGAAGAAGAGGGTACGCCTGCGTCTAGTGTAATGCCCGAGCCATCGCCTGGTAATACCGGGGAGGTAATACAACAACTCCAACAGCCATCAGCAGGAGAGGCAGTCGAAGAGGACCAGCAACAATCTTCGGGCCCACGCGCCCCTGAGCCACCTAAACGGAAGGAAACTGAGACACCTACTACTACAACTACTACTACTACTACTACAACGGCAGAGGAGCCGGAAGGCACGCCTACACTTTCGTTAGAGACGATCGAAAAGATAAGAACAGCAGTGAAGACTTTGAGTTTAGACATTCCCACATTAGTGCTATCGGACGAAGAGTTTGCAGATTTCAATGTTGATACCGTGTTTCCGGAGCTTCTATTATATGAACCACCAAAACCGGATGCAAACGATCCATATTTTGATGAATCTGAGTACGGCAGGATCGTACCTATATCTAAACTATCCACACGCAAACTTAAATTCAAGAAACCTCAACGTCTAAGCCGAAAACGAACAGCTGACGGTCAGCAAATTGTTATTTATGAAGAAGAAGAAGATAAAAAGGAAATCAAAGTATTACCGAGGCACGAACGTTACGATACTGCACCATTGTTATCACGTAAGCAGGTTTTTTTTCTGGCGGGGATAATAGATGTGTTAATCGGGTTTTAGCATTATTTGCCCCGAAGAGACTCAAGGATATTCCGGCTCAGCAACCTCCCACACCACAGCCACCGAGCGGCGAGCGTTCCACGAGCGCTTGGTCAGAAGAAGATGATATATGTTTGATATCATTGATCTTGCAGTATTCTTTCAATTGGGAGTTAATATGCGATGCTTTCAATACCGTTCGCACTCCCATCAACGGTGAAAAACGTACTCCTTGGGAGTGTCACGAGCATTGGAAGCGAAACAATCTTACGTCGCTGTCGGGGCAGGTTAATTCAGGTAATACAGAGATACCTGAAATGAAAATAATGCTAATTTCACATATTCCGCAAATAGCCTATGTTGCAAAGCTGAAGAAAGATCTTTCAAAACGGCAAACACTATTTAAATTTGATTCGGCTAAAAAGAGACAACGCCAATATAATATATTTGAAGCAATCAAGAAGACTCAAAAGAAACGAGAAGAATCTCAAAGGACATCCAGTAAGAAATTGATGTAGCATATACAGGCTGATAAAAGCTTTATTTCGATTTAGGTACAGTGGCTCCTCCACGAAGCACTATCGAAACATACGGTATGAGTAGTACTGGTCAGCGACTGCCTACTGCAATGGAGATGAGCATGCATAAAGCTCAGCGGGACAGGCAGATGGCCCAAGCGTTATTAGAACAGCGACAATATAGCTTGGCTGCTCAACCAGCTAATGTAAGCAGACAAAGAATGTATACATGAATACTGAATAAGCGATATAAGGGTGTTGCAAGGGCTACTCATTCAGGTGCGATGCCGTTACAACATGCTCAAGTCCCGGCACAACCACGACCTGCGACAACAAACGCTAGTGCCGCTACTCCACCTACGCCTACGGCTTCTTCAGCGGCTGTAGCGGCGGCGGCAGCAGCGGCGGCAGCGGCAAATCGTGTTATGACAGCATCGTCCGGGGGAGTAGCGAGGCCGCCACAGATTCCGTCAAACCAGGGTGCCACGGGATTACCGCTCAACCGATATCCAGCTGCACAGCTACACTTGCTTCGACAACACCAAATGTTCCTCGCGGCAGGACAGGCTCCAGGGCAAGCACGACCCCCTGTATCAGCTCCTATCCAACGCTTTGCAAATGTCGTGCCTGTTTCGCAGCCTCAAGGTATGATGTACAATCATACCGATCTTTTGGTCTAACGTTCTCTGTAGCAGCACATTCACCTGCCACGAATTCAGAATTTATGCAACAACAGCAGCCTCAACAAGTATCCCAGGTAGCTTCCCCAGCACTTCCACAGCAAGGACCTGCACAGTCTCCCCACCAAGCTACGATGCATGCCAATACAGCCAATCCTTTGTTACAACTCGCTCAGATGGGATACGCAATTCCTCAACTGGCACCTAGTCAACAAGCTCAATTGCAGCGATATCTAGCTCAATTTCAAATGCGCACTGCAGCAACAACACAAGCTCAAGCTCAAGCTCAGGCCCAGGCCCAGATTCAGGCCCAAGCGGCGGCGGCTGCTGCTGCCGCGGCTGTGGCAGCTGGAGGGACGGCCGCCACTGCAGGAGCCGGTGGTGTTGGCGGAGCGGGTGGCCAAGGTTCGCCACAAGCACCTCAGATCTTGGGTAGCCCGGGTATTAATCAAAACACACCGTCTCCTCAGCAGTTAGCCAGTGCCATTGCTGCGTCCAATGGTGGGCTATCAGCGGCACTTCTGGCTGCGCAACAACAACAACAACGGTTTCAAGTTGCCCAATTCCAGCAGGCATTACAATTACAACAACAGCTTCAGCAGGCACAACAAGTACAGCATGCTCAAGCGCAAGCACAACAAGAATTCCTTCGAGCGAAAGAAGCAGAAGAACGACAAAAGAAATCTGACCACCCTTAACGCCCGTAACCCTCCTTACCCTTTACTATCCGCAATACATTTTTAGGCCCAATAATATACTGTTGAATAAAGGCATTTTCATATTTAGGCCCTCTTATGCATGGGAGAGGTCCGAGCGTCATATGGCGCGGACGGCTGCGATCCCAAATTTTGGCAATGAGGTTTTTGAATTCTTTTCGTTCCAAAAGTGGTTTAATTTGCGGGCGGCAAATAGGTAGAGAGGGAAGGGGGGTCAGGGCTTAGAAGGAAAACAGCGATATAGGTTTTGCACGTTTGGTTATATGATGGAGGGGATCTTTAGAGTTTCCGTTTTATTGATAAACTGACCAGACAACACTCTTTGTTTATTGTACATAAATCAGATTTGTTTTCTCTGTAGAAACCTTGATGTTTGATGTTATCGAGGGAATAACTAGCTATTCACTCTGGGCGATCTCGCATCCGCTGCTTTTTTTTGCCTTATACCATGGCTGGTTATTTTGTCAATGACTGGTCTTCCAATGATGCGATAGCTAAAGGAAAAGAAGTTGATGCTGTTAGTATCCTTGTATTCAATGAAGAGGAAAGAGAGAAAAAGTAGAGGTCATATAACCCCCATTTTCCTTTTTCACTCTTTTTGTGTGATGTTTTTCTATTTGTTGTTTATTACCATCCCGAAGACCCTTCTCACCTAGAGCAAGGGTTCCTAGTGGCAAGGTGTTTTTACCCGACAATTGCTTGAATTGCTTGACCAGTTCGGGATTTTCCCTTAGGACGGTCAATGATCTCGATAGTCTACCGATGGCCACGACCTTTTTCTTGATGATTTGGCGACGATGATGAATGGATAGGATATTGGAGGGCATGGACACGTTCAGATCATCTTGGCATACATTAAGAATTGCGAGTGACATGATGCTAGAATCTGATTGAATAAAGGAGATGGAAGATACAATAATAAAGAAACAAAACAAAAAGAGAAGAAGAAGGGAAAAAGTTGGGTCTTTTTATTGTTGTTGAAAAAGAAAAAAAAAGACTTATGCAAGGGCAAAACACAAAGCAAAGTAAAAAAATAAAAAACAAAAAATAAAAACAAAAAGAAACCCAGGTAATTCATTACACATCTACAGACTAGACATATACATCATATAGACCCATTAAACCTTGCTTACCTATACCACACATACACATAGCCCCAGCATACTTCATACACAGACGCAGTGGATCAAAAAAGGAGGGGGGGGGGGGAGAAGGATGTTTGATAATGGTCGAGGTAGGAGTTCATTGTGTCGAATATTCTCAACATTCCCCGTTATTATATTGATTGACCTGTGCTTTGATCTGCACCGGAAGATCAAAGAGAGAGAGGGAGAGAAGAGAGATAGGACGAGGTACGTTGTTTCCAAGACATAGGCATCAACCAACTTGTAGCCTTAGTCCTTTATCGCTCTTTTCTCTTTTTTACTTACCACGCATAGCAAAGGCTTCTTTTCTTTTCATTCTTGTTATTCTAGAAAGTCACTCCTCTTTCTTAAAACAAATTAGAAAGAACAATAGAAAAGAAAACGACGCCTTGCCAACAGTCACACGGTAATCCAACGAGCCTTCTTCAAACCTTTTTGGGGTAATTAGGGCAAAAATCGAAAAAAATGACCGTATTTGGTGTCGTACTCTACGCTTCGTGAAACCATATTCCCTTTCCCTTTATTTTTTTTCTTTTATCTTGTGCTCTTGGTCTTATCCTATGTCCGACTCACTCCTGCCCGTCAAAATGGACTCGAAAGCTAAACGGTTTTACGCTGACTATGTTGGCATTACAGATCCAGATGAACTAGGTCGTCATTTAAACAAGATTCGTACAAAACTATGCCAGGTAAAACTAAAAAGAAAATAAGAGCGCGTTATCCGAGTAAAACAAGGGATGGGGGGAGGAAGGGGAGAGAGAGAACAAAAGAAAAAGAAACAGAAAGTGCAAGTCGGATCGCCACGTACATTACGGGAAGCTGAGTCGTGAATATCGCAACAAACCATCACCCGCAAAAGAATAAAAAGTTGAAGAATAATAATAAAATCGAATATACGTTTTATTTCTTTTTCTTTCTTTTTTTGGTATAGGAAGGGCCAATCTATCGTTGCATAGACCAGTTCAAGTTCGCATATTCTAGAATGTGCCGACGATTCTTCTACGAAACATTATTACGTATTGGAAAACATTATCCTTCTCCTTGGCTGATTGATATCGGTTGCTGTGCAGGTAAAGAAAGAAATAAATAAAAAGAAAGAAAAGAAAAGGGAATTATTTCATTTCATTGACCCATGACGCAAATTCGTCATCCTCTTCTTGTTATCCAATTAACAACCCAGGAACTGATCTCCGGCAACTCATGTTAGATGGCTATCCTGCTGACTATCTGATTGGAACCGATATCTCGAAACATTTTATAGAATGTGGTTATGATCTTTGTCGAGATAGTCAAGAGAGTCTTCCCATCCGGTTCCTGGTCGGCAATGTGTTCGACGCGAGTTTCTTGGATACCATGAGCGACTATCATCATCAAATTGCCGTCGTCTATGCCGGGAGTCTGATCCATTTATTCCATTCTTCTGATCGCATCAGGGAATTTCTGCAAAGGGTCAAGTGGCTCCTCCGACCTGGAGGCCTTTTAGTCGGGGCTCACGTGGTAAGCGATCATAATGTCCGCGTGAAGCGTGGATCGCGCGGCTATAAAGATTACATTGGTCTCTATGAATTCCGACACCTGCTGAAATCGGAAGGGTTTACCGACTTTGAGATGCAACTGGATGAACGTATGCTACATGATGACGAACCAAAAGATCTCATCGCCTTTTGGTTATCATTCACTGCTGTCTATCAACCATAAAAGAAAGGAGAGGGCAAACGCAGAACCCGAAAGATTGCTACAACACCATGATCCCCTCCTTCTTTTTCCTGCTTCAACAACAACTTGCATGAAAATACAGAAGGATCAGACCCAGGCATGACACCCAACGGAAGAAGAAGAAGAAGACTTTCCTCTCCCTCCCCATTTCATTTCCATCATTTGCCCTCCAAAATAGATGTAGAGGCTGCCGGTATACTCTCTTCTGTTTTTCTTTTCCAATGTCTCCTCCACCTATTCCAGTTTGATCCGTAGCTAATACTCGGAAGAGTCGGCTTAATTCTATAAATAAAATGAAAATCATCCACTTTTCCCCAGATTCATTACCTTTTTGAACAAGTCCTAAAGTTTTCATTGAATAGTAACAAAGAAAACGTTCTATTTCTCTATTTTACTCAAATGACCTGGACTATCTTCTATCTTTGCTCATTCCCTGGGTAGCTAACAAAGAGCAACGAAATTACTATGGTAACTGCGACCGTAGCCTAAACCATCGAGGGTGTTATACATTTTTTCCATAAGCTGAAATAGATGATGTGCTAGATAGCGAAATTCCTATGATTCCCTCTGATTCGCGTGTCATAGCGAAATATGCTCTCTTCTTGCTTCCATTCTCTTCTTCGTTTCTGCCAGATATGCATTGCCTGTGCAGAATAGATCTGTGTGGGGGGTTCGTGCGTTTAATTTCGCTAGCTAATCGAGATGGCTCGTGTTCTTTTGAATATCACGACATTAGAAACTCTCATCTGCAAAGCTGTTTTCGTTATTTCCAGGGGAAAGAGCTGCTATCCCACAAGGCATTGTAATCGAAGCCGGACCTTTTTTTTCCTATCCTATCTTCTAATCATACATTAATGTATTGTTTTGATATTGTCTCGTTACTTTACGTGACATCGGTTTGACCTAATTGTTCCTATGGTACTATACAGAAGCTCATGCCTCTACAATGGCTAGTTACTCCGGCACCCAATAAGAAGAAATGCATAATGACCGACACATAACCTTCAGTAAGGTAACATGAGCACTGCAAAAGTACAGCATTCATGCGATAGTAACTTGAAATCCTCATGAAAGAAGTAATTTTGTGTTAGTCATTTCTATCCATCATCATGCTGATGTTTGCCATACTGGCGATTCTTTTTTTTCTTCTTCTTCTTCTTCTTCTTCTTCTCTCTATTTGTATGTGAATAAAGAGAGCTTTAGAATACAAAACAGGGTCTTCGGGTACCATAATTGGGTTATTCTTTGATTTTCTTTAAAGATAATGACTGCATAACCAGTGATTAGAGACTTCTTCAGGTGCAATGCCACCCAAAATTGTTACTGCGTCATCTCAACGAAGCGTTGTTTTTGCATTCCACAAACAGATTAAAAATGATTGTATGGGGCGGCGCTCAATCCCATATCTATGCCTTACCTGGCAAAGTAAGACTCCAGTTAACCTTTCCCGCCGGAAAAGTTATCTAAGAATATCTTGTTTGGCTTAAATTGCGTTTTTTTCCATCCAAGCCCAAGCTGTTTTACAAAGCAGGCCAATGACAAACTGTCTGTTTGCCTCAAATTTCGCAGTTGACTTGCATTTTCGCCAGTGCCCCGTTCGCACATCTTCGACAACTCTTTATCGCGGGCTACCCTTGGTATTTGTTCCATCATATCTATAACTTATGTTATCGGTTGAGTTGAGAATAAAAGAGATTCATTATGTTGGTATAATCCAAATAAAAAAGCAGTGACCGAGCTGATGATATATCCCTTGGTTTTACAACAAAGCATCCCTTGATGAGGATCAAATCGCTCATTTTCCTTTACAAGATAAACCCAACTTTGCCATGGCTCCATTGGTTACAAGGATTTTGTGATATTGAGAAAAAGTTTGAGTTGGTTAGATTAGCAATATCAAACCTTATAAGCATTAGTTCTGTGCCTTCTCCCGTAGACAGATAGACATCTGTGTGATTCATATCTTGCAACCATTGTGCACTTTGGAGCACTGACTAACTAACGACATGATGCCACGTTCGTATCAACATTTTGGCAGACATAGCTATGCAAATTCATGCTAGGCCTAAGGTTGGATGAAGGCGGACTCACAGTAGCCGGTTTTCAATTCGATGTCATTTTCTAAATTGCGAACCTCATCCACTTTCTCAAAATACCGGAAGAATGTATGACACGTTCCGACAAACTAACATTTTCAAGTTTGGAAGCTGTCCGATAAGCCTTGTGGTCAAGCTCATATCGGATCAAGAGGGCACCTGATTCGCTATGACAAATACAGGCTCGAATATTGGGCATGCAACCGATTACACGTCCATGTGAACTGTTCAATTTCTTCACTACGTGCTACCTTACTGGTTATCTCGTAAGACATGTAGGAAAACGCATCCTTCAAAAACATCTTCCTGAAATGGATATAATCTCTGAGAGACTAGCCGAGAAAATGCTAGAGATAGATAACTCGTAATTCGTACCCAAGAAATCCATCACCGAAAGATATTGTCTGGTTTTTTTCTCTGTATTTCAATAAAAATATACATCACTTTTAGCTGTGTAAAAGGTTCTATTCCATTTGATTCACGCACCAATATCAGCGTGATTTGAGAGTGCTCCCTATCGCCCCAGATACCCATCGTGCCCCACAAGTTTTACTGTTTCTTCTTGTGCATTTCCTCAAAAAACCGAAACAGTGCATTGTTTTTTTTCCTTTCTTCTCTTTTAATCACCACTGGCACAGCCTCTGCATCCACAATGAACACATTCGACTACTTTTCCTTCCTCTAATTTCTCTTTGGGTACACGGCAAATACAGGTAGTGCCGAAGTTGGTGTCGCGTGGTTGAATGCATCGAAGGCAACATAAACGTTCGAATCCAGACTATTGGAAGATATCAAGTTCGGTTAATCCATTATCTATAGGTAACAATTTTTCTCTAAGGTTCGTCTCTCACCTTTTTCCACTTGGCGATGAGATTGGCGTCGGCATACTTGTATTTCAGCAAGTAATCGTACAATTCTCTTGAAATTGCCTTTCTTTTATAATACAAGTCATAAATATAACGGGATCGTTGATGGTGAATACGGAAGATGGGCCATGATGATTCGACAATGCGCTTTCCCTCATGAGGCTCGTTTTCAACTGGAGCAAGAGCTTGGATGTCAAGCTGTGCTGTGCACAAAACGGGTTGATTCGAATGCGTTACCTTCTTTCATCTTTTGAGCAAACTCTTCCAGAGTAGGCTCAATTTCATCGAACCCTGGCGGTGGCCGTTTCGTTCGTTGAGTTCTAATTTTGGGCATGAGAGAAGTCTTTAACGAGAGGGTGAAAACAAAGGAAGAGCCTGAAAATTTGGGTCACAATAAGGGAATTGAAAAGAAAGTCCCCTTGGAAAGTGTGAAGCAGCGAGTCACGGAGCAAGGCGGGCAAAAAAAAAAAAAAAAAAAAAAAAAAAAAGGACCTGAGAAGTTCTAGGACACGTTGGCTCTACATGTGTATACCATTCCATGGAAGTGGATGGTCATTATATCTTTGCTTCAAGTGTAGCAGCGCTGGTCGCTCGTATATGCACCCATCCAAGTAAAAGAAAACAGGAAACGAAATTAGACCTGCTGAGCATGCAGTAAAATTCCAAGGCGCATCGCTTATCTCGAGTTGTCTTTTTTTCTTTTTTTTTTTTTTTTTCCTTTTTCTAGTTGATACCATTAAGACACGATTACAGGTGTCTAGAACACCTCTGAAGAGAACACAAGCCTTACGCCACGTTTTATTTATACACAGTTCGTCTACTACTACGTCGAACCTTCTCTCCCTCTACCGTGGACTGCCAGTGACTTTGGTGTTCAGCGTACCTGCCTTATCTGTATACCTTGCCTGTTATGAGACAACCAAGTCCTGGCTGGATAAGAACAGGATAAGCCCTCGCGATGCCCTGTGGAACCATTTGCTTTCGGGTTGTGTGGCCGAGGTGGCTGCAGGAACGCTTTTTACACCCATGGAGGTGATGAAGAATCGGTTACAGAGCTTACAACACGAGACCAACGTGCGTTCCTCATCATCCACCTCCCAATCATGGCTCGTGCGTTCGATTTGGCAGGAAGAAGGCCTACGTGGGTTTTTTCGAGGTTATGGGATGGGTCTGCTAGTGTTTGTGCCCCATACCATGGCCTATTTTGCTGTTTATGAACAACTGAAAAAAAGATTGGACCAAGCGCCATCCATGTTGACCTATGCAGTCAGTGCGAGCGGTGCAGGCATCGTCGCCATCTTTCTATCAACCCCTTTAGACATTATCAAAACACGATGGCAGGTCTCAGCAGAGGAACCAGCGTTTCGAAAGGGCCCGATCACCATCGCTCGTCAGATGTGGACCAAGGAAGGCGGTCCGCGCGCCTTTTGTCGAGGATTGGGCGCAAGAATTGTATGGGGTATTCCCACGACAGTACTAAGTATGACCATCTTTGAACTTTTGAAATGATGTATGGTTGTCCTGCTCCTTGTTCGTCATCTATACTTCTGATATTTAAGGGAAACGAAATCCCTCCCCCCCAATTACCCATGCTATCCATGATTTTGTCTTTTTGTCATAGAAGAAAAAGATAGAGAGAAAAAAAAACTGTATTTAATAGATAAATGAAACTAGAGTCATTGCAATCAGCCCTAAAACAGTGGTCCATCGGACCATGATTAAAGAAGCCTCCGAGTGAGGCGATGCGGCGCGAACAGGAGCCGCCGTAGAAGACACAGAACGTAGACTTCCTTCTGATTGACTGGATGCGGAGCCCATGGCTTGCGCAGACGAGCTACGGATGGGTGTCACCCGAGACATGGATACGGAAGAGCTGACCAAAAGATTAGCAGAAGCAGAAGGTTGCATCGAGTGAAGGTTCGCTGCGCTAGTATCTTCTTCATCATCTACGTCTTCCTCGTCGCCGCCACCACCACCGTGAGCTTTTTGTTTAGATTTACTAGCCTCGGATGGAGGCGATGAAGAAGAGGTATCTTCTGGATCATCTGTAGTGGATACATCGCCTTCCTCTTGTTCGTTACCGTGTGTCTGCTTTCTACGATGCTCATCTTCATGTTCGGACTGACGAGAACCATGCAGGGTGCTTCCTTTTCCTTTTTCCTCCTCTTCCTCTTCCTCTTCCTCTACTTCTTCGTCTTCATCCTCTTCTTCCTCATCTTTATCATGTTTTCTATGGCTAGGTCTTTGCCGTGATTCGCCTTCCTCCTCTTCATTCTCGTTCCTTCTAGGATACGATGTTTCCATTGATTTTGAAGGAACTGCGTGCGTTGGGTAGCCGACGTCGTCTTCCCCGCCATTGTCATATACAGTGGTTGTTGCTGCTTTAGGATTTGCCGTTACGATTTTTGTCTGTGTGGCCCATACAGTTTTAATTTGGTCGACTTCTTTGGCATGACCTTTGTGTTTATGGTGGTCCCCGAGTTCCCAGGAGAGAGAAATGGTTGGTTATGCTAACACACTTGTGAAAAGATAGTTAAGGAAAGAATTTACCTAATGCAGCTAGTGATATCAGGAGTGTTAGGTAAATTAAGAAGGAATGCATCTTCGTAAGACAAAGCTGTACAAACAAAGAAAGGGAAAAAAGAGCTGGGCTATGCTTTTGCTAGCGATTAGGCCATACGCGCACGCGCACGCGTTTATCTCTTTAAAACCTAAACGGTTTTTTATAGCTGTATCAAGGTAAAGGTATGGATTTGAATTTCAACTCTCTCATCACTATTGTTCGTTTGTCTAATCAATGCAAAAACCAAGATGACCTGAATGTTATACCCTAAATTCCGTTGGTTTACAAATTCTAATGGCGAAAAAAAAGGTCGAGATCTTATTCGATTTGGGCTCAAGGCACAAAAAAAACGAAAAAGAGCGCTAGAGATGATCTGTGTGTATCCACGTACATGCTGCATCCATCCTCCTTCTTCATCCTTATTTTCTTCCTATTCTAAATCAATGAACACTTTAAATGAAGTCTATTGTCTGCAAAGTATGATAAGGGACAAAAGCCATGCAGCAGAAAGATTAATAAAAAGAGATAAGTAGTTGTTTTGATCAAAACAAAGGAGGGAGTAATGATGCTCTCCGTTGACAGGAGCATTCGGAGTATGTTGTTTAAATTGCGTACACCAGTTACACAGCATGGGATGTGTATTGCCGCATGGTTGAAGCATCCGTCATTGTTTTATTACTATTTGCTTTTACGGGGGCTATTAACTATATCGGATGCAATACAGGAGATACAGTAACTTTTAGTGGCAAATCCGTTCCACCTGTCAATGTTAGGAAGATTCACCAAAGCACATCCACACATTCTTTGATCTCTTGCTGACTTGCTCTCTCATTGTGTGCTCCTAATTACTCTGCCTTTGCTCTTTGTTTTCAATAATGGTATATAACCGTACATTTCTAGCATGCCTCCAAACGAGATATGGTACTCGAGCTATTTGAGTTATGATTTCGCATTCGTATTAATAAACCAACTCTTGCATTTTATTTTTTTTAAACAATAACTTCGAATCATTTTAATTGTTACATAAAAGAATTTTGCACAGTAGATACAACTTTGTGAATTTTCTGAAAGGCAAACGTCCATAGTTGGTTCAGGCGTTCCGTCTCCCGAGCCAAGTGATGGTCAATCACTTCATGATGTACACGGTACAACCGCGGTAAAGTAAAGGCGGAAACAATCATCAACCCGGCAAGATATTTCACAGCCAAATACTTAGCCAGCGTCCAAGTAATGTAGGAAATGAAGATAGCACAACCCGATCGCCAACTATCTTCCACCAATACCAGTTTGAGTAATTCATTAAGTGTCCATTCAACCATATCCACCGTCTTTTTGGCTATCCGTTCCATGCGGCTACGGGAAACAAATGCTGGATGACGAAATCGCTCGCTTTTTTCTCATACGTTAATATTTTTGAACTAAAGATTTCCCACACTTCCTCCCCAAGCCATCTTACCTATGAGGATGAATCACAGCATCTGCTGATTTGCCACTCCATACTCTCTGGCCTTGTTGATGCAAGTTAACATAAATCCAATTGATGCCAGTCAGAACAGTAAAGGCAGCCGTGCCAAGGTAAAGCAAAGAATAGTACTGGGTCAATATCAAACCACCTAATAGGGATGCAAGCACAGTGGCACTACGAGCGGGAATATCCCAGTAAATCAATGATATCACTCGAGCTTTAAACGAGTCTATGGATAACCACAGTAATGAGTCGCATCATTACTTTTTGTCACGATATCTTAGTTATTACCGCGATAGATATCTTGAACTACAGCTGTCGAGGCATTCGACTTTGTCATGGGTGATGACACGTCCAGGTCAGACACAACTTGGTCATTGCCACTTGCCAATGGCTTCAACGCTAATTGGAAACAAACAAAGTTCAGACCCAACAATAGAGTAACGGAAAACATCTTTCGTACTATGATTCATCACATTGCTAGTATGCTTATGGACAGTTGGAACAGCAACTTCGGTGGTCATTCTGAGTAATTTGATGGAATTGAAAAGAAAGATAAAAGGTTTTAGAAAACAATGGGAAGCCGAGGTCTCTTTTTCTTCTTGTTCTTATTTAAGTTACGACTAGTCTACTTTATATTTTTTTTCGGTTTCATCTGATCTCCTAATAAACCATCGACATTGGTAAACAAACAATATACACGTATTATCGTCACGATGTTCGGAGTTCGAGTTGATGTATCTTTAAATGACTATGAATGTATGGAGTACTGCTCAAGTCAGGTTTAACAGCCATAACTGGTAAATCCCTTCACGTTTTCTATGCATTGAATAAGTAAAAGAAGCAAAATAGAAGAATGATCTCTTCTTGGGGGGGAGTGAGGCTAACGGGAGCAAATCTATCAGGGATATATGAGGGGGTTGGTGCAACCGCGCAAAAAGTTCCTAAAGGTTCGCATCGAGACAGAGAAAATGGCTAGTAAAAGGCAGTTGCAGATTTCTGTAACATGTGCATCGCGGCTACAGAGAGCAAATTGCTTTTTCGAACAAAGAGCGCGCCCAAGCGTGACATATGGTCCGAGTGAGTGATATTGTTTTATTGAAAGAAGAGCATTCCTTTGAGAATGAGACTTTTATTCAATCGTTGGCCTTAATCAAACTGTCTCTTAGTCAACTATACTTTTGGTTCCTTACCGATAAAACTCGCTAATTTTTTACTTCCTTACATCATCACAGGTATCTGAGCGAGTCCATGCTTCCACTGAATCTGATTGTCTTACTATTGGTCTGGAAAGTAGAAACAAAAGCAATGCACACCGAACATTAGCACTTACTTCTCTCAGCTGCTATGACATAGCAGCAAAAGAGAAAGAATAGACAGAATTGACAGTTGTAAATATAGTAACTCTTAAGGCATTGAAAAGAGTGCCATCAAGCTTCTGCACGATGTGTTGACTTTGAAACGCAAATCTCACAGCAACACCCAAAGCGGCTTATACAACAACTGCTACGAGTGCCACAAGGAAGCCACGTGTCCATATACAAAGCAGCTTAAAGGAAATGGCAACGGAAAACCACACAGCAACTGCTCTTCTAGAGCAGTCGACTTGACAAAGGAAATCGAATGGATCTGGTTAGCCAAAGTTAATTGATAGATAGGTAAAAATTATTCATAAGTTAACTTTATTTTATGGTTCCAATATGGATGTAGCGTCTTTACCCGTCTGTTGACTTCCCTTTGAAAGTGCGGATGCAGTAAATATGGTTAGGTTACGAAGCTGTCTGTCAAATGGTTGATTGTTCATGTCACTGTCCAAAGTCTACTAGGGTAGTCGATCTCTAATCAGCACCGACTGAAGTCTGACGATAATCCATTTTTCACCAAGTTCATTTTAAAAAGTATCTCGTCCAAATGGTCGATGGCTAACGGAACACTTAAAATTCTCCTTTAAAATATCTGCACCTGTACATGTCAAGGTTCTGTTTGAATATATGCCTTCGTCTAATAGCGAAATGTCGCATCATTTGCATCATGTTCCGTTGAAGAACTCGCAAAACATACGGAGCCCTGCACTACTAACCAATGCCTTGACCTGGTGCTGTTATTAAGGCTTCCCAAATTTGTCGCAATAGAAATTTTCGGACTCATTGCACTTCTGGTCTGATATGGCACATTATCGTCGCAATTATTAATGGTCGAAATTGTATGCGATTGCATCACCAAACTGTTTTCGAGAATACGCTTAACGGTCAAACTTCGGACGTACTTGGCTCAACTGACACGCTATATCGCCAGTGGTACAAGCAAATGGTACAAGTGTTATATTACAATGAGGAATTGATAACCAGTGACTAGCACCCATAACAATGAGCTTTGCAAACGACAAATGCCATCGTAACGCCTTCAAAACTCCGATCGCTTTACCAATTCCAAGCTCTTGTCCAGTTGCCGTCCAAAAATATCTGTTGATCCTATCCTCTGGCTACCGATGACCCACCAAGAAAGAAATCGCTGTATAAGATGGCGCCTTGGATGGCTACCAGGTGGTACTCCCAAACCATGCCCAAAGCACCCGATGCAGACCCTATCCCGGCGACACGCTATTACCTGTTGAGATATGCACTGACGGCTTTATATGCCAAGGTCTATTGCAGATTCCCTACCATTTCTTCTAAACATGCAGCCAATACGCCCATTCCTTTATAAAAGTATCGCTATCTCGTGGATCCATCGTTGGCCAGTAATATGCTCGCTTCTACACGAACTGGACCAATTACACCATTATATATTGATCCCAAACTGACAGGCCTCTTGGGCAAAGTCTTGTCACTTGGCTTGAGCACTTATTTTTGATTCCATAGCTTTTTGACACATACCTTTCCTTAATTTTCCTTTCTACCTTTCTTACCCTTGTCCCGAAAGGGGGTTTTTTTGTCTACTGTTATACCTCCTCAAGGATTGATCTAGTCTGGGCCGACACTTGTATTACTTTGCGCCCGACAGGACATGTAAATAAAATCAGTGCTAATCGAAATCAAATGTCGCACATTCACAAACAATTTTGTCGCAAGGAAATCATTGGCGCTTCTGGGTATATATTAGATGTCCATAAATTCTTTCGTAAGTTTCTTCTTTTTCACTACTTTGCGATCTAACTATGAGTACACAATGTTTATACGAAGATGGACAAGGAAATGTTGTCGATTAGAGTGGTAAACCTGAGTCCATGGACTACATCGTCGACTAGGAGCAATTTGCTCTTGAAACAATTAGTTCTCACACTAAGTATTTGCACAGAATGCCTTCTGAGAGATCGTTTCGAACTAATGCGATGCAAATAGGCAGGCCTAGAGAGGATTATTTTTGTATGAGAGAGGCGACAGAAAAACGTGCCTATACATCCTACACCCCTCAGGACAAGGCTAGGTTCTTCAAACTGAAGATTGAAAAATGTATAAGTGTCTCGGCTGCAGCGAAACAGCTGGGTATTCACGTTCGTACAACATAGAGGTGTGCTAAACAATATGAGGAGCGTCCTGATAGCATCTTTGAGAGTAGCAAAAAGAAGGGTCGTATACGTATTCTGACTGAGGAACACATAAAGTCTGTTATTGATTTTATTGATACTAATCCCTCTCTGTTGTCGCTGAAGTGACTGAGCACATAATGCAGCAGTTTGATGGTCTTAACGTCACCCAACACACTGCTTATAACTTTATGAGAAGTCAATGTAACCTTTCCCTTAAACAAGCAGAGTTTCAGTCTGTAGAGAGAAACAGTCCAGCAAAGATCAAGGAACGACATGACCGGGTTCGCAAGTGGAAAAAAACTGACATGGACTTCTTGATCAACTATGTGTTCCTTGATGAATCTACTTTTCGTATAAATATGAAACGTACGAGGGCTTGGACTAAAAAAGGTACTCCTGCTATTGTTACAGTGCCAACTACGAGAGCGAAGACTACAATTATATTGGGTGCTATCTCTACTTCAGGCTTAATTAAAGTAAGCTTGAGAATACCGAAACCAAGTAAGAAGAGAAGAGCTGGACAGGAATCCGGATATCTGAGCACTGGTACTGTCACAGGTCACTATATTAGTTTTCTGAAAGACACTTTGCATGAAATGGACAAATATCCACAAATGAAAGGTCATTACTTGGTCATGGATAATACTCCGATACATAAGTCTGAAGATATTGCAAAATATATCACGTCTCGAGGACATCGTTGTGCTTACCTTTATCATATTCTCCTGAGCTGAACCCAAATGAGCAGTTCTGGTCTGTCGCTAAAAGCAAGGTAAAACGTCATAGGTTTCTGGAAAAGGAGACTCTTTCGACTAGGATTAGTGATGCTTGTAACAGCGTAAAATTGAGCGATTTCTAAGGTTTCGTCTCTCATTCATGGCTGTTGGGATAAATGCCGCAACAGAGAAAATCTGTAATGTTGTTGGCCACTTAAAAGACCAACAATATTGAAGCAGGTAAGTATATTATATATGAACAAGCGGATGCGCCGAAAGACATGATATTATCGTCCTCATGGTCGGACGAATTCAAAGATGTTATTAAAAGAGAAACAAGAGTGAATGAGAATAGAGACAAGAAAGAGCCATCGTACTGGTTCTTGTTTTCCCAAGAAGATTATTGTTCCAGACCGTTGACCACCTTGAAAAAACAACATACTCTCGACAAAAGAGAGATATCCTAATTTATTTGCAAAACTAAATGAAGCAAACAGGAGAAAAGAAGTCGATCAAACGGTATACGGATATGTATCAGAATATGTTTTTGTATAAATATTGGAATAACCGCTGTTGCATCTCATCCAGCCAAATTTGTCTGCTCCAGTGGTGATGGTATCGTTGGTATCTTGGTCACTATCAACTGAATCATGATGTTCTTGAGAGATAATTCGGAATAGATCGAATGGAAGTTTGGCAAGCCGAAAGTCGTTGTGCGGAGGAGAATAATAAATGGGTCGTGTATGGGCTGATAAAGGTGCGGCAGGGATTGGATTGTTAACTTGACGATCGATTTTCCCTCCAAAAGATCGACGCCGCTCATCAATCAAATCTGACTACATATCTAAAATAAACAATGCACATATTCAAACAGATTTACGTCTTATTCATCATTGTCGCGAGAGTTTCCTGTGGTATACATCGCTATCGTAGTGTGACTTCCTAGTACTTGTGTTCCATGAACAGGACGATCGGAATTAACGTGTTTGCATTTACAGTGAACTACTTTAGTTTGGAACACCGACTGCACCTCTTCTTTACTCTAAATCAGAAATCTATCACCGAGGATGAAGACAAGGTGACATTGATCTACCGCAGCTATTACACTTAGCTAAATTATACACCTATCGCCGAGAAGAACGTTCACTAATCACAAATCCCGCATAAGATCAAATAGTTATAAATAGGCAGACAAGTTGAATGAAATAAAGATATCCAACAGCCTCAAAGGATTCTATCCGCCTCCTTTATTTACATATAACACACTTCCAAACAAGGTTTGAAGTTGCCAAGTGATGATAAATTGTGGGGAAAACGGATCTTGGATTGGAGAATTGCAAACGTATAAACCAGGGCTTGTCAAATGTACAGTTCCGAGGTGTCCTTGTAATCCTAAATTTTTTTTTTTTGTGGTTAGCATCATACAAAGTTTTATGCCTTCTCTCAACCTCTGTTCACTTACCATCAATGTGAAGAAACCAACTGTTGGGCTTCTTGTCCAATCCCTAGGTCATTGTTTTAAGGGAGAAATCCAGAATGTCCTTGGCTTCTCGTAGGAGTTTGCCTAAATCATGGTCGATTTTTCTGCATTGCCATCTTTGCCAACTTCGCCTGCCAAAAGATCATTCTCCAAGTATTTTGGATTAAGCATTGATTTTATTTACATGTCCTGTCGGGCGCAAAGTAATACAAGTGTCGGCCCAGACTAGATCAATCCTTGAGGAGGTATAACAGTAGACAAAAAAAAACCCCCTTTCGGGACAAGGGTAAGAAAGGTAGAAAGGAAAATTAAGGAAAGGTATGTGTCAAAAAGCTATGGAATCAAAAATAAGTGCTCAAGCCAAGTGACAAGACTTTGCCCAAGAGGCCTGTCAGTTTGGGATCCATGTATAATACTGGACATTAATTTTCATTGGATGCCACATTTGCTTTTTAAAACAGCGTAAATAGAAAACCAGTCCACATGAATAATGCGGAGTGTAAAGTCATAACCCAACCGATTGGTCAAGACAGCTGATGAGTAAGCTGTTGATCCGAAACTGACGCCATCGGAAACTTAGTTTATCCTTGACGTGATATAAATAAAGAGAGGGTACAGATCATCTTCAAAGTTCGTAACCACAGAAATAACAATGTCGATCGATAACTTCTCCATCCATGGAAATTCTGTGCAAGAAGTGAGTTTATCAACCTAATATATACCTCTGCATCTTATCCTAACCAAACAAAATCCAAAGGTGCATGATATCCCATTAAGTGCGATTAATAGACCGATTCCGTCCATTCTCGATCGAGAAAAGGTCGAAAACATGAAAAAATTGCTACAAGATTCATCTCATAACAAAGATCTAACACCTATTGTAAGTATACAAGATAGATATTCACCAGAGAAGGGGATGAGAGTAACGGTTGGACTAAAGAAACGTTTATTATGCAGGACGTACATCATGTTCAATACAAAGGGCAAGATTATTATTTTGCTTTTGGAGGATGCCATCGATGGGCAGCCCATAAGGAGTTGGGAAAAGAAACTATTCGCGGAAAACTAATTGATACGCCACCAAGCGTCATCAAGACTTATCTTGGCAGCTCTTCACCGTTTAAAGATGTTTAAGCAGTCTGAAATCGATCTTCCGCCTTGGGACAGTAAGCACTTAATTTCTCGTCAAAACGGATGGTAGACAACTTCTCGGAAGAAGGCCGGAACATTTGGTTCCATACGGACTAGAATGACAACGAAGATTCACATCAGCATTGGACTAGAGCATGTACTCCTTCCTCCTCTCCTTCCCCGTCTTAACTTTCCCCCTTTTCTTTTCTATTTTGTTGAGCTTTACCGTTCCAATAAATGACTGGCCCAGTATATCTGGATGGTAACCATCAATATTACTATAATTTCCAAAATGAAAAATGAGAAAATATTTGTGGGTTGAGCTAGCCATTTTTTTTTTTTACCTCAAAGCTTGAACAGGGACCGTGTCAATGGCTACATTGAAAGGTTGAAACACAACCGCTGATCGATCATTTCGGGTGAGGGCAAACTCGGCTGTGATTTCTCGAAGCATAGTATTGGCCAAGTCGACTTGCAGACCCAAAAAGTAGTTCGCTGCCTCCTCTGCTGGCTTATTTGTCAACGAGTTGAGAATCGCCAGTTGTTCCTTCCCTGTTAACAGTTTTTCAACTGCTTCCAGCGACATTTTGCGACACACACACTCATAGTCCTGCAGATCAATAGTGGTTTCATTATTGCCCGTCTTGACAATCAATGGCTTTCGATAGCCTGGGTTTCGCTTCGTGATAGCCGGTATATTCTCCATGTGGAAAATACCAACTTTATGAAAGAAAAAAAATTAGTACGTGTCTAATAAAGGATGACACTGGTTAAGCAATATTACCAATATTCACCAGAACCTTATCGACCTTGTCTATCAGACGTTGAATGCCGGCTTTCATTCGATTGCGGTACGAGACCATGTCGAAGCCTGGAAGACAGGAGGCAGCCACATCGTTCGTCCCAAGAAATACATTGACAAGTTTCCAGTCATCCGCTGCCGCCGTGCCTCGACCAATGTACTTAACGAGATAGTCAACCTGCTCATCTATACTTTTGCTGCTAGCACTGGATATGGCTGCATTTAAATGGTCAATTTGAGGGCTAAATCATGTGAAAGCAAAGGATGAGTCCTCTCCTGTGTTTCTTTTTTCCCGCAAACTTATTTACTTGTGGTGGGCATCCAAGCAGAAAAATGTATCTATGAATTTTCTTACGTTAGAGATCACGGTATTGCTTTCACTGCTATCAGTATTTTCATTTGCTATACCTGGACAAATGGCTAGCTGCTCCGTTCCATCCGATCCGCCAACGAGGTAAGGAGAATAGTGTTTGATATAGTTTGCAACACTGATCGTGCCTTCACTCTAGAATTTTTTTGTTTCAAGATGAATCTATTTTTTGTTTTACTGGGGCATGAATTCACTTACGACTCCCATAAAGCCACTTAGTCCACGGTATTCTCGGATATCCTTGAGAGTAGCATATTCTGTATTTATATTCTTAGCTAGCAGACCAGCCGTAACGCTAAGTAAGAGCGTGTGGCAAACAAATGGTAAGTCCGAGTTTCACTTGGCCTTCGTAAAGAACCAAACCTACCTATCCCCAATGGCGCCTATAACCTTGATATCGTCAGGACGAAGATCATGAACAGAAGTAGGTGGATCTCTTTTCGGCAAAGGAGGGCACGATTGTACACCAAAGGCGGTTACCAACGGATATGTGCAAATAGAGAGGGTTAAAGAGACCAAATAGAATAACATGGCTTTTCTTATTCTTCTTCGGCAACTGTCAATTAGGGGAAGGGGAACAACAACCGCCTAAAGCAGAAAAGTGAAAAAAAAAATAGTGGGGAAAAAGAGAGCCGTTTTTAAGGAGGGGAGAATGAGAGAAAAGAGAGAGAGAGAAACACAGTACAAACAGTAAAAGCAAAAGAAGGTTCGGGAGGGGATGAAGGAAGGGGTTGATGGAGAGCAGTTGAAGCTTTGTCATTATATGCAGGAGGTTTGTGTCAACTACCTAAAGAAGGGTGAAATCAAACCATTCGTACAAGACTGAGAGCTACACAGACATATAGAGAACTCAAGAAACGGTTTTGCGAACGATCGTTCATCCATCCATTATGCAAGGGGGAAAAAATTGGGCAAAACCTTCTTCTTCAGCGGAGTCTTTTTGTCGCCTTTTTCTCTTTCCATATACAACCAAGGCAACTATGCCAACCATTGCAGTACAGACATCAGACCCCTCAGCCAATGACGATAATACATCACTGATCCCACAACGACATGCCCGTTCTAATAGTCGCGATGCTTGTATGATCTGCTATGAACGACCAGGTTTTCCTCTCGTGCCACCCCTTAATTTCGCCATGGTGGCACCAGGTGTCTATCGCTCAGGCCATCCTAACAAACAAAACTTCTCATTCCTTCGCAAACTTGGTCTCAAAACTATCATGTAAGCGAAAAAGCTCGGACGTCACTGTACACCAAAACGGAACTGAACTACGTCTTTGCTTCAAGGTATTTCGCCATGGAAGACTACCCTCCAGAAATGAAACATTTTGTTGATCATGAAGGCATTGAAGTGCTGCATTTCCGAATGGAAGGCAATAAAGAACCTTTTCTCGAAGTGAACCCTGAAGATATGCGACAGGCCCTTGTCAAACTTTTGGATCAACGAAGTCATCCAGGTTAGTATTATGTCCTCATGATGATGGAAATGAATGCTTTCTAATTTATCGTAGTGCTGATTCACTGCCTTAAGGGAAAAGTAAGCTGAAGATGCCCTATTGAATGAGTTTTGAAGCCAGTTCGTTCATACAACATTCCTACTTTAGCATCGGATAGGATGTCTTGTTGGATGTCTCCGAAAAATTCAACGATGGTCGATGACGTCTATTTTTGATGAATATCGTAAATTTGCTGGAAGTAAAGTACTGGCGGATCAAGAGGTGAGGTGTAAAGTTATATATTCATGGAAATGATGGATCTGACACGACAACCATAACTTTTTCTTAGTTTATTGAAACGTTTGACCATGCTAAGGTACCCTATGACCCGAAATACCAGCCTGTCTGGTTATGACATTCTTCTCCGCACCCCTCGCAACAAAGAAAAAGTAATATCAAATATCAGTTTGTATTATTGGTAAAAGTACAAAGAAGAACAGGAAAAGGAAAAGGACGGATGTAGTATTCCAATTATTATTCGTCTCTTGCATTGGGTTTGTGCTCTTTTCCAACATCTATCCGAAAGGCATGTGAATCAAGGGTATAGATGGAGCTTCGATGATCAGGTTTAACTGCTGTGATGGGCGAAAGAATAAACGAGGAAGACAGACTAAAGGAATCTGTTCGCCTGGATCGTGTCTGACTTTGGCGTTCTTGTTGTCGACGACTGTACACCATCACACTAAGAATAAGAAAGATCCCACCACTGATCTATAAAATGAACAAAGTGCCCTTGAGCTATACCGCTCCTTCCACTTTTGGATGCGGTAAACTTACTGTCACAACGCCTGCGCTGATGACTCCTGCTATCACACCCGCGGTAATCTTGGAGGAGGATACAGAAGAACCACCCTCTTGACCCACAGCATCGCCCGAGTTATCAAACGTAGTTGAAGAATCGGGATTACGCGAGTTGCCATGGGCTTCCCCCACTGTACTGTTACTTCTTGTCATACCATGACTAGGTAACGTATGGTTGCCTGCAAGCCAATCGAGGTCAGGAAAGTATTGGGATTCCCATGCCCAGGTGGAAATACTGAGAATATTGACGTCGTTGTATGCTGTCTGATCGTTCCCGCGGCCAAAGAGAACTAACATTTGGTCCGCGGACACCAGCAGGGCTATACATAGCGACAATAAGTAAGCTAACCAACGACCGCATCGGTCCGTTGTTTTTATCCTACCTTGGTGATATTTTCTTGGTTCAGGAGGAATTCCCGCAATAGTAGGAGCAATCCATTGCATGGATCTTAATTCCAGTTGAAAAACATCATTCAACGTGGTATTATTGTTATCTAGAAATAAAGGAAAATGAAGGAGAAGATGAATGAAACAGTACCCAGCTTGAAGAACGATGCTTAATTGTAGATTACCGGATGTAGCACCGCCAAAAACAATGACACTTTCGTTTCCGGGCCCTTTTGTGTTTCCATACGTATATATTTAGGATGAGCCAAAGGATTTGTTGCAAGACATTGAACGCTCGATACCACTTACTTAGTACGGCAGAATGGCCTCCTCGAGGTGCAGGAATATTGCCACCAGCGGTGATTGTCCTCCATGTAGTAGCCACAGTATCAAAGAGCAATAACGTGCTCATGGAGATAGGATTTAAAGTAAGCCCGCTGTTTGGATTGGTTACGTCGTGAGAATACACCATGCCACCGATGATTAGAATATGGGTGTCGAATATTAGTGTGGCTGTATGGTCGACACGAGCAGGCGGATCAACACTGTGAGGCACGGGGTAAAGTAACGTCCAAATCTTCTCCAAGGAACCACGTTAGTCTACATAGAATCTTCTCTCTCTCTCTCTCTTTTCACCCTGAGCTTCATTTTACTTACATTGGTGTCAATGACTTGCCAAGTATTGTAAAACTCTGTATTGCTGTCGCCAATCGTAGGAACACTATTGCCTACTATAAGAGAAACGCAAGGCGCCCAGTGGACAGCATCCCTCTTCTTTTCCTACCTTGACCCTCCCCATAACCAGATCTGACCGTGCATACCCAATGTGGCTGTATGCTTTTGTCTGAAACAAAAAAAAAATGAGAATTTATCTCATCCATGCCACTTTCCTTGAACGCTTTATCTCACCTTGGAACGGCTGTGGCGTTCAACAAGAGGGGCGGGCTCCATTGTTTTTCATGCACATTATAAAGCCATGTATGATTGTCTATTGACTGTGTTGATGTCAGGTTCTGACGACCACCATTGATAAGGAAGTTATGCCCGTTTAATGCAGCAATGGCAAAGTACGCAGCATGCAGATCAGGCTGGCTAGTCAGCTGCCACGGTGGTTCCGTTGTATTCCAGGTCGAAGTTAACTGAAGAGAATACAAGCCATTGGACGGTTTGCCCGTCTCTTGCTCCACTCCCCCGAAGCAGAGCAAGGAGGCCGAAAGCAAGACACAACCTTAAGCACAAAAAGAAAAAGAGAGAGAGAGAGAGACAAAGTTTATCTATCAGCATGATGATGACGACGATGGTATCTACATCACAATAGACGATATCCTTTTTTTTTTTTTTTTGCTCAACTTACCTGGAGCCCATCGTGGCGTCGGTATGTTCTGTTGAGCCAATATCTGCAACGAAAGAAGGATGCAGAGATAGCAACCTGTTCTCATTAATTAAGTGATAGTTCCTATGGTTTCTTTTTTTTTTCTCCGTCCTCAGAAAGAAAAGATAGAAATGGGAAGGGAAAAAGAAGCCGTTCAATAGTTAAATAAGCGTTTTCCTTTTCTTTCTTTCTTTATGGAAAAGAGAAAAGTTTAAAAAAAATTGAAACAATGCTGAAAATCAAATTTGATCAACATGTATGCGTGCGTGTGTTTATGTGTTACTTATGTATGTATATGTGCGTGAGAGAGAGAAAAAGAAAGAGAGAGAAAGAGAGTATAAAACAACAGCATATCCATAGAAACAAGGGTCAGTTGGGACTATAAGCCGATAACTCTTCCGAAAAGTGAATAGCATCTGATGTATTCATTCATTCGTTAAATTCGCTGCATCTCAGGAGTCTTGAGGCAAAGACAACAGTCTGGACTCTATAGAATCTTGCTTTCTGTCTGTTGTTTTTTTTTCGTTATTATGTTTTATTTCGTTATAGATAATTCGGTTTCTGTCCGTCGGGAGAGCGTTGCTGGGGGGGATGATCTCTGCTTATTCAATTGTTCGATCACCGCCCGGGTAAGAGAAGAATTGGCTCTGCCAGTTGTTTTGATTTGCATTCGTTCGTCTGAAGGCATAATTTGGGTTGCCGTATACGTAGGTGTGTCGTCTCGGATGGTAGGTAACGTAGAAGAGGTGAACTGGGTTTCAGAAAAGGAGGGCGAGTTTCTGGAGATATAAGTAATAGGTGGTGGTGGTGGATAGGTACGATTGGGTTGGTTGAAATGAATGGCTGCCCATACTGGGTATTGCCGCTCTATTTCCATGAGTGTATTTTCCAGGATCTTGATTCGTTCTGTTAATGTGAACTTTCCAGGCTGGAACTGAACGTTCAGATGCTCCTCTATAGGCCGGAGCCGACTGTCTGCGCTTTTTTCAGTGGCATTGGAAGAAGCTGTCTCCTCTCCATCGATAGAACGCGAAGCAGCATTGGCCAGCATCGACCGTGCTAAAGGGCCGTCCTCATTGTTGACAATGTCAAACTTCATTTGAATGTTGCGGTTGATCTCCCGTGCATCAGCTCGCGCACATGTCACGTCCGCTACGGTGGGATCGGGACGATTAAGAAACTCGGTTCGATTGCTGGCATCGATGTCGTTTTGTTTAGCTTGAATAAATGTCTGGATCCGTTGTTGTACTTCCTGATTAGTTGCCCGGATCTGGACTTGATCACTGTCGAATCGTTTCACTCGTTCTTGTTGTTGTTCTTCTTCATCGTCCTCTTCCGATGTCGATCGTTTTCGTTTTGTGTAAAGCGCTCCCTGGAGCTGGTCAGGAGTTGAAAGCGGATTCAATGCGGCTTCTTTGGCTTCCACGTGGTTTTCGAGAGACTGTAACAACTTCTCCACAAGCTTTTCCAGTTCATGTGGTAGTTGTTCGAACCGCTGACGCGATAAAACAAGTATCTCTGTATCCAAACATCGGCTCGTTTCGATCAAGCCTATCGCTTTGAAGAAATCAGATAGCTCTTGCTGCCATGTCAGGGAAGGGTTTGCTGCCATTATTTTTCTTTTTCGGAAGCGTAAATTGGGAAAGATGAGGAGAGTCGCTGTTTGCTTTAGGCTCATTGGGTCGGGAAATCAATTTCGCAGAATTGCAACTGCTTATTAAAAATTTATTTCATTTAAAACGTTATTGAAGGGAAAGAGTTACCAGGAGCCACAGGTAGAAAAATATATTGTCAATATACAATTATTCACTAAATAAATAATAAACTACTTGAAAACACCGTATCCCCATCCAGGGCATGCGACACTCTGTGAAGAGGCGCTGGTGCTCGTCCTGAGGCGAGAGAAAGAAAAACCGGAAAAAAAAGTGGAAACCTGAAGACAATGAGGGCGAAGGCACCTCGACCGCATCGACCACGAGAACACTGCCCAATATAAAGGCAGTCTAGGGCAAAGAGTGCAATTCCAAAACACGTATACTTACCAACAGAGGGATGAGTCCTGACAAAAGAGAAAAGAAGCCCAAAAGAAGAAAAGAACACGGCAACAAATAATTACAACAAAGGCATTTGCTCGCTTAATAGGTATTGGAAGTGATATCGCTCATACGGTGTAACATGGCACGTAAAAAGAGGGAAGCACAGAGCGATACAACACCAACCCAAACTTAGATTACTTGTATGGAAGAGACCATCTGTCAAGGCAAAGGCACACATATTCACTTGTAGCTTTTATTGAAGAGTCATCCGCAATGTACTTATAATACAAACATTCAACCGACAGCAATTGCCTTGTGTCTAGCGTAAGAATACACAGTACAAAAGAGAATTATGGAACGGAATGGAATAAAAAGAATCGATATTCTCACTCCAAGTGCTCCTTATCATCGTCCAGTTTATGTATAGTTCTTAACCAAATGTGAACGTTTTCCTCAGTTATGTAAGTTGGGAGAGTACAGCAGCAGTGCTCGGGCTATCGGCTCTTCTCGCTCTGTTCCATCGAATGAATCTCCTCAGTAAAGCAATGAGACTATGCTATCCTGTTATTATATTAGCCTGAGCAAGACTTAAAACATGCGCAGTGAAAACATGGGCTTTTTCTTTCAACCTCGAGCATTCTGTTACGGTAGTATACTATCGTGAAATATGTCACTCTCAGCGCAAAGTCGTGCTATTCATTGGCTCAAAAGTAGTCTTGCAGTGGCGCAAATTTACTATGCAAAATACATTATTTGCCGACAGTGATGAGCATTCTTATGATGCTGCCTAGTCAGAAAAGTAAGTGCAAAGCACCTAGTTTCCTACGAAATATCTGTCACGAATTGTGTTCATCGTTGGACCAATATGAAGGTTTGGACGTCTTCAAGTCGTTGAAATGTCCTTATGAAGCGAGGATGGAAATAAATTTTATTATAAGCTTGTCCTTCATGTAATTTACAAGTAATGTCTGCAATCATTGTAGAATAACATTGTAATGCAAAGGATAACCATTTAGACGTTATGAGTTGTATATGGTTCGAATCATGCAAAATATGTTGTTGTACATGTAAGGTTCTGTATCACGCAAAAACGATATAGGGTGCCTCGTTGTTATAATACTTGACAACGCAGCTCATGACCAATCGCTCAAGAAACATGTTTATCTAAAAGAAAATATTGTTCTGGGTACTGTTATGTTAAGTTGCATACAGATAAGCACTGACCAGTGTCATTATGCCGAATTCCTGCGTATACAAGTAGATATATTCGCTTCATCAATCTGTTTCCATAATCATGTTTTGCCAGGACCTAAACATTCCCACCTGGACTAGCTCCAGTATCTTTACGGCATACTTTTGGTGTCGTTTGTTATATGCTTTGTGCTGTAGCTGCTTTCTTTCTTTTGTTCCTCTGTGATATCTCCTTGTTATGCACGCGCAATTGGGATGACAAGCATCAAACGCGCAGCGCTTACCTGTCATACTGCTTCCAGTATGCGATCCATCCATATGAATGATGCTCGTCTCTCCTTGTTGTAGTCGTCCGTTACGTCCTACTAGCTGAATTTAACATATGATTGACTTTGCTGTGCATGGCGCATCTACATGCACATCGGTATTCTAGGTGCCGATACATGAATTAAAAAGGTTAAATAGTCTGGACAATCGAAAACCAGCTATGTAATTGGTAGTAAAACTAATTCGTTGCAGTAATTGTGAAACTGGGTACAAGCTGTGTACATGTTTGTAACTACATGCGAATATTCGGCCCCGCTTTACACAATCTTTTCGACTAAAATAACAAAGAATAATTGTGACCAGCAACTTAGGTAGGATTGACTTCCACCACTTATTGCTGCTTCATTGCAAAGGGAAAAGGCCGATTCTACGTGCTTCTTTGGTGACCGTCTTGCTCATCTGAAGTCCTGACAGTGTTTCGGTTTCTTATTCGGCATAATATGGATGGGTGAACTGTCTTCAAGTTGGGGCTCTTTCCTTTGGTGGGAATGTTTCATCCCCAGGGACTAGACTATAGAACTTTCTATACGATCCTGAATCACATTGCCTCGGCAGTGTCATCACGGCGTACTGATGGGATCGTCTTCCGCATTAAACAAAGAGATTCATTCTACCCTGTCGATCACCTTAGATATCATCACTTAGCATCTGGTTTTTGCGAAGCCCGCATGATTTATCCATGTATTCAAAGCAAAAATTACAGTATGATCCGTTATCAGTCTGATTATACGGCAAGAGCGTCATGACCATTGTCCGCAATTACTTTTTCCATTACGATTTTGGCGAGGAAAACTCAACAATCGTGATCCATTGGCGTGTGGAATCCTTTTTTTTTTAATGACTTTTTGTTTATGGTTGTTGGTTTAGATTTATGCATCAATCTTGAACTTGAAGTAATCAGGGTCAAAGTGATGGACACGGACATAACCATCTTCACCACCGCTTGAATAACTAAATAAACACAGAATAAGCCATTTTTCCCTTTTTCTCCATATCTTCAGCCACATTATCTCCTGTTTCTTACCTCTTGCCATCAGGATGCACAGCAATTGTGTTGATAGGACCGAAATGTCCTCTCACTCGTCCAACCTCTTCTTCTAAGATCTTGTGATAGAATCGACTTTCGAATTTACCAGCCCTTGCGGAAGTGGTTGTCACATTCATAGCATCTTGACCACCACCAAGGATGACGAATTCTTGATATTTAGGAGTCAAAGATGCCGAATTAAGGGGAGTGTCGGTAGTGTACTGCTTCTTGCGTTCAAGCGTATCGGCGTCGAAGATCTGTGCAATCTTATCTTTGCCGGAGGTGATGAAGTAGGTACGGTCAGGACTGAATTGAATATCGGTAATGAGGTCCGAGTGTGCTTTGATGGAATTGAGCTTTTTGTTTGCTTTCCAGTCCCACTGGCAAATCGAACCATCCATGTGTCCACTAATGATGTAATTGTTGAGATATCCCCAACCAGCCACCACGGCCTTGGGACCACCTTCGTTTCTAATGGTAACAATAGGAGTATCGGACTGAGGACCATTGATATCGAGATTGACGGGAAGAACGGTGATGGTGCCGACAAAACCCATACGTTCTTCGGTAACGCACAAAACCATAGTATCGTCCTCACTGAATTCAACACGCTTCACTGCTGTCTTGAATTCCCAAGTCTTGAGGCAACGACCTGTCCTGACTTCCCAGAGTTTGGCTGTGTTGTCGGCAGAGCCTGTCACTGCGAGGGTCGAGGTAGCTAATCATGACAGAAAAAAAGAAAGGGTTAATCATAAAACAAGGCACACTATGTCATTACGGCATCAGGCGGAACTTACAGTTGACATCGACTGTCCAGACACTACCGAGATGTCCATTGTAGGTTCCCAGTCGTTCGCCGTTATGGGAGTACCAAACGTTGGCGACCTTATCTTTAGAGACGGAGAAGAGAAGATCACCTTCTCTGTTATACTTGATCTGCGTAAGTGAACGGGTATGTCCTTGCAGCAAAATGGGTCTCATGTTCGCTTCAAAAGAAAATAGGGGACTTGGGACAAATCGATCAGGCAGTCCAAAACAACGAGACAATTTTTTTAACGGAGCGTGAAAGATAAGCCTCCGTTTTTGGATGCAAAATAGCCTATTGGAGCAAGTAATTCTCACACAATACGAACCATCATATAGAGTAGCATGGATAAGTTAATGGCAAGATGCTCCTATGATTAGAAAAACGTAAGATAAAACAGAGCATGAATTTTTGCTAGGAAGTTCGCCAGCGAAAAGCTATCTGGAAGGGAAACAGAATTTTGTGCCCTATTTCAGCTTTTTTAAGTATTCAAAGACTCAGTCTTATACTTTTAAATTCTACCTAAACTGCACAAAATGAGCCTTTGTAAGCTCTCCTCATAGCATCAAAAATAGTACATATAAACTCGCTAACTGTATTTGTGTTTTGGATTTATAGAGTAGATGATCAAGCCACTAGCGTTAGGAAGAGCATACCAATTTTTTTCTTCCGCTAAAATGGGAATGCTACCCTCTGTCGCGGTGCGCCCCTTAACCCACCGCCCCCAATTTGCCCACCGGACAAAACTTCCCTCCGCAGACAGTCCGTCCAACTCCCTTCTTCCGTTATGGTATGTAAGCGAACACATCCATCCATTCATGCCATCCATCCCCACTCCCCAAACCTCGACGAGACAAAATAGCAACAGATTCACAAATGGAATGATATTCACACTTTCGACCGATCCACCGTATTTCTTTTTCTATGTTTTAGGCCGACCAAGCGCAACAGACTCAGCGTAAGCGTACCTTCCGCAAGTTCACCTACCGTGGTGTCGATCTTGACCAATTGTTGGACTTGTCCTCCGAACAGGTAAAACTCCCCCTTCTATTTTTGTTTTTCTATATGGTCATAGCGTGGGTTCAACGAAAAGACTAAAGTATAAGTTTGCCCATGCCAATAGTTCATGGAGCTCGTCCACTGCCGTGCTCGTAGAAGATTCCAGCGTGGTTTGAAGCGCAAGCCCATGGGTCTCATTAAGAAGCTCCGCAAGGCCAAGAAGGAAGCCGCTGCTGACGAGAAGCCCGCTACCGTCAAGACCCATCTCCGTAACATGATCATTGTTCCTGAGATGATCGGCTCCGTTGTTGGTATTCACAACGGTAAGACCTTCAACCAGGTCGAAATCAAGCCTGAAATGGTCGGCCACTATCTTGCCGAATTCTCGTAAGTTTTCACATGAATTTTCTGTTGATTTATCGTCCATCTTAACCAACATATCTTTTTTCATCTTTGCTTAGGATCACCTACAAGCCTGTTAGACACGGTCGTCCCGGTATTGGTGCCACCCACTCGTCTAGATTTGTGCCCCTCAAATAAGGAAAAAGAAAGAAGAAACAATCATTTTTCTTTTACCACCAGCAGCTATTTTTTCCTGATGTTGTTACGAGATGGTCTTTTCTATTGCTTGCTCGTTGATGGGGGTTAATGGATAAGAGGAGTCTACAGCAGCCCTGTTCTTTTTCTTTCTGCTTCACTTGAGAACGCTTAATGAACAAAAGATCATTTTACTATTCATGATTTGCATCACTAGCTAGAATGGCAAGGTAAAAAAACAGTGGGCCTTCCTACGTGTTATCTACAAAGTAGCCTGTAAAAGGATGATATATTCGTCAAAGAGATCGGTTGCATGATTTAGAGATTATTTCATGCTTTTGCGTCCTTGTTTACTTAGGTTCTTCTTAAAATAGCAGTGTCCACACCGGTATATAATAGGCTTCCATAATATAAGGATTTGTCACAATAAGCTTACCAATCTATGGACGATGACCTGTGCTTGTCAATGCCGTCTCAGGTGTGCCATTCTCAGATGAGAATGAACGAGTCAATCCGGTCCGGAATCGGACTAAAACACCGGTGACAGCGGAAAGGTGAATCTCCGCCCGTGTCCGGTGTGCGATGGTTATAGGAACGCAGAGGGCAGGGGAAAGGTCTTGCTCTCTCTCTATTCATCATGGTGAGTTTTCTCGCACATCCATTCAACGGAAAGGAGAACGAAGGAGAAAATGGAACGGATGGAAGCGATGCATCAATCATATCTACACCCAAGTATCAATCCTGAACAGTCGGTCAATAGCTTTCGTTTGGAGAAAAGGACGCATGGTGTAATGCCTTGTGGGCGCTGAACCACTTGCATCTATGAAAACAAAACACCATTGCCCATGTTATTCACCATTCAGCCGAATCGTGCTTTCAACAGGTCAACTCATGACATAGCTACGTTTGATGAGGAGAAGGCAACAAAAAAGACAAACTATCGATGAATCGCTTATTCTACCGTCTATTTTTTCCTTGTCTCCTTTTCGGTTCTCCTTTCACGTATCTGCTGAGAATTGTTTCAACTCACACTATGCTTATATCTAGGCTAAGAAGGACGTTGCTGCCAAGCCAAGCTCTTCCTCCGGAGGAAAGAAGGCTAAGAAGGCAAGTGTTTTTTGAGGGCATGGTTGTGATAAAGAAACGGACACTGGGCTAACAGGGTATATCTTTGTTGGCACGTTTATAGAAGTGGTCTGCCAAGAAGGTCAAGGATAAGGCCAACAACATGGTTGTCCTCGACAAGCCCACCTATGAGCGTCTCTTCAAGGAAGTCCCCACCTACAAGCTCATCTCTCAGTCTGTTTTGGTTGACCGTCTTCGTTTGAACGGTTCCCTTGCCCGTGTCGCCATCCGCGAGCTCGAGTCCCAGGGTTTGATCAAGCCCATCTCTCGCCACGCCAGCCAGGTTATCTACAGTAAGTTACCATAGTCTACTGCTAGCGGAATAAGATACTGATGGTATATTTTTTTTCCTTTTCAGCCCGTGCTACTGGTGACGAGAAGAAGGGTGCTGAATCTGACGAGGAGTAAATCCAACCACCTTTTTTTAATAAAAAACAATAATCTTACAAAAGGACAATTAATAAAAGTAATGTGTCTTTTGGAGATTGGAAATGCTTTCATTTGTATAGTTCTACGGAAGAAAGGAGACACACTATTTGAAGACGAAAAAGAACAGAGCCTACTCCTTTTGCCATCGCCAATTACCGCTCTTGCCGCCTGTTTTTTGAACAAGGTGTATATCTTCTATAGTCATCTTCTTACTGGCTGCCTTGCACATATCGTAAACAGTAAGGAGGGCCACACTGGTAGCCGTCAGGGCTTCCATTTCTACCCCCGTCTTACCCGTGGTTTCGACCACCGATTCGCACTCGACGCTTCGTCGTTTATCATTCAATGAAAGGTGAACATTGATTGAACCTAGCAGGATGGGATGGCAAAGAGGGATCAATCGACTGGTTTCTTTGGCCGCTTGGATACCGGCAATTTGAGCTACGGCAAGGACATTGCCTTTGGAAGTTTGCATCTCATTCTTCTTAAGCAAATCGTAGGCTTCACAGGGGATAATAATGCGACCAACGGCTCGTGCTTCCCGACGTGTATCTTGTTTTTGACTTACAGAGACCATACGGGCCTCTCCAGTCTCTGGGTCAGTATGTGTCAGGTGCTTTGGACCGTCATCATGTGGAACGGAAGAATAAAGGCGATGCGACCCTGATCGGCCGCACGGAACAATAAGTTGTCGTTGAGACAAGCAAGTGTGCAATCTTAGATCTACAGAAGGAACCATTCAGTTCATCCGGCGTGTTCTTGTCCAGCATATAGCATGTTTTTTTTTTTTTTACGAGATACAGACATCCTGCCCTGAAAAGAAAGCGAGCCATTATGAAGCAAGTACAGTCACGCGTTGCTCATCTCCCTTTTTCTCAGAGGCAATTCTTAAGTGAGGGTATGCATTACCCGTATTCGCTCTCCGCGCGATGGTGAGTCATAGTCGAACATGGCCCTGCTGAACGGCAAAATTTCGATCTTGCGGTAACAAGAAAGTTAGAGCAACTGTGTATTTTCTGAGAGGATAACAAACGGGCTTTATACAAGACATTTATCGGATCAGGTCGAATTTGTAATAGCAAAGTGGTATTGTACGGTCATATTTGCTTCTGTCACTTTGTAAACAACTGTATTCGACCACACATACATTTCTTTTGCATGCCAAAGTTAAGGAGGTACAAATATTTATTCTAATTCAAACCTTGTCATTAATTATTTCTAGGATGAATTTCTATCAGTTCAAAGTTTGGTAAATCAAGGCTTTCCTAGAAAGATAGCATTAAGTTCGGTATTAAAGAGAAATGGTAAAGGGAATTCATAATTTGGCTTATTAAAGTGGCATATAAATAGGGGTGAAAATCAGCGGTTAACCTCCGATAAGAATCATGGGTCGGTTCTTCCGCGCGGCAAGCTGAAGCACGCCTGCATGCTGTTTCTTCTTTCTTTGGACAGCCGCACCAATAACTTGAAGTAGTTCATCATCAGAACATCCCTTGCGCATCAAATCTCGTAAAGACACCTCAGCATTGCCAAATAAGCAAACTTTAATATTTCCATCAGCTGTGATCCGCAACCGATTGCATGTTCCGCAGAAATGATCAGTCATCGAGGTGATAAAGCCCAGTTTGCCACAGTAACCAGGAATTTGATAAGCCTGTTAAAAACATCAAAGACAAAAAGCAATTTTTAGATTGAATCGGCGCTGTCAACCAAAGCTATCGGTTCCTGACCTTGGTTGTGTCGTTCGGATCATCTTTTAGCTTGATAAGGCTACCGTATATCGATTCGATACGGCGAATTAACTCTTTGTAGGGCACTAACTTGTCTTTGTTCCATCGATTGCCTTTTGGATAGAAAATAGTGGGTGATATTTCATATAAGTAAATAGAAAGTGATCTACATTCTTTTTACCGTCAAATGGCATATATTCAATAAAACGCACGTTGACAGGATGATCTTTGGTGTAAGCCGCAAAATGGAGTATTTGGTTATCATTTGATCCTCGTAAGACGACGCAATTGATTTTTACGTTTGGAATGCCAATGTCTACTGCTTCATCAATAGCTTCTAGCACCCTTTCAAATCCTAACAAACCATTAAGATATCAGTGAAATCCAGGGAAAAAAAAAAGCCAAGATTGTTTACCTCGGCGACGAGTCATGATCTCGAACATTTGGCGATCTAAGGTATCCAAACTGATATTTAAAGAATCGAGTCCAGCCTCTTTTAATTTGGGTAACTTGCGTTTCAATGCGACGCCATTGGTGGTCATACCAATGCTCTGAAGTCCGCGGTTTTTCAGTCTTCCTAAGCCCTGAACAATTTCGACAATATCAGGGCGTACAGTAGGCTCGCCCCCCGTTAAACGAATTTTAGTGACACCTTGGTCAACAAAGAGTTGAGCAAGATGCAAAATTTCTTCTGTGGTCAGTAACTGTTCTTTAGGCGTTAAATCCACCCCTTCTTCGGGCATACAGTAAGTGCCTAAATTTGTGAAAACTTTCCGTCAACGCCCGGCTGGGAGGAGCATGTGCGTTATTGTGACTCACATCGCAGGTTACAACGCTCTGTCAATGATAGACGAAGATAATTATGCTGTCGACCAAACGTATCCTTTAGATATTTAGAGACCACCGGGATCTAGCCATCGTGCCTTCAGTGAACCAAATTGAAACATGCAATGACTGCATGACTTAATACCTGATCGCTGGCCAAAGTGGCATTCGACCGGATCGGCATGGCTGGACGCTGCAACTGGACAGGATCAGCAAAGCCATACAATCTCGATGAGAGCAGCATGTTCATATGCTTTACGAGAACTCACCGCAGTGTGTCTAAAACATATCCGGGAGAGCAGAGGGCGTATGTTTGTAAGCATGATCGATCTTAGTGTGGAAAAGAAGGAGCGGAATGGCCTATCCATCAAAGAAATAGACAAGAAATTCAAGCGCCGGTCTCCCACGATCGTTTCATTCACTTGGAATAAAACCATCTAATTGTGGGGAATGGACCGTTTTCGTCATCATGCATGCCATCCATAGGCAATATAGTGTGAAGAGCTTCTCAAATAAGATGGTGTTTTTCTATCATTGAAAAGACAAGCTTTCTTGCCAGTTTTTGTACCCTCTATTAATAATATCTCCACCTCCTCCTTCACGTCGGACGCTGTGTAGGACGACATATTCCTCTCTCAGTTGTCTTCCATCTTCTTTCAAAACCATGACAGTATTTAGCTGTCTTTAGTGTTTATCTCATTAACTGAGGTATCCTGTAAGTACTTTTCCGACTAATTCGCCCAACTTAGAGACCGCATAGCCTCCTTCCTGTACGAATAACACAGGCCGGCCTTTACAGCTTTCCGACGTCTTGAAGAGATTCCCCATCTGATGATAGGTTGCCAAATCCTCCAATTTCATCCCAGCTATTGGGTCCTCATGCCATGTATCCAGACCTAAGGAGCAAATCACATACTCTGCCCCAAACTTAACTACATCCGATCTATTCAATACACCGCTCAATGCATTTAAATATTCAGCATCGGTTGTAGTTTTCGGCAACGGGATATTGATGTTGTAACCTTCACCAGGACCAATGCCAATCTCAGCCGCGCTTCCGGTGAAGTAAGGATAATCGGGCGAGCAATGCAACGAGATATAGAAAACAGAAGCGTCATCATAAAAGATAGTCTGGGTGCCATTACCACTACGCAAACATAAACTCTTTGTTCAATACAAATGACGGCTGTGGGATAGGAAAAAGTATAACTCAACTGGTGGTAATCAATATCAACGATCAGGATCTTCTTCTTGTCATTTTGAGATGCAGATAACTCTCCTTTCTCTATGAATCGATCCATATCCTGAAGCGTGTAGTTTTGCAAGAATCTCGCAGCCACGGCCACATTGTTGATAAAACAGAAGCCTGAATAAGTAGAAACGACCACGGCATAAAACATAAGCCCTATGGCCCCTTGATCTGTCTCTCCTTTCCTTTTTTTTCTTTTTTTCTACATACCTCCAGCCATGTTCCCCGCTGCGTGATGGCCAGGTGGTCGACATACAGCATAAACACTTGCGGGTTGTTGCTTATTGCTTTCCGCTTGTCGTAAAAGCTGATGGGCGCCTGTCAAAACGATCTGGGCCGATTCGTAAGTCGATGTCCATGTGTCTATTTCGAGTTAAGGGATCATATTTTAGCAATCCAAGTCTTTTCATCTAGTAATCACTTTGATATCCGGATCATCAAGCATCACCTTTCATGATCAATACGGACATATCAAAGACATATTGGCCAAATCTTGCGGATGCGCTTGTCTGAGCATTTTTCTGCCATTGGTTTCCAAGGTGCTGGATCAATGTTGGATGAGCAAACACTTCACCCATCACAGCATCTTCTGAGAGTCCTTCGTCAACCCATTGCTTATAAATAGTTTGGAGGAAATCGAGAAAATCAGGGTGATGGACGGCCAGGATTGGTCTGAGGGTATAATCACGAGGAGATAACACGCTAAACTCCGCATGCTCGTCTATGTATTTCTTGATGGACCTCAATCGATCCGGGCATTCTATGTCAGCCATGCCATTTTTGCATTTTTAATGATGGTATTATTTCTTAAGGATAACTTCTTCTCTTTACCTGGATGAACAGTCGCTGTACCGTTGCGAATTTGAGTCGGAGGATTATGTAAAAGACACACGTCAGAATAGATCACTTCCATCGTAGGAACAAGAACCATAGTGTAAAATAAGAGGCACGAAAGAGAAAAAGGAGTAGGATAACTTTTCTCGAGTGACCATCCATTTATGCGGTCAATGGTAGTCCAGGCACCTGACCGTGTAAAACTTCCTCTGTGTACAACCGAGAATAAGGTTGGACCAATAGGATAAACTCTGGAGAGAGGCAACTCTATCAAGGCATTGATTGACGAATCATGTCTACCTTTAAAACATCACTGAAACAAATCGCATTCATCAGGAAGGACTGTACGGTCAGCGCACAAGTTTAAGCAGTGACGAAGAAACATTGGTAAAGCACACTCGTAGCACAAACAGTAGCTTATCAGTGTGTGTTAGCGGGTTCAACGAAAAACCTAAAATACGCGCTTGTCTCACTTGCTTTTTCACATTATTTTAGCGAAATATCGATTATCTTTCTGAATGCTTGGGACATCTGCAATGGTTGCTCAGATTCTCATGTGTCTATCTGAGGGGGATTCCGATCCGATTGCTTGATTCTGCGTTTAGCAACCACACTGTATTGAGTGATCGTCTGTTCTAGAAAGATGATAAGCGTAAATTACAGAAAACAAGACATATTCCTACCATAAAACAGTAATCAAACGATACAATATTCTGCTTATGAATGTCACGATCATAAACTACGCAATTTTGAAAATGGAAACTCATTTTTGTTTCTATCTTATCAAAATGCTCAAACGTATCGGCGGTACAGGAAAATGGCATCTACCCACAACATAAATGTTGC